>VDFB02047230.1:479099295-479271644 GCA_007258455.2 Sequoia sempervirens
ATCTAATCCTGCGGAAATCCTAACTCATCTTTTGCGTGAGCGTTCAATCATCAAACAATAAATGAGGCTTTGCATCCAATGATGAATGGAAAGACAGATAAATCTGGATAATCTATTGATGAGATGCACCAACTCTCATAGCCTGGGTCAGTTTATTAACTATCTTTTGCACATAATATTTCTGCAAAGATTCGAGTTATTCATGGGTAGAAGATTGAGTGAGGATTAGAATAAATAAGTAATGGCACAAAGAGTGCATGGGTCTTCCAAAAGAAGACTATCATATGAATAAAGTTATGAATGATTGATCTCCTTCATAGGAGACACACTCCTCCCCATTGTCGGAATCTCTAATGCGGGTTTCTACTTCGACAATGTCATTTTTCCAAAAGGCGATGCTATGACTGCAACCCGAACTCACTCGCCCGCTAACTTCTTCCTCTATGGATCCTGCTACTTGCTTCGTCGCTCGGGCAATGACCTCCCCGCACTCCTCCGCTCAAAGGAAACCTTCTCTACGGGGTCCAATGACCATGGCGCCGCCCAAGCGATCTGCCCTTTATAGTGAGGAATCTTACGTAGGTGTTTAACATCATGTTCACCCGTGATTTCATGTGGGATGTCGAGATTCATGACTATCATATCAGTTCTATGCTAGACTCCAAATCAACGAGCGCACCAGTTACAATGAGATGAATCTAGGAAATGGGGGAATAGCCTCCGGAGGTGACATTGTTCCTTATCCCAGTAGACTCCCTCAGACTTATATCACATTCTTCAAAGAAAATTGATGTCTCACGAGCAAACAACCATTCCCCGAGCAAATACCAGATGAAGACTCCAAGTGAAAAGCTTTGAAAGTTCTAACTACATGCCACTGAAGGTGTTGTTACTCCATGTCTCTGTGCCAAGTTACATAGGGAAATTTGAATGTATGAGTGAGTATTTTATTATCAGAATGGAATTCACGAGGCTCACATCAAGAAAAATAACAAGATTGCTGAGAGGCAACCCTTGAGTTTTCACGGCGAAATCCTTGCCACCGAGCCTGATCCCCTTAGCCACTATTCTTCCTAACTTTTCATCTCCCATAGACGGATTTCGTCTACACAGGTTTCGCATTCTAGGATGCCACTACTACCGCTATTTACGGCCTCTCTACCATGTCTCCCTACCTTCGTCGACCTGGCGCATGTTCAAGTTTCTATGCCATTCTCTGTACAATATTCTCACTCGAGTAACTGCACTATTATCTTTGTATCCTCTCGAGTGTTTTAAAATGCCCTTTTATGAGTAGCATTTTGGTTGTAGATAGTTGAATAGCTAGCCCCAAACCACAAGTAATCATGGAATCAATAAGCAAGTGTGTGGGAACTATAGCAAGAGGATATGAGGGTGTTAAATGATGGAGCGGTGTATTCTCATGACCTCTCATAGGTTATCACCCGCGTACGCAGCATCTCATCTCTTCCAGCGGCGGCCTTTGATGTGGACTTCGCCTTCCCGTCTGTTGTCATTCTTGTTGTTTAAAGATGGCCTTTTCATCAAAGCACCTCGCCTTCTTCCTCTCTTAAACAACGTGGACGTGATGAAATTTCACTTGATCATTATGAGGTGGTGGTGGCAAGAACGTGAAGCAGGACGATTGGAAAGGTGCTTAGAGCACATCAAGAAGAGTTTAAATTTAAAGCACCTGGTCTCTAGAAGAGGTCTCAATTTGGGCATACGTTGACAATGCAAAGATCCATTATTATTTTGAATGATTGATGGGGCAAGGCTCGAAGCAAGGCCTATTCATATCAAGAATAATGTAGGACGGTAGAGTATGATCACCCACAGTGGCCGCCATAGTGGTTAAGAAAATCGCCAAAGGTTGTTGAACAATGTAAAGGCATGTTAAAGTTCGTCGCTCCCCTCATAACACCAAGGACAAGAAGGCATTTTTTATTGTATTTTCAAGCGAAAACTACACACAGCATCACGTGCTCCGCATACTCGACGAAAATCTCTCATGTGGAATCCACCATTGTCTCCACCGAGTGCTCTTCAAAATGGCTCCTTATGCTGCAGGGGCCAACATTACAAACGTCGCCCATTGTCCTGAAGGTCACAATGTCATTCCTTGCTCGGCCCCCCAAACGCTCTTGTTTGCATTCTCTCAACGAACGTATGCCATGCAGATCCTGCAGTAGCCATGGTCGTCCCTCATTCATCAAATCCTAAATTCGGTGGGCAAGCAAGGTCATTCAACTCATCCCTATATCGTTCCACATAATGCATTTGAAGAATTTCTAGTGGGCGATACACTATGGCGATACACTCTAGGTTTAACCAATCATAAGGTAAACACTCGCTCCTATGGGACAAAGGGGTGGGGGGATTCCAACATTGATATCAAGAGCCTGCCCCATTTTCTTTGTCATGGTTAAGTTTGTGCACGGGGAGAGGTGGGCATTACATAGGCGCAAATGAATGTGATGGAGGTTGAGTGTGTGGGTGATGATTCATTTTGATAAAACACTTCAATGTGGACTCAAGGGGTTATAGGCGACATGGTAGATGAATACGAGGTTGAAACGTTACACATCGAATTACAAAATAATTAGAAGCTATCCCGGGAAGTGGTACCGGTGTTGTACATGGTGCATAAAGGACCGATCCTATCAATGGGGAATTTGCTAAGGAAAATGACCATGGCAGGCCCGCATAATCTTGAGGACGCGAGTGGAGATTCAAGTGAAACTAAAACATTGATCATGCTCAAACGATGAGGAAACATCCTAATATTCAATATGAAATGCCTTTTAATGCTATCCTCACTTATCATTGGTGGCTTAGAGAATATGAAGTGATGGGACTATTTGAATTATAATCAATCATTTGATATAAGCATGCAAACGTCAAATAGCCATATCTAAAAAGGTTTCATATCATTATTTGCATGAGCCTAATTCAATTTACTATTTTATGCAAGACTCCAATCAAGGACCATCAAAGGAACTTACCGTAGAAGGAAATTGCTTGCAATGTGTTTACCTTTGATACTATACCAATAAAGAGGTGTGGCCTTGGAACCCTACTAAAGGTGAGTTCATGAGGAATGCAATCCAAATGGAATGCCTACATCTTACCCACCATGTCTGCCAAGAAAATGAGGATCATGTCACCTACACAGATGATGTGTGCTAAGGAATGCCCTCACCTATCCACCTACGAATGCATCCTAAGGGTAATGGAGATTCTCAAAAGGGATGATGGCCAAAATAATAGATAATACATCAAGGAAGGACTAAAAAACAAAGGGTGGTTGTATGATGAAGGAAGTTAGTGCCCAGGGAAATCAAATGGTTGTTTACTAAAGTCTGAGAAAAGTGGGGGCTATCCTACTTTGCATCAAACGATTGTGTTCTGTCAAGAGCTGCATCATTAAATCTCGAGATTGCTAATCTATTTCACCACAATGCATATTTGTGAACGAAATGCATTCAATTAACTGAAGAAAGCCACAAATCCATCAAACAGAAGGCATCCTTCAAGCAGTTCCAGCTACAGTAAAAGAGCAATCAGCTATAGGACAAAAATGTTATAGTAACAGTGCACTAAAGGAAAAAATAGGAATGAGACAAAAGTTATATTTTAAATTCCTTTATAATGGGGGGTAGGTGAAACCCTAATGTAAGACAAATCTAACCCACTCGTAAATTAATCCTAGCCATTCATTTGGGCTTTGGAAAACTATAAATAGAGGTCTCCCCCTCATTTGTAAATGGTTGGAGAGTTGGTGTAAAAGTATTTTGCAGCAATAGAGAGATACATTGCATGATTTATGGGTGTTTCTCTTGAGTTTGTTCATTATGCATGCATGGTTCTACTTCCCTATTAGTTTAGTTGTTAGTTTCTTATATGGCTATGATGATGAACATTGTTGTTATGGTATTTGATGAGCTTTCAGCCCATACTTTTGGCACTTGTTGATGACAAGTTGTTGTGCAAAGTTAGTCTGGGCTTCTTTATTTAATTGTTGCAACTTTGTTCAATTGCATGTTCATGATGTGCATGTGCAATCTGAAAATCAGCAGACCTTAGGAGATGGCACTGGTTTTGTGTAATTGTAGGTTCCTCTTGGCCAAGCAAAACTTAGTTTAGGAAATTTTGTCTATTGTAGCAACCTCCATGATTACTGTTCATTCATAGCTTAGGATTAGAATAGCTTTCTTAACGCTTCCCCTTTTTTTTGTTTCTTTTGAACCTTGATTAGAGTAGGATCTAAAGCATCACCATGAAGCTAAATCAGATGAACTTGGTGGGTTTTAAAAAAAAAATATGAGTGGGCAGCCACTGTTTATTCACCTACATCACTTTGAAACTCCATTTGCAAACCCAACTTCCCATGCTTTGTAAATCGTAAAAGTTGACCATGTGTTACCAGCAAAACACATCAACCAACTGAGATATTCCACACATTGTCATGACCTGACACCCGAGAGACCTTGGGGTACTGATCTAGAACTCGTTTGTAGATTTCCACCTTTCAAGAGAGGTAGTGCATTCGTGTGTTGCCTATGTTTAGAAGGTGCAAAAACACCCATCAACACCAATATATACTCAAAGTTTTTCAATATTTAATATAATTAATAAGCATGTCATTTTTATGTTTAATTTTGGTTATATCAATTAATATAGTTTTTTTTTTGTGTGTGTGTATAAATAGATATTGGTGTGCTTTTGGTCCTAAGGACAATAGAAATAAACTTGAAAACATTAAAATAATATGAAGGTTTTCCCAAAAAAGAGGTTGTCAAATCATCTTCATGTTAGGGTCACATATAGTAGACCACATGTTGCAATAATTAGATATGATGAGTGGAGCCATTGTGATGGCAATGGTGAATTTTTCCATGGAAGGGATGGCCCTTCTGGTGATTCAAGGAGTAGTTTTCCATTAAGGTTGTCAAATGAATGTAAATTATGTATTGAATCTTTATTGTTGATGGGTGTGGGGATTGACACAATATGTGAACACTACTTAGACCCTAGTTTTACTAAGTTGATGAATAAGAAAGATGCATGTTTGTTGAGAAAACATGCGTTAAATGCATGGAAAAGAGTATGGACCATTCGATCCCAAAAGAATGAAGATGATGCAAAAAATGTTAGCTTGTGACATGTAGAGGAGAAAGATAACTTCTACTACTACAAAATACCAAACAATATGGAAAATGTATATTTTATCATAGGCATCTAAACACTATGGATGCAAAAAATCATGGTGAAACATTCACATAGTTCAATTATTGCAATGGATTCAACATTCTCAACAAATAAATATGGTGTAAGTAGAACAATATTAACTATATTTATGGATTTCAAATTTTTAATCATTGACTTATTTTATTTGAAGCTATTAATTTATTGATGGGTGGTCATGTGCAGTATCAGTTATATACCTTGATTGTTTTTTATGAACAAGAAGTTGGTGTACCTATTGCATGGGCCATATCCTTGAGAAATAGAGTTGAGGATATAAATGAGTGGCTAACAAAAGTTTATAAACAAGGGAAATAGTGTAAAGTAGATTGATATGTCAATGCATTCATGATAGATGATGCTAGTGTCGAGATTGAAACCATCGGGTTTTTATTGGCCTTAGTTTCTAGACTTAAACTAAACTAAACTCACTATAATTGATTAATATTTAATTTATAAGAATATATCTTTCATACTTTAAAATTTAAAGTAGTTTCAATTTAAGATTTCATTTTGTTAGAATACTAATTACCAATTTCTCTAATGTAACTTGTAGATTATCCTTTGATTTTCGATTGCTTCTATGTATTTGATATGTACATAGAGCATGGCTGAAAAAATATGCAAATAAGCAAATCTTTAGTTAAAATATGTAAAATATTGCATGTTTGAACACCATAGATTGGTATTGTCTTTTATAATCCAGATATGCCAACAGCAAGGTGTTGGAACAAACATGTTTGATAGATTGGGTGGGATAATGTATACAGTGAGTGACAATGAAGACATCACTACTCACCTAATGAAAAATCACAGAGAAAATCAAAGAAGAAAAGAAATTCATTAATTACTTTCAAAAAAATTAGTGTCATAATGAGGATCGTATTGGTAAGTTTATCAAATTCATCATTTTTTCCCTATGTATTTACATTATTTTATTTTATTTTGTGTTTACTAAGACATCATTATGTTTGTTTGTATAGAAATGTGGGCAAAAAACTTTCGAAACTTCTCTCATGTAAATTAAGAAACCAATGCTTCAACAGAGTCTTACCACTTCCACATCAAGAGTCGTTATCTAAGTGATCGTGCTAAGAAATGCACAAGGAGAATTGATTGGTTTATCTATACACTTCTTCATAGGGTAGATTCATTTTATAAAAATAAAAGATATTTGCAATTTTCCAAACTTTTAACTAGCTTCAAAAAAAATGTTACATAACTACATCAGAGAGATCGAAAATAATACCAAACACAAAAATTTATCCATATGATCTCCTTAGTACATACAAGATAAGAAGTCAATTCGTTCTAATAAAATGGTATCTAGTAAAAAAAAATAGACCAAATTTGCATGTGTAATTGTCAATGAGAAATAAAGGGAAACACATGCAAGCATATCTTAAAGATTTTAGATCTCGTAAAAAGAAACAAAATGATCAAATTGTGGGTAAGTGTCTTTTGAAATTCAAATATTATATTTATTTTTTGATGATTACTATATATTTTTCTAAAATCTAACTAAATTAAGTTTATTAAATTACAAATGGTATTACTCCATTGGTTGGCGGTGGTGGTGGTGGTGGTGGTGGTGGTGGTGGTGGTGGTGGTGGTGTTAAAGGGAATTTTACTAGTGAAAATAATACTATAGGTAATGTTGATTTAATCTTTGTAATAAAATATTTATTGATTTTTTATGGTTCTTAAAATTAATTAATTCCTATTCCAATTATAGATTGTTGTATTGCATCAAAAAATAAAGATGTGATTAGGGTTGTCACTAGTAAAGACCAAAGAACTGGTAAATTTTAATATCACCATTTTATTAATGAAATATTATGAGTTTTTAAATATTTTTGACTTAATCATTATTATTTCTATTATAGATGGATGGAAATCATTAGATACTTCCAATGGTAACTTTCATAATTTCATTGATTATTTAAATTCACTACTCAAAAATTTATCGAGTGGATGACAAACTTATGTTTAGTCAATGTGTTGAAAGATTTAAAAAATATCTCCATGCATCTCTTGCTTCCTCTTCCAAATTTACATCAATCCTTTGGTTAGAGATCATGCCTATAAAAATGAATATCACCATGGTTTAGTCAAAGCAAAATGTGCAAACATCATTCTATTCATCAAAGAGCCAATGTCATTCATCAAGACTTGAATGAAAGAGTTGAGGAGCATGAAGAATTTTAATTTGCATGTACAAGTGGTAGAAAGCAAAAGAAGAAAAAAGATCTTCAATTGTTCAGGCATAGCAATACAAGAAAAGGTTATTATTAGACAACAACATAGTGAGTACATTTATTCAAAATTATTTTCGTATTTAATATAGAAATAATTATTTTTCTTATTTCACATGTTAATAATATGTCATTATAGCTTTGAGTGATGAAGAGAATACTTGACAACATCAATTGCTCTTCTCTATTGATCTAAACCAAACAAGAGATAAAATAAAAATTATAGAGGGCAATTTTCTAACTATTAAATATATTCATTCATTAAATAGAATATTGTTTTGCTCCTACTTTTAATCACTTTTGTAAACTTAACAAAATCAATATCAAATACAACTTGTGGAAGTCAACCATCAATGATCAATGTTATCCACACTTAGACATTTCAAAAAACCATTTCAAATAATTAAGAATGTTAATATTATTTAGATTAACTACATATTGTATTCTTACACTTAACTCTTTATCTATATTGATTTATTTAATGCACATAGCATTGCAACTTCAATGATCAATAAAACATTGAACAACATATGCTACAATTTTTTATTGATCTTAACCAAACACTAACAACAATCAATGCAATGCAAACTAGAGATGGTAAACAAATTATGAAACTATTTTCTAACAATTTTGAATGTTTAAATTTTAAAGTAATTTTATAAATAAATTATGTAATTTATAGGTTTTAATGACATTGTAAGGGAATAGCTTGTAGATTCAAGATAGAGACATTATTTGTGTATTGTACTTTTGATTTACACAGTATAAATATAAAATTGGCTTAATGAGCTAATTATACTTAATATAATTATAAATGAGGTTCATAGTTATTCACCCAATTGTATTATTTATTATTAACTAATTCAATGTTTATATTGTTTTATGTACTTACTTTAATAGTAGAATTGACTTATTTTTTTCTTGTGTATACTTACATTTATAATTGTGAGACATGTTTGTAATTATTATAAGTTAAAAAAATATAGCTTAATCTTGGTACAATACAATGATTGGTTTCACACTTTATTTTTTGGTTTATGATACAAAAATCATAATTCTTCTTAATATTAAGATTTCATCATATCTTTCTTATTGTGACTCATTGACAATTATGTAAAGATTAGCACTTACAAGATCTCAAAAATCTTGATGAATAAGATTCAACATATTAGAAAATATAATAAATTAAATGCATGTCAAAATATATTGAAAACTAAATAGTAATGAAAATAATAATTAAAAACAATAAAAATAAATAATAAACTTATTAAATTAATATGTATTTAAATTAAGATATTATGCATATAGAAAATGGAGAGCAACAGTCGACTATTGCTTGTGGAAACCAGGGTTTTGTCTGGACTGAACGTGTTAGGGAAGGCATCTCAAGGCTTTAACAGTGATTTTCGGCGCAGTGAAGGATGTATCGAGGATAAGACTTGTAAAACTTCTCACGCAATGTGTGCAGAGAAGACAAAAGGTATAAGCGGCGGTGAATTAGGTTTGGATGGGGGTGACTTGCCTCCGCAGCAAGGACAGAAAATAGGGCATCTTGTAGTGCGCGTCTCAAGGGGAGATGGAGGTGAAAAGGAGTCCAAGACATTTGTGGTTGGGAGGAATCAAACAGGACCCTCCCAGACAAAGCAAACAGGCAAAAATTTGGCAGGGAGGAGAGGAGGGGACCCTTTTTCAATTCCTATAACTAGAACAGCCATAGTGGAACTAGATAGTGAGCTGGAACAAGTGACTTACAATGAAAAAGTTTTTTTCTAGGTTGGGCTTGATTGGAAGATTCAAGGGTTTTTGGCCAAGCCTAACTGACCTTCATCAGTGGATCTCTAATCACTAGGAGCCTATTTTGGAAGGGTATGTTCAAATATACCCCATGGCTAAAGGTTTTTTTATTGTGGTTTTTGAAAAGGAGCATGATAGAAATAAGCTTGTGTGAATACCACTGGGATTGGGAAGAAAAGTTTACTCTGTTGTTAAAGCCATGGCATCTGGCTTTTAACCTAGCCACTGAAGTATTTGAGAGGGTTCCTCTTTGGGTGAAACGTTCGAACCTTCCTTTGCATTTTTGGTTTGATTCATGCCTGGAGGTTGTAGGGAACTCCTTAGGAAGCTTCCTAATGGTAGACGAGGATTCTTCAAATCTGCTACATTCAACCTTTGCTCAGATTTTGGTGGAAATCGATGTGTCCAAGGAGCTTCCGGAAGAGATTCAAATAAAAACTTTGAAAGTTTGTTGGGTGCAGCCTCTGGGTTTTGGAGTACCCGTTAGGTGCAAAATTTGTTTTCAAACAGGGCATTTGGTTGCACAATGTACCGAACACGGAACAAATAAATCTACTTCTTGGTGGAAGGATGTTGCTACTCAGAACTACACAGTAGAGAAAAAGGAGGATAGGCAAGAGAACCTTCTCTTGAAAAGTAGGGAAGAAAAGGGTCAAGTTTATGGAGCTCAGATGCAGGAAGGGAAGGCATTGGAGCATGATGTTAGAAGGGAGGATCAACAACAGACGAGTGTAACCCTGACACAACAAGGGAACTTGGCTGGAAATAGAGATAATGTTGTTCTGAATGGAAGTGAAGGATTTGAACTTCAAAAATGAGGCAACAACACTAGACTGTCAGGAGAAAAGAGGGGTGATGAGGTCGCAGGAGAAAGAAGCTGGGAAAAGGAAAGCTTAAGGACAAAATCCACAAGTAACTGGCGGCCTAAACGGTGCTTTGAGGAGCCCTCTCAACAAAGAATTGGAATGGCAGGAGGAGGTTGCAAGGGTGGAAGACGGTTGGAAAATTGTTAAGGGGAAGAAGGCAAAGAAAGCAACGAAGAAAACGTTTGTGATGGTCCTCTGGTCTCAGACCAAGAGAAGATCAGATTGTACCCCAAACCTATGATCTGTTAATAGGTCTTTTTTTAGGGGTATAATGGTTGTAGGTCAGTTTGTTAGAATTGTTTATGGAGACTCTATTTGATGTAGTGAATTTGTTTGTAATTTTGCTAGGGATTATAGGATGGAGGGATGACTGGGCTAAAGGTTCTTAATGTGATGCTTTATGGTGTTACATGGGATTTTAAACAAAGAAGTTGTAAGGAAAATAGCTTTGTAAATTTTTAATTTTCATTAATAAAAATCAACTCTATTACGGACCAAAAAAAAAAATGTATTTAAATTTAAAAAATAAATTAAGAAGTATTACAAATGAAATATTAATTAAATATCCACTTAAAAAAATATAACTAATATATTGCAAACAATATTAATATTATTTATCTATACAAATTTTAATTATATTATATTTTAATCATTTTATATATTTCTACAATATATTTATATGATTACATAATGTAAATGATTTTATATTTGATAATCATATAGTCAAAATTATGTAATAAATCACTAGATATTATTAATAATTTTTGAAATTAAATTTATAATTTAAATTAAATCTATATTATAATAAAAACATATATAATATTAAATTATATTGTATTTAATTCTATTAAATTTATAAAAATATAATTGTCAATCTTTTATTTTTATAGTTTTTCTTACATTAAACTTTACTTTAAAAAAATAATTATAAATTTCACAATTATCTATATATTCTACATTTAATTCTACATGTTAAAACAAATTATATTTTCTAGACTTTGAACTATATTTATATTAAATTTTCTATTTAAATTGTCCATTTTCTTTAAAATAATCAATAATTATAAAAAATGATTTTTGAAAATGATTTTATTTTTTATATTTAACATTAGATCTTAAATTTTACATTTTACATTATATTTTTTTAAACAAATTACTTTTTACATTATTTAATTCTACATTTTAAAACAAATTATATTTTCTATAGACTTTGAATTATATTTATATTAAATTTTCTATTTAAATTGTCCATTTTCTTTAAAATAATCAATAATTATAAAAAATAATTTTTGAAAATGATTTTATTTTTTATATTTAACAGTAGATCTTAAATTTTACATTTTACATTATATTTTTTTAAACAAATTACTTTTTACATTAACACAATGTTTAATATTTTATATTTAACTCTATGTTATAAATTAAGTTAAATTGTTTATATTTTCATTAAATTATATATATTTTAAATTATATTTTATATTTTATATTTCATGTTTTAAATTATAAAAAAAATTACGTAAAATAAATGTTAAATTAATTTTAAAAATAAAAAATATATAATAAATAATTTAAAATAAATATAAAAAACATTTAAGGATGCTCCTATTAAAAAATTTAAACGCATTCAAAAAATTATTTAATGTCTGTCACATTTGTCGAAGTCTTGTCACATGTACGGGTGCATGGTAGGGGCTGTATAGACGTTGTGATGTGTTGAAGGATGAATGGGGGTTTTAAAAACCAAATTTCGTATTTTTCCATGCATTTATTCTGTTTTTTGCGCATCCAACGTGTCCTTGCTACGACAAGCTTTTACACTAACTTGCCAGGGTTTCAGCAAGCTTTTCAAACTACTCAACGCCCTGTTCTGGTGGTAGTCTTCGCGTGTGAAAAAACACTCAATGAGTCTCTTGAAGTCAAGACACATGTCAAGTCTCTTGAAGGCAAGATGCTTGTTAAGATCTCTCATAGAACATGCACAAGGTACAGCCAAACCATTTCCTTGTAGATGAATACAAATACCTTGGGCTAGATTTTCACTATAAGCTCAGTTGGGAAACTTGTAGAGCAAAAAAGATCCAACGAGGCTGGAAAGCACTTTACTCTCTACAAAACAGATGTAGAAATGCTGAGCTATGGGATTGGAAAACCAAGAGAAAATTGTTTGGCTTACTTGTGACCCCGGTGGTTCCATATGGGTGCGAAATTTGGGGCAGCAGCATGTCAGATCAGAAATGGAGGCAAGTGAAAAGAATTCAAAAGCATCTAATTGTTAGCAGCCTTAAGCTCAAAACCACGATACCTTATGAGATTTTACTAGCGAGTCGGGCACCTTTCCTTTGGAGGCTTTCGCGATGATTCGGTTACTAAGTTACCTACAAAAGGTTCAAAACATGGAGGACCATCGGTGGCCTAAGCTAATTGTAAAAGAAAAGTTGGATAGAAGAAGGAATACATGGATGAAACAAAACAAAAAATGGATGGAAAAGTGGGGTGTGAATATGCAAGATTGTCCAAGTACAAATGAAGAAATAAAAAATTATGTAAAACAAAAATTCAAAAATGTTTTATGGACAAAACAATCAAGGCGAAAAAAAGACTATTATATCAAAGAGTTCAATCCCAAGGGGGGACCATGATGAAAAGGCATATATAGGAGCAAATATTAAATGCAAAGATGTTGATAGCTCAACTCCGAACTAGCTCACATCGTCTTAGATGTGAAACGGGCAAGTGGATGGTTCCTAAAGAAGAGTGGGAAAAAAGAATGTCGTTTTTGTGACATGGGATTAGTGGAGACAGTGGCACTTTGTTATGGAGTGCTCAGCATACAAAGATATTCGGATCACTTATGGGGACACCTTACAAGTGGATAACTTAAATACCTTGTTTGAGGAGGAAAGGTTGGTCAAATCAGCAAATTACATCATCAAAATTCACTGTCGTAGAGCTGACCTCGAGCGAAGATCTCACGCTGTTTAGGGTCTTCTCTTTTCGGTGGTGGTCTTGTGCTGTTCCTGGGTCCCATAGGCTGCTGTGGCCTCGTGGACGTTATTAAAATATTTCATTTCATTTCATTTCAAGGCTATGGCCCTATTTTGTCTGATTGCAGGTTTTGGCCCAATCTTCATTACAAGTGGACCTGGATACTAACCAAGAACTAATTACTAATAAATCAGAAAATATATTGCTGTCATGCCAAGTTCCCATGTGAGACTACATTAATGCCGAGTCAAGATTTAATTGCATTTGTTACGAATAATTAAAAAATACCTAGAGTTCAATGGCATGAGTCTAAGTGATAGGTAAAATATTACATTAAATTCTACAGCCACCCTACTTCAACAGATGAGACCAGGTGCAATTCTGGGGAAGAGATTACCCTCTGTAGTGGTATGAAACAAAGGTTATAACGCAAGGGGAATTTTCCAGTCAAAATGACATAATTAAAAATTATATTTAAAATTTCTGTAAAGGAATTAACACTTGGACCGAGAATAGATACAAGAAACTCTTGGTGAAAACCATTTGAATCCACAAATGGTGTATATGATTAGATTACAAGGTGGTCAAATTGTTCTTCAAGAGCAGTCCTAAGACTTTGTTCCACATCTTTTTAACCATGGAGATAAAAGTGTTCCCTGCAGTAGATGCAATAGACCGTTATCTTGCCCCACTTGCTCGATTAGGAGTCTCAATAATGGTGTTCCTGATAGGGTTTTCTGCGATCCAATCATTATCAACTTTTTCTGCAGTGAACACACAAATCCGTCAGAATTTAACATACTTACCAATAACAAAATATTTTGCGGTTACAAAGACACTCTACCTTTGCACGAGTTATTGCCACATTGATTCGATGCCAATCAGCCAACAACGACAAGCCAGAGCTTTTGGTATGGTTGTTTGATCTTACAAACGAAACCAATATACAGTCCTTGTCCCTTCCCTGGTTGATGACCATGCCCATACATAAAAAACAAATGTCATGAAAATTAGCTCCTGCCCAAGTTGTTCATGGTATAATATAGTTTTGGTATTGATTCATTGAATGATGAGGTTATCACAAACCTGATATTTATCAATAGTGTGCACTTCCAATGAGGGTAATTGTGCTTCAACTGCAAATCTTCGAATGAGGTTCACTTGTGAATTGTAGGGACTGATTACACCAACATCATTCACACAAACACCTCCATTCACAAGTGCTTCAACAATCTAATAAACATATGGCATTCAAATTTGAAAATCAGCCAGGAAAACATTGCAGACAGCTTCATCAAACTGTGATAATGCCTATTCAAGAAAGAGTAGTATGCAGCAATGGCTGCAACTTTTGAGCTTGAGAAATGTACCTTCAAAAGAAAAGATGCCTCTGTAGGATTATTTATGGCATTGTGCACTTTTGTTTCTGGAGCCGGTAATATATCTGTTAAAAAGATTAAAAAAAAGCTTGTATTCTTATTATATTTCTAATCCATTACAAAAGAGATTACAAATTGAACATAACAAAGATACCTGTATTGAGAAAAAACACTGATCTGTTTGGATCCAAAACCTACAAAAAACATGTATTAATCATAAGTTGCATTGTACAACAAGAATCACCTTCTGCCATGATAAAAAAAGGAAGAGCTATATTTTGTATACACTAAATGAAAATCCATGGCACACAGAGACGTTAAAACTTGCTAGAGTTGGTCAATCAAAACAGTGCTCCTACAGCATCTTGACCATCCAACTTTTTAACATAATAGCACATAGAATCCTAATAAGCGATAGGACAGGATGGCAATAATAAGGATTATGCACATAGCCTTCTCTGTAGGTACAGAAAAATAAAATAAGTACAGAATTTGTAAGAAAAGCATCTTACCTCTCTTAGCCACGAACTTTGTTTAGGTAACCCTTTAATCTCAAGCCGAGCATCTGCCACTGCAGACAACCCACAACGTAATCTGTTCCCATAGATTAATACATTGGAGAGCTTCATCACACCAGCACACATTCGATACTGCCACACATGGAGAAAAAAATCAGACTTCTGCCTAGTATGTACAGGGCACATTATTTCCATTAAAAGAACGTATTAAAGATTATAAAAGTGGGCATTAAACCTGGCATTGCAAAGCAGACACAGCTTGGGGGTGAGCTTCAGAAAGCCTGCGAAATAAACTGATGCCCATACCATTCTCTCTTGCTTCCGCACTCTAATGGAATTGTGAACAATTAGATAACAAATCAAGGCTTTACGGGTATGAGTTCAGTAAAACAACATTGGCAATACATTTCTAACTCACCCGAACCAATGGAGGAAGCTGGTAATGATCACCTACAAGGACAAAGGTACGTGCATACATTATAGGCCCCAAGCATACCTGCAGCCAAGAATCATATGTTAAAAAAACACCTTAGGATCATCAAGTCATTTGCTTCCACTTCTGCCTAAGTTTTAAATTCAAGTATCAGTTTCCCTTGAATCAACTGGAAAATGCACTGAAACCAGCAAATATTCTAATAGTCTTGGCAATATTATTTAATCAAGAACCAAATTTACTGTAGTGTTATTGCACAAAAAGGGATAAGATAGACATATTTTCTGATACAAAATTCTGTCATCTCCACTTTTCAGAACTAAACCAATTAACAATTTAACATTATTTTACGTTGGGCCAATCACTTTACTTTCAAATGAGCAAATGTAATATTTAATAAGTGTTTCAACACTTTATTCATAGTGCATTTCAAAAAAAGGCCTTTGCATATAATTTTAAGATATTTTTAAATGCTTGAAAAAACAAGCAAAATAAATAAAAAATAGACAAAAAGAGGACCCAAAGTAAAGTGCCTATAAAAGAGGTCACAGATTACTTCCAATCATCCATTATGTATTATCATTGTTTTCAAATTTGAATTTCACATTTGCATTCAATGACGGAAACTCTTGGTTAACAATTTCCAAAGAACGAAAACCTTCTCGAAACCTCTTTGGATTTAAGAACAAAAACCCTCATCTCCAATAGGTTAATTCTACACAAAGATCGCGATTGTGCTTCAGCTAGAGAACGATTTAGATTTGCAAGAAAAATGAGAGTTTGAATTTCTTACTTAGCAAATTATATTCATATACTACTGGTTTTCAATTGTTATTGTGAAAGATTTATTATTGTGAAAAGATTTAATTTGCTGAAAACAATATCATTGGCTGTTTTAGTTTTTACTTATTATATCAGTTATTTGTAGATTTTAATATTATTTTTGTTGAATACAATATTATCATTATTATTCTATGAAACCCGGGGACGTGTCCCCAACCTTTTTAAGCCCATCCTTGTTTTCGAAACATTCCGAGGATGGGGAACACCTAGGGGACCTCCTTGGGCCATCCCCAAAAAAAGGAAAATGGCAAGAAATCTCCCCAAAATGCAAGGACGCAGTAGAAAACTGGAGGGGGCAGTCAGCCATCCCCTTCAAAAAGTCACATTTAAAAAAAAACAAACAAACATTTTAATATTCTTCTTTGTGAGCCCCCACACCCCAGATCACCCTACATGAGGAAAAAGAGCCTCATTTAATTGCAAATGCATTTTTTGTTTGTGCAAAAATATTGCAGCAAGGTTTGAGGGATAAGCAACTTGTTTTAGCAGGGATTGAAGGAGCAGCTAGAAAAGAGGTTGAATCTAGGGCATCATTGGTAGTTTGACAGCAATTTCTTCAAAGAGGTGGGTTATTCCATCATTTTTATTTTTTTGCAATTTTTTGTCAAAGCTTAAAGTAAGAAATTTCTTCCCTCTTTTTTTTCATTTTTAAGTTTAAAGTTGAACTAAATCTTAAAAAGACAACGTGAGCTGCAACGAGAATGACAATGGTGACAATGAAGTGGAAGAAACTCAAAAATTGTAGCAAGGTTGAGGGATAAGCAACTTGTTTTAGCAGGGATTGAAGGAGCAGCTAGAAAAGAGGTTGAATCTAGGGCATCATTGGTAGTTTGACAGCAATTTCTTCAAAGAGGTGGGTCATTTCATTATTTTTATTTTTTTGCAATTTTTTGTCAAAGCTTAAAGTAAGAAATTTCTTCCCTTTTTTTTTCATTTTTAAGTTTAAAGTTGAACTAAATCTTAAAAAGACAACGTGAGCTGCAACGAGAATGACAATGGTGACAATGAAGTGGAAGAACCTCAAATAAATAAATGTGAGAGTTTCAACCTCATCTGAATGTGGAAGTGTTGGGGGTGGATGTGAACAGCAACCAAATCCATTTGAGTGTCCTTCCAATGTCTTGAAAACTTATGCAAAAGGCCTTTTTAACCTAATAAAACCTCTTGTCCAACTTGTGACAGTCCTAGATACCAAAAAGAAAAATTCAAGAGGGAGTAGGGTGTGATTGTGTGACATTTGCAAGATAGATTTTAGAGGGAGCTACACAAGGGTATGGTCTCATTTCTTAGATGTTACAAACTGTGGAGTTAAGGTTTGCCCAGACATGAGGGAGAAAGAGAAGGTAAAGGCTCATAGATTGCATATAGAGGTGGAAATGAGGTCTATAGGTGTGACAATGCCAATACATTCTTCAAGACAATCATCTATGCCTATGCCATCCATGTTTGGTAGTGGTAGTAGTGGTATTGGCACAATAGGAAAGAGGAAGATTAGTGGTAGTGAGAAGCCAAGGATAGTTGCAAGTATGCTTAATGTGCAAGCACAAAATGCAACAGTCTTCAATTGTCAATTTTCTTTATGCCCATGCCATCCCATTTCATGTGGCTTCTTCCTCTTACTTTAAACAAATAGTTGCAAGTATGTTTAATGTGCAGGCACGGGATGCAACAAAGTCTTCCATTGCCAAATTTTTTATGCCCATGCCATCCCATTTCATGTGGCTCATTCCACTTAATTTAAACAAATGATCAAAGATGTAGCCTTTGTTGGTTCCTCATTTCTCCACCCTAGAGATCATAAACTACGCACTACCCTCCTAGACAGAATATTCTAAGGTTAATTTGACAATGGAGGATATGAGGCAAACTTGGATAAGGATAGCTTGTTCTATTGTGATTGATGGATGGATCGATATTAGACATCAACCACTCATCAATATCATAGTCACATGCCCAGTTGGCTCTTATTTTCTTAGAGTCATGGATTGTTCAGGAAAATGTAAAGATGTAGACTTCCAGTTTAACATTTTGAGAGACCATAAAAAAGGTTGGGGCCTCAAATGTTGTACAGGCGGTCATTGATTCAACACGTGTGTACAAATTGGTTGGTATGATAGTGGAAGGTGTTTATAAGCACATCTTTTAGACCCCATGTATTCATGCATTGAACAATGCATTGAAAGACATAAGGAAAATGGATTGGGTAAAGCAAGTAGTGACAAAAGCTAGTGATATTCAAATGTCCTTTTCCAACCACCATACATCGCTTTCTTCAAGATGTTTTAAAAGAAGGAATTTGGAATTCCTCAAACCTGCTGATACAAGATATGCCAATTACTTCATTTTGTTAGAGAGGATGCTTGAGGTGCATGAACCTCTACAATTGATGATGGTGAATTCAAAGTGGAGTAGATGGCCTAATTCAAGTTTTACTGAAGGAAAAGCCATCAAACAAAGGATCTTTGATGACGATTGGTGGTCCATTATGAGGTAAGAACATTTGATTTTATTATTAAATTGCCAATTTTATTAAATATTAAATATTATATTGTTGATTTTCATATTATATTTATGATTCTAATATTTAAATTTTATTGTTCAATGTTTCAACTTTTGAAGTTTAACTTGTCAATTAATTCTTTTGAACTTTTTGTTTGCATTTAGCAGATATATTTGCTTGTTCATCTCACTTGTTGTAGATGTCATTAGATATGTTGATACAGACTCTCCTAGTCTTGGAGAGATATATGATACATTTGATAGCATGCTTGGAAAAATAAAGCAAACAATTGTGGCTAAGGATCGTATTTTTGGATTATATGAGCAACATACTAATAAGCATATTGTGATGCAAAGGTGGAATAATGTCCCCATTTTTAGCACTGCACTTCTCAGTGATTGATGGCCTATTCCCAGAGTGTTGTCGGCTAGTCAGAGGAAGAATTAGGGTTTCCGACTGTTTGGTGGGTTCTCTTGAAGATTCAGGGTTCTGCTTGTTGGAGTTTGGGATTTTGGATTGCGGTTTCTTTCTGGGTTTTCAGAGAGCTTCGCAATGGTGGCACCTGCATCGCATTCTGAGCAACTTCTCGAATTTACTATTTTTAGTAAATTCTATTTTTAGCAGTGGTCCAGTCAGCATTAGCTCAGCAGGCTTTCCTCTTCTGTCAGTTCAGTTGGTAATATCGTTTTGGCCGTTTGATGCTTTTCCTGGAGAGATAAGTATTTTAATTAAAATAATGTTTTATTTTAATGTTATGACCCCTTGGCCTAGTGAAACAACTTTATGTTGTTTTAAAAAGGGGGACTTTGATGGGTGGCGCCTCATTTGGAGATGGATTTTAATATTCCAAAGGTTGAAAAATAAAGTGGTAAAAAGGGACGCCAACCGTTATGAAAGTCAAATTTTAATTAATTTAAATCAATCAAGTGAAAAGTACGCCATCTTGAAGGAAGGCTTGGTTAAATCAAACCCTAAAAGCATCTTGAAATTAGGGCGCACCTTCTGGAAGCTTCTGGAGGGTCTTCTCAAACAGTTATAAAAGAAAGCCTTGGGTCTTCATTTTGGTATCTTTTATCTACAGTAATGTTACTCTGCCGGAATGGTATTGGATCGCTTAGAGGAATGAAGGCCTCCTAGCTTGGCTCTTCTTCTTGCTTGAAAGACAACAACTAGTTGAGAGGTTTGAGTGTTATGGATTTGTCTTTTCAGTTATAGTTGGTTTCCTATCCTTTGTAGTTGAGTTTTATCATTTTCTGTCAATTCCAGAGTTGTTGGTCATGACTACTGAATGTATGTTTCTGCTCACAAGTTTCAAATCATAAACATTCTTGTTCTGGGTATTGTCTCATTGTGTTTCCCTGTTGGAGGCGCCCCTTCATGAATATTTGCAGATTTTAATATGAAGTTTCTGATTTTATAAAGCAAATTCGTCATTCCTTGAAGGCCGTACCTTCTGGAGTGCCTTGGGATTCGTGTCAGCAATTAATAACCACTTTTAGTTGCCTTTTCTTATTACTAAACTAGGCGCCATCATTTTGAAGGTCTATTGCATCAAACTTGAAGTCATTTGGGTCAGTTTTGAGTGATATATGAGCAATTTAGTGGGTTACAGGCATGCTGGTTTTGTATTTCTGATTTCTGGACTGTCACATAAGATTTATTACAGTCAAGTTTGTGTGAGATTTAAGAGTGGTTCCTTGATTGCATTTTGGTCTCATCATTCATAGTAAAACTTTGCAACAGATTTGAGATCATTTGGGTGAGAAATGAGAGAGTTATGAGTATTTTGACAAGGATCTGTGTTGCTGGTTATATATTTTAAGGTCCAGGTCTGTCATAATCAGATTTGAGAAATCTGCATTCTCCTTCTTGGATTGGTGTTAGGAAATCATTAAAGGCTTTGTAAAAGATTCCTTGTTGTTGCAGCAATTTGAAGAGCTCTAATACTTGATCTTGCAGGCATTTAAATGTTCATTGTAAGCTGAACAGTAGTACTGTCAGCATTTCTCTCAGTCTTACTTTACATTCTGTATACGCAATTGTATTTCTTTATATCTCCGTCATATGGTAGCTCCCATTCCGTCTCGGGTTGGAAAGCACATTCTTGACGTCGAGTACTTCAGCATTCTTGCTTATTTCCCTTAATAGCATTGTAATTCTTAGCACTCCACCATATGGTCACCTCCTTTCCATACTGGATTGGGTAGCACATGCTTGGTGTTGAGTTTGTTTTCAATACTTGTAGCGTAGAAGACCCTCTGACCATATGTTCATCCTTCGCGGACACATTCTTGGTTAGAGTTACCTTTAGTTGCATTTCATTTAAGGCACTGACAATCCTCTTGCCATATGACAGCCTCTCTCTTGTTGAGATTGAGTGTGCATTCTTGGCAACGAGTTATTTGTAATCTGCTGGTTTGAATTATCTAACCCTAACGGGTGCTCTTTGTTGATTTTAGGATCAGATTTGCATGCACAGAAAAATAATTCAAAATCAGACAAAATAACACAGCATATACCCTAGGAAAACCCTCCTCTTGAGGGAGAAAAACCCAGCAACAAAGATCTCTCTTATATATATAAATAATGACAACAGATCACTTTACAATTAGGTCTGACTCAAGACCAATGTTCAGCACTCCTGACAGATGCAATAGCAAATTTCAAACTGGCACTAAATTAATTCGCAATCTGATATTGAGGTGCAGAGAAGAACTCACTCTTGACAGAGCATAGACCTACAGAAATTCGCACCTGGCAGAGACAGAATACGGATTTACAGAAGTTCACACCTTATGAACTTTACTCTGAGATGTTTGCTCTATGATATGTTCGCAATGCACTTATCATCTGATCTGTTCGCACTTTCTCATACGCACTTGATGATCTGTTTGTACTGAATAGACTTCGATTTGTTTAAGTCCGCACTGAATACAATATTAGCACTGCTTATGTTGGCCTGTATCTTGTATTCACACCTAATAATAAGTTCGCACTTGATACTATAGAACTTATGTGAATATCGAACTGATCATGTTATACAATGGACGAACCAAGGTCAATATATACTAATGAATGGGAGAGACACGTCCACTCACATACTTCATGTCGGCCTCTTAAGAGGTCGCGTATTCTTCTTAATTTAAGTCGGCCTTGATAAATGTTATATGTCGGCCTGAATGGATGTTCACACCTCTTCACAAGAGATCGGCCACCTTTAAGAAATCGTATCCCAAGGAGATGAAGTCGGCTCCAAATAATAAACACATATTAAATGTTTTCTAATAACAGATCAAGATGAATTCATATCTTCTTATGTCGGCCATGCAATGTGAAGATAAACAATAACAATAAATAAATTGAATAGCCAACAGCTATCATTCAATTTATGTTTCCACGAAGGAGCTGAGCTGGAAGGAGCTACCAAAGCTGCTATATCATTAACACTCCCTCTCAGCTAGGGAGAGAACTTCCAGCTGCACAATACGAGTCATCTCGATATGAGATCCATCAGCCATCATTGCCTGCAATCAGATATAAAGAGAAAGATATCACCTCAATGTGATGACGAACATCATGGCTACATCCATGTGTGAAATGATATAGCACCTCATTGTGATATTGACCACCATGGCTACACCCATTTATGGAAAGGAGCTTATCACCTCAATGTGATATCAACCATCATGGCTACACCCATGTATGGTATGTACAAGTGTTCATCACTTGCGTGATGTTGTCACCTCAACGTGACTTTCACCATGGCTCTCCCAGAGGGTGAAACACAAGTACACAAGAAATCATCACGGATTCTCTCACGTGATGCTATCATGGAGTCACACACATGACATCCACCATGACTCTCTTAGAGGGTGGAAACAAGGGCTTACACCTCAACTTCTTCCATCTCAGAAGAAGATGCATTAACAAGGGATTTCACCTCGAACTTCTCTCACAGAGAAGAACTCATTAAACAAGGTCACTGATGTTGAAACTCTTTCTCAGTTAAGGCTGGATTCTCCATCATACCAAGCTTATCTCGAAAGTACACAGCTTTATCCTGGCAAGAGGGTTGGTGAGAATATCTGCCATCTGCTCATCAGTGTTGATGTACCTCAACTGTACAGCCTTCCACAGTACCATATCTCTGATATAGTGGTACTTGATCTCAACATGCTTGGAGCTGTCATGAAACACAAAATTGACAGAAGGCTTCACACAACTCACAATGAATAATAGTAGCCTCCATTGATTGTCCAAACAATCCTGCCAGGAGCTTACGAAGCCACACTGCTTCCTGAGTTGCCATGCAAGCTGCAATGAACTCAGCCTCTGTTGTACTCAGTCCTACTGAATACTGCTTCCTGCTACACCAGAAAGTCATAGTAGACCCAACCTGAAGAATAACTGTGCCACGCAAGTATCTCAGGATATGCTTAGCTGCAACAAGATTACCATCTTCTTCAGGCTCAACAAGCTCCCTCTGAATCTTCAAGCACTTGCATCAACCTTTTGACCTCTTCGCCCAAGATTGCCTGCAACACTTTGACTTAGATAAATGTTTTCCAGCGCACACCTCTAGTACTGTAGAGAGTTTAGGATAGTTCTCCTTGACCTCATTTCAGGTCTCACTATTCTGAATAGGTTTGCGGAGCTACCAATGACAAATCCAGATGACAGTCTTGAGCAATTCTGATCTCAGCAGCTGAAAGGATCTTCTGAGGATTTAGCACCTAGCTTTGCAATACAGTAATCTTCACTTCTTCTCAGTGAGTTACAAAAACTCCCTCTTGATCCCTGCTTTAGAGATTGCAAAGAAGACTTCTGGAAGTGGACTCCCTCTAACCACCAACTCAGTCCCATGGTTGCAAGATGTGACTTTATTCTTGATCATTTCTTTGGTCAGCATGACTTCCTCATGAGATGCCTCAAGCTTTTCATCACTAAGCAATCTTTCAACACCTTCTGCTCTTAGATCTGTCCTGGAAGCATTTTTAGAGAGAGATTACTAATTGTTTATAACTATCCAAAGAGATATCAAGACTAAAATCATACAAAGTTTACTATCACAGGTTATAGCATGAACACATAAGAATTTATGCATAATGTAGAACATGAATAAGTAAATCATTCTGAAAGAGAAATAAATCAAAAGATCAAACTAAAGGGATAAAGAACTTATCTTTATTGAATTCTGATATATCCTGCTTCCATCTTTTGCTCCTCTTGAGAGTGCTAAACTCAGCATCAACAAAATACAATCTGCACAACTATAGATTTCTTACATGCAGCCAGCATGTTCAATATAGGACTAGCCTTCTCAAGGCACCATCGCAGTCCATGAACATGGAGAAAGATATCGATGTGATCATCACAACGGAATTGTATTTCACTTTTCATCTTAGAGTCACACTCAGAGATCTGTACTACGAAATGCAATGAGTGATGACATCTGCCAAAGATCTCATGGCAGTGATTACTATCACGAACTTTACCAAACATTCATGATTCAAGTAAACAATGTCAGACCTACTCAACTTAGCAGACTGAAAACACCAAAAACCAAAAAAAAAATACTTATCTGAACTATTCAACAGATGTAGAATGCTAATTCCATGTCAATCATAGGACCAGCATCTCAAAGTTTGAAGTGGCCCACATATCATCTTCAAACACAGGTGATAATCAAGGCATCAACGCTTCACAGAATTCAGATCATATGGAGAAATCACATCAATAGACGCTCATTCTTCATCTCCAGAATTGATTTCTCATAGCTTTTCCACCATCGAAACATATGCTAAGGTTTGTTGATGGAGCGATCTTAATATTTGAATGTGGTCTGAAGACCATTCAAATCTTATTCAAACGTTTGTCCTGGGAGACTGGTCTAACCACAATTTGCAGCTTTAGAATGTAATCTGCTGGTTTGAATTATCTAACCCTAACGGGTGCTCTTTGCATTGTTATGTGCTTGGTAAAAATTGAAAAAAATTGGCTCGGAATATTTCAGGAATACAATGAAATCCCCGCTTCATATGGCAGCCTTTTCTCTAAATCCCAAATGATATGCACCAAAGGCTGAAAAGTTGCCTCCTTGTGATGACAAAGAGGCAAAAAAAGAGATAATTAAGGCTTTTTGAAAGATGTATTCAATTGAGGAGTCTACAATACTCCACACACAATGGTTTGCCTTCACAAATCTTTGTGGTCCGACATTCAGTAAACCAAAGGTGAAGATAGATAGAGCTACATTAGCTCAAACTATCCCTATGAAATGGTGGATATGGCATAAGAAGGATACACCGCAGTTGAGGATGCTTGTCGTTAGCCTCCTTTCACAAGTTGTCAATTCCTTTGCTACAGAGAGGAATTGATCGACATATGGCTTTATTGACTCCATCAAGAGAAATAGACTTGCCTATAAATGAGCGGAGAAGCTAGTACCCATGCATAGTGCTCTTTGACTTCAAGATCATCAAATTCTGAAGTATCAATAAACTCTAGCTCTACAACGAGATGTTGATCTTAAAGACACCATCCAAGTTGATGAGGAGGCACAAGAGGAATTGGTTGGAATTCCATTGGATGAGGCAGACCCTCACAATCATAGTGACTCAAAAGAGAACTCTGATTTTGATGTATTGTTGAGAAAATCAAATTAGGGGCAGCAGTGTACTTTCTCTTTTTGTATTTTCATATTGTCATTGAAAGTGAAACTTGCAGCCTTTGGGCATTTTGTTGTAAATTGTATATTATTTTTTTAATATCACATGCATATTGACAATGAATTATGAAAGCAATTTGAATTAAGTTTTCAAGTTTTGGCATTTGCTAATTTGTTTAATGGTTTGACTCTCATGTGAACTATCACGTTTGACATTTGCTTCCACTTCCGCCTAAGTTTTGAATTCAAACACCAGTTTTCCCTGAATCAATTGGAAAATGCATTGAAATCAGCAAATATTCTATTAGTTTTGGCAATATTATTTAATCAAGAACCAATGTCATTTACTGTAGTACTATTGCACAAAAGGGAATAAGATAGAAATATTTTTTGGTTGTAATGTCCCTTATTAAATTTGTCCAAGAAACAGAAAAGATGCACGAGTCAAGGTAAGGGTTCACTTTTATGTTCATATAAATTAGCTTATATAATTCATCTTAAAGATTTGCTCATGTCATTAACTGATTACAGCTACACATTTATTTCAAAATTTAACATCTGAAAATAGGAGAAGTGCATAAGTTCTTTTTAAATCAACATATGAGATGAATGCATTAGATAATTTAACATCAGCATATACACAAGATATAAATTACATAAGTACATACTTATCATAGTTTATCGTAACTTACTACGCTCTACCAGGATAGATTCTTGCCTTTATCTCTCTTCCCTATACCCCATTGGAGGAGGCACACCTTACAATGCCGAGGGCGCGTGACCAATCTCCAAGTGGATTCCCTCAAGGTTTATTACCGTCTTAGGACATCCATCATGGGATCGAATTACGAGCCTTTCCCTCCACAACCATCCTCTCCTTGGTGAGCATTAGCGAAAAAGATTGTTGGCTCTAAATCTATCCTCACAGCAAGCCGTAATAACTTATGAAGAATGCAATAATTGTTGTAAGCAACATTATTGTGATATTGACAAATAAGACAAATAATATCCATTAATCTTCAGATGTGGAATTAGTAATTCATTTAATTTTGCTGCATCGATGAACATAATATATTGACATATATTCATTGATTGAGTCATTTAATATGTATTCACTTATCATTTTGTATTTGACTGAATTCATAAATTACCACAGATTTGGGTGCAATAATCATTCACTGATATCGCATAAAATATGGAGTTAGCAACTATACAATAACCTCCTGTCCAGTATTACGTATTGGTTCTATAAGCTTTCAGTGAGTAACCAACGATAAGGATACTTACCTCTTGATTGGCGCCCTGTACTAGCTTTCAAATCGCGTTCTCTGCAATCTCGATGGTCTCCTGTCTTCCGCATATCATGATGATGATTCTCCTCCCATGTATATATCTGCTCTCACGTATATATCTCCTCCTCCAATATATTATATTGGATTGATCATAGGATGAAGACAATTCATAAAGATACATAATCTACTTATGTCTATGTCAAAGAATCATCATTACTTATACGGCTTAATAATTGTTGCAAGTATCATTATTGTCTAATCATATTATCTATATGTCCCTATACATATATATCTATATCTATGATTAGTTAATCTAATGACCTTTACATATACTTATTTTCCATATATGTATATTTACTTATCTATATATATAATATATTTACTTATTTTATATATATATATATATATACTTATTTCTGTGATAATAATATATTAAAATATTTGCTGCTATACTCAGAAATATTTACTTTATTTCTGTCCTCATCTTCTAGTCATGTTTCTGCTTGTATATCTCCTTTTTACTCAAATATTTTTGAAATCTATTTATTTTTCCCATTCTATTTTCTTTCCTAGATTCTTCACTTCCCTCTTCGATGCCTTTTGTTTTGGATCCATCTTCTCTTTTATACTTGTTTTGCCAACAGTCCCAACCTTTCATTTGCCAAGGGGTATGCCTTTTGACCTCTAACGCACTGTTTAGTTTGGGCTATTCATTAATCGTTCCTTATAATATGGTGATTGCTTCTGTGTTTAAAGACATAGTTAGTATGCCTTCTAATCGATGCTTGCCCTTTTTAGATTTATTTATTTATTTACTAAGGCCCAGTCACGTTAGGAATCGATGCCTAGCTCTTGTGAACGTTAGTTTTATTACTATGATATTTATAACTTAATAATATTAATTTGTATTATAATTATATCCTTGAGAATGGCTTGCTGTTTCCTAAAGAGGCTGCTTTAGGAATTGGCATCTTTTATATTTGCTTATTTTATTTGTTATTTATTTATTATATTTTATATTTTATGTTTGTTTATTTAGTTATTATATCTATAATTTTATATTTGTATTATATCATATTTTATGATATGGATTATAATATATGTTATTCTATGATGAGAATAATGGTTAAATGGTGATTATATTTATAATCATAATATTATAATAAAATTGCTACTAAACAATATATATTCAATATTTATTTGTATTTCAATATTGGTTATTTCGATGTTCTATTTCGGGGACATGACATTGGTACAAAATTGTGTCATGTCCCCTTTACAGAACTAAACGAATTAACACTATCTTATGTTGGGCCAATCACTTTATTTTCAAATGGGCAAACGTAATATTTAAATAAGTATTTTTAACACTTTATTCAAAATGCATTTCAATAAGAGGCCTTTGGATATAACTTTAAAATATTTTTGAATACTTGGAAAAAACAAGCAAAATAAATAAACAAATAAACAAATAGAAACCCAAAGTAAAGTGCCTATAAAAGAGAAGTCATGGCCTACTTCAAATCATCCATTATGTATTATCATCATTTTCAAATTTGAATTTCAAATTTACATTCAATGACAGAAACCCTTGGTTAACAATTTAGAACAAAAACCCTCTCAAAACCTCTTGGGATTCAAGAACAAAAACCCTCATGTCCAATTGGGCAATTCTACACAAGGATCACAATTGTGCTTCAGCTAGAGAATGATTAAGATTTGCAAGAAAATTCCATATCAACGATATTATTGAAAGTTTGAATTTCTTACTTGTCAAATTATATTCATATACTACTGGCTTTCAATTGTTATTGTGAAAGATTTATTTTTTGTCAAAATTCTCATTTGCTGAATACAATATCATTGGCTTTTTTAATTATTATATCAGTTATTTGTAAGATTTTAAAATTAATTTTGTTGAATATAATATTATCATTATTATTAGATTGCTAACCATTTGCTGTCAGACCAAATTAATGATGAGATCACACCATTTTTTATTTTATTAACTGCTAAGAAATCCTAGTGCAAGCTTGTAAGCCTGCTGCATATTATTTACAAGGGCTCTGATGTTTGTATGTCGCCACAAGTCTATAGTAGGAATCATGTGGGCCCTTCTGCAAGAATCAAAGGCTTTCGTACTATTTTAAAACTTCAGTTGCAGCATTCAGTCTATGATTCATTGTTTAGCAGTCGTACCATGTATTGAGGTACCAATCAATAACAGTTGGTAATTAATAATGTATTCTGAGTTTGCTGAATATAATATGATAAGGGTCTTCAGCAGTAATGCACAGTGAAATTTACATCAGAATATTTTATGAGGGTTTCAGATCTATTTTGGCAGTGCTGCATAGGGTTTAATCAGCATTAATTATCAGCCCTTTAATTCTGTTTCAGCTGATAATAATTCTGAAATATTATATTTTGTTGATCAGAATAGGGATTACTTGCATTCTTTCTGTCAGCATTATTTTAGAGTTTTCTAGCCAGTATCAACTGTTTTCAGTCTGAAAGTTTACACATTATTGTTTAGCATTAGCTCAAGGGAGATTAGTATTTAATTGCAAGTTTATAAATTAGCAAATACAAAATGAAGTATATATTTTCCCAAAACCAGGCTTTACTTTCAGTTTGCATGTCCACAAAATATGATAAAAATTGCATATTGTTTAAGATCCTGATTTGGGGACATTACAAATTGTGATGGCCTGTTTTATTCCCTAAATCGCAGCAGTTAATTATTAAAGACAGCAATTGGAGTTATTAATAATGCAATAATTAATATTAAAAAAGGCAACACAAAAAGACAAAAGTTAGAAGAAGACAAAAATAAGAAAAAGACAATTTTTTTTTAAAAAAAGAGACAAAAGTCAAAAGAGGGCAGCCATAATGTTAAAGAAGAATGACCATTAATTAAATGAATTAGTTTCTTTGTAACGAGACTCGCCAGGACTCGCCTGGACTCAGCGAGTCCCGGGTCGAGTCACCCCAACTAAGTCTAGGGAACTCAGACTCAAACTCGGCCGAGTCAGGACGAGTCCTAGCGAGACTCGCCAGACTTGCCAAGTCCGGGCGAGTCCTATCAAGCAAACTCCTACAGGCAAGTTTGAAAAGTGCAAAAAAAAAACATAAAATTTAAAGTTAAAACTTGTTTTTTTTTTTACTTATTGTGAATGCAAAATGATGTACACCATGAAGATTTGTATGGTCTTGGAGGTATTAATTTGGGCTTGGTGGCGGGGCTGACTCGATGAAGGTTTGTAAGCCACTCTTAGGGGTTATTCTGATGCGCCCAAGATGGATATGGCAACTATGGCACAAGAGGACCCAATTTTGTGGTGGACTTGCCATGGATCAGGATGTTTGACTACCACTCTAGCCATCCAATTGTTATCTCAGGTCTCTAGTTCTTAAGATGCTAAGGGAAACTGGTCTATCTACAGCTTCATCCACTCTCTTAAGAGGAACAGACTTACCTATAGGAGAGTAGAGAAGCTTGTGGTTGTACATAGTGCTTTGTGTCTCATTGACCACAAAACAATAGTGTACAAAGAGAGTCTAGCAACACGATGGGATGTAGAGCCAGAGTAGCCAACACAGATTGATGAAGATGCTTCGACTTTAGATGCAAGGCTGGTTGGTATTAGTTTGGCAAAGCTTAACCATGTTCCAATGATGAGGAGTTTGGGGATGATTAGAGGCCTCCTTTCACTACATTTTTACATTTTGTACTTATTTTGATGTCAATGTATCATGCTACTCATTGTAATCATCTTTATGATATGAGATTTTTGATATAATAGAAATCTCCAATTCGACAATTTCATTTGTCAAATTTTATTTTCTTTTAGTAATAGTATTCAAGTATTTAAAATGTTACTATTTGCAATTTTGCTATTTTACTAATTTGCCAAAGTTTCATTTGAAATGTAATTCTTATACATCTTTTTATAACTAGTTTTTCAAGTACTATATGTATATTAGTGTCACTACCACACTGCCGTCCCCAAACTTAGACCTTTGATCCCCCCATCCCCGAAACCCATCCCCACCAGGGGACACATCCTGGTCAGGAAACTCCGTGGAACATTGCTTTCAACTCACTTTGCCTACATCGAAATTAGAGTTTATAATCAAATCATTGTCGATATGATGAACTACCCCATCCAATGGAACCCCAACCAACCCCTCATATGCCACTTCGTCAATTTGTGTGGCATCTTCAATATCAACATCCCACTTTGCGACTAGAGTATATCAATCCTTAAGTAGCAAGGCACTATGCAAGGTCACTAAATTCTCCACTTGTTGAGAGGTAAGCCTATTAAGCTTTGTAACAAGACTCGCCCGGTCTTAGCAAGTCCCCGGTCGCGTCACCCCAACCGAATTTGGGGGACTCAAACTCGGACTCGACCGAGTCCTAGCGAGACTTGCCAAGTCTCTCAAACTCACCAGACTCACCGAGTCCGAGCGAGTCCCGTCAGGTAGACTCGTGCAGGAAGGTTTGAAAAGTGCAACAAAAACATAAAATTTAAAGTTAAAACTTGATTTTTTTTACTTATTGTGAATTCAAAATGATATATGCTATGAAGGTTTGTATGGTTTTGGAGGTCTTAATTTGGGTGCTGCCCCCAGACCCCCACAAGGGGCGTTGCCCCTCAACCCCATTGGGGGCACTACCCCCAGACCCCCGCAAGGGGCACTGCCCCTCAACCCCATTGGGGAAATTGACCTCAAACTTGAGATTATGGCTGCTACATGTTGACGTGGTTTTTGTGACCGCACCAAACAGCAGAACGAAATAGTTTAGGGCTACTCCATTCTCTCTTGATCAAAGTATTCCGTGTGCTAAGATTGCGAGATAGATCACACGTTCAACTCCAAGGTTCCTTTAATGCGAATAGACCCAGTTCGGTTGATGTGTATTTGCTGTGTTCTTACGAGGGGACTTACACAATTGTTCAGACTTCTTGCAGTTAGCAGTTGGTATGATTTTGAAGGGGATTTTGTGCGTAGGATTTGGCAATATAGCTTATTCTCCTAAAACTAATCAGAAATGTGCGGAAAGTAAAAGGGTATAAGGCCTAAGAAACTTATATTCTATTCTAAATGCAGGATATGTGGGGCTTCGTTTCAATAGACTTCAACCAGATTTCACCTAGCCTCACGTCGGACAGCCTCAGTAAAATCGGTGCAATCTTCAAGGGAAGTAGCAAAAGATGTTCAAATTATGACTTAACATGCATACACCATCACAACGACGCATATAAGCATACAAATCACAATTGAAGTTAAACACAAAATAATCTCCAGTCGACCACACAAGGCGAACTTGTCATCAACAAACCGCTAGTGGTATGGAATTAAGCGAAGCTATCTCAATAAAACACCACACACCAAAGTAAACTACTTGCATGAAATTAAGCTACTTGGATACGAAAGGAAGAAGAGACCTTGCTAGCAATTCATGACAAGACGAATTCCATCATCAATGAAAAGATCTATTATCAAGAAAAGTGTTACACAACAATCTCCCAAAAGTTTTCAAAGGGAAAACTTTCTTTCTTCTCCAAATTATGCAAAAATGCTCTACAATGCTACACTATCTAGCTCTAATGCTAATGCTCTCTCAACGTCTACTGTCTACTATTCCAATGTCTAATCTAATGTCTTACAAATGAGGGGGACTCCCCCTTTTATAGCTAGCCAAGTCCCAAAAGACGGCTAGGGTTACAATCAATAGAGTGGCCAGAATCGTGCCACCTCAGCCCTAACCCTAAAAACTGCCAGAATAGGGAGTGGTACATTAAATGAATCAAAGATTCCCACTCACTCCCATAAATAGTAAAAGGTAATAAATGCTCCATATTCAGTCTTCTAGAAGATCCTCGTCCAGTAGTGTGTTCCCATTGGCCTTCTCTCTGACTGCCAACTCAACAAATCTGCCAAGTACGGCCTCAACCTCATGAACTGAAATAGGTGGAACACAATCTAACTGAAACTCTAACACCGTGACTGAATGCTCGTGCCTCGTACAAGATTTCCTCCAAGCAGCTAAGGAGTCCTGCGTGTTCTAGATCAAAGTGGAGAAAGTAGCAGTATTCTCGAAATCATCCTGTACAAAGGTCTTAACGTCTGCAAAGAAAGGCACCAGCAAACCCCTCAAATTATCAAAACTTATCTCATCTGGATTCAGCCGCCTAGCAAATATAGCCTCAAAGGTATTCTGAACTCCATCTATAATGTTGGCCATAGCCTTATGTACTCTAGCTGAATCTGCCTGTCGTCGCATCGAAGAAACCACGCCCTGGATCGCCGAAGAATACCACCGAGAAATCATATTGGTCATTCACCGAATGACACTCCCATCAATCAAGAATCGCAATGGCACATGCCTCAATACCTCAAGGCCGGATCACCTCCACTTATAGATAGAGGCATCGCTTCCCCAAGCATGATCCACCGTGATCATCCATCCGTGTCAAAATAGTAGAGGCTCTGAAAGGCGTAAGGTCCTCCCATAAATTTCTCTCAGTCTCCACATCACCTAACTCCGCAGGTGGACTCCATTTTATCTCATTTCTCCTGCAAGCATCCTTTCCTTAACTTCAACCAAGCCAGCTTAATCGACTCTAGGAATATCTGTCGGAGGCTCTATCATTGGTACATCCTGCCCTCGAGAACGAGACAACTGCTGAACATATCCAATCAAGGCCTTGTGTTCTCGCTTCAACTTCTTATATTTTCCTTCTTTCTTGAACAACCTATCCTTGAGGGCGAGGAAGGAGTTATCACACTCCTCAACAATCTGAGCACCAGTAGGGCGTCCCAAGTCAAGAGTGGTGACCACATAATTTTCAGGAGCTGCTTCATTCCGGTCACACTCGACTCGTGGGACAGCAACGTGAAGGGTGCGAGAGCCATCCTCATCAGTGGAGATCTTCAAAAACTTTCTTGCTTTCTTCTTCTCGCGGAGGTGCACCCATCCTGGGCTCAAGAACTCTTCCATCTCACCACGGGATCACCCCTCACTAGGGCTTCTTCTGGCCCTATCCTAAGCCACACCCACATCATATCAGAGGTCAAAGGTTGCTGCTCCCCGCAGGCTCTCACTTCTTAACGACTAACTTCTTCATCACTCGCAAGGCTCATCGTCCTCATGGCTTTAGTATCACCGACACTATAATATCATCATCATTCATGGCCACTTCTATCTCCCCGGCTGAAACTGAGAGCCTTAATAATAGTTTCCTCATCAACTCGCTAATCACTCTACTGTGCACGCTGGCACTCTCAAGACCGACTCTCCTCAGAGGTCAATATCATCCTATACTATCTGGGTGCAGACTGATTCACTGCAATCCTCTGATCAGCAAACAAAGACACCTCCTGTATACTTGGAGAGCGTGTCTCCAAGGGTGTTGCCACTGTGACTCGCGGAGGCTCTGGCCGAACTATTTCCTTCTTCCTGGTCTCTGGGCCTCGTGTAATCTGTTTCTTTCTCCCTGTGGTAGGCGTCCTGTGATCTCCCATCATATTGTAAGTCAAGGCAATGGACCTACTCTTCAATCTGTTTACTCGCCTATCAACCCAGGCTCTGGTGAATGTCATAACTGGGATAGAGTATCCAAATCTGCAACCTCGGGCTCTGACCAATCTATAGGTGGAAGTGGAGTATCTCGAACTGCTGCATAATCGGGATGTACAACATCCATATCCTCGTTCACCTGGTCCGGAACTGGCACAACCTCACACTCCCTGATCAGAGTAATTGGCAACCGAGAGAACATTCTTTTCCTTACTTCAATTTCATCAACTGCATCAGCCCAGTAATCTTCTATGGTGGCCTTATGCTTGAATTCCTCTGACAACACCCACTTGATGTTATGATGCGGGTCATAGTGTTGTCGACTTGTGTGATATGAGAAATGATAAAATTGAAGCTCACTTTCAGCTTCTCTAGCTGCCTGTATCGAAGGACACACCTCATCCAAGTTGCCCATCACAATTGGAAACTCTATCCCTCCTTTCTTTTTCTTCTTTTGAATTTTGTTAAAGGCTAGCAACTGTCTGGATATCTCTAGCATCATTATTCTATCTGTCGGGTACTTAGGCAACCTATATGGGTATGAGGAAAACCTTGCAGCCTAATATATGAAAATCTCGGAAACTGTATAAACCAGCACCCATACCTTTCAATTAGCTCCTGGGCATCTCTAGAGATTCTGTGATGTAACCTCTCCTGAAGCAGCCTCGTGATGTACATAGTGAATGAATCGTTGACACGTTTGAGTGGGTTGTGCTCGACAGGTGCAACTGTGTACACGCCTCATGGATTTTGAACTGATGAGAGCCGCATCCCACAGGTTCTTTATATGAAATCCCCCTGTACCTCGTCATTCGTGCCAACATATAAATAAGGTAGGAGCTCATGTAAAACGTTTTAGTCCTCCTCAAGCTCAGGAGCTGCTCATGTATATTGTCGCTTATCATCTCAGCCCAATTGACATAATCCTTGCCTTCTAGCACCAGGTTGATGTAATAAAACATCCAAGGCTCAAAAATGTAAGACTGTGGGCAACCACCAACCCTGCTCAGCATCATGATGAGATCACAGTATTCTTGTTTCAGGTCCTCCGCTATGATCTGTTTTGGCAACTTCGCACGAGATGGCTTAGGAGTGCTCATCCAGTGGGTGTTAATTGTATCCATGCATCTCTCGAAAGCTAAAGCGTACATTGCTCCGCTCGCTCCCTGATTTGTAAGTCATGTTGCACCGGGATCCCGAAGCTTCACCAATGGCTGCCGGAGTAAGATTGGCAAGCACTTGGCCATCAGGTGACATGATCGACCGGTGTTCCTTCTCGTAGCAATTAGCGCACTCCATTATCAGCTCTGAGCACTGAATGGCTGGCGGAAAACCAGCAGCTGCATATAATCCACTCCGAACAATGTTGTGCGAAGTGGCTGAAGCCCGATGACTTCCAATTCCAAACAGCCTGTTCTTGAAGGTATCCAGGTTGACAGAGCCCAGGTTAGTGTCGGTCAACTTGCCCAGCTTTGAAATAAACTTCGACTCTGGCATGAATGTCTTGCTCAGCTTCTTGATCATAGCTTGTCTTGAGGCACCATTGTCCTTTCCAGTTGTCCTCGCTTCAGCCATCTGCAACATAACAATCATTCATCAGCAATTGAATTTAATAAAATAAGGCATTGTATAGGGGCTGCAGTCGAATTCTAGAAGCTGCAATAACTCTCGTGTTTGCAAACCTCAGCTTCTTTTTTTGAATAAGTTCGAATTCCCACACTTAGAGCAGATTTCTAAATGGACTTTGATGACTTGGCTTCACTATCAGCAATCAGCAATTTCAATAATTTCGTATCAGCAATCAACAATCAGCAAACTCGTACTTTTGAGTTCTCAACAACTTACTTCTAGGCGTCCTCCCTTTCAACTGGCAACTTCAACTTACTCAACAAATCAGACTTCAGCCTCAACACTAGCAAAGTCGTACCTCTCACAAGCAACTTCAATCTTCAGCAAATACTTCTCAACCAGCAAAGGCGTACCTCCTCTACTTCAGCTATGCCAATCCTCAGCAACTCAAGGCGTCCTCTAGCTGCAAATTTGATTAACTTTCAAGTGCGCCTCTTCAGCAAACTTTATTCCTCAGCAAAATTCGAATTCCTTCAAGCTCTCCAGCAACTCAAGGCGTCCCTTTCTCAACTCAGCAACATTCAGATTTCAAACTCTTCCAGCAACAATTCACTGCACCACTTCACTCTCAGAGCAAATTCGACTTCCTCAGCTGTGAAAACAAGTGAAAAACTTCTCCATTTTATAGCTAAAACTCGAATTCTAGAAGAAGTTAATTTTAGCCAGTGCCATTAAACTCCACTACTCCACTTCAAGAATTTGAATTTTCCCTCTCTGTTGTTTCTGACACTTGTCTCCAGTCGTCGGGAATATTATTCTTCTAGAAACTTGACTTTGACTGGCGCCTTTGAATTTCTTTTCGAAAAATTTAATTTAAATTCATCATTTTTTTACTCACCAGCCGGAGCTCTGTTACTGGAATTTGAATTTTAACTCTCTTCTGCTCTGAAAAATCCATCCTTGAAGAATTCAAACAAAATTATCTAGGCAACTCATCTCGGACTCATCGTTTGAAGAAAATTCATTTTGAAAACACATTTTATTCATTTTTGCCTTAGAAAATTTAAAATTCTCCCTTAGGAAAATTCACAATTTGAGTACTGATTAAATTCTTCACTGAAAGAGTGTCGGCGAAGTTTGGAAGACTTGGAAATCCATCATTCATTATGAACGTCCAGTACCCAGAAGAAAATTTTCTTCAGAACGTCTTGAATCCATGGGTACCCAACGAACGGGTTCATTTAATTTTTCAATTTTGAACCCTAGAAAAAAATATTACTTTCACCATTTTAAATTGATTCTTCGCCTGCGATCATCCTGTGTTGCTCCAAACTGAAGAACTTGAATTCATCTGTGCAATATCATTCACTTCTGACTCCACTGCTAAGAAAATTGGCTCGTGCTTTGGAAAACTTCATTACTTTGAGCTCTAGGCATATTTTCCAAGGGAAAATAATTTTGCCTAAGAAAATATTTCAATCATCTTGCATTTTGAAAAAATTTCCCTTAGAAAATAATTTGATCATATGCCAGCGAGAGAAGTATCATCTTCTTCATTTAAAAAACAACAATTTTTATTTACCTAGCACGCTTTTATTTCTTACTTCACACTTCACACTTGAAAATATTCATTTAAAAGCCCAACGCCTAGGCAACTTCTCCAGCACTTAGAAAATATTTCACCTTTACTACTTGAGGCGCCTAGCACACTTCATTTTATTTCCACCACCTTCAAATATTTCAACGCCTTCAAGCTATTTTAAAATATTTTAAGCGCCTAGCATACTTGGGAGGATTTCAAAATCACGCCTTAGCCACTTTGCCTTCACCACCTTAGAAAATATTTCAACACCTTATAACTCCCTTCAAACATTTTTCAACACACACCACGCCTTAGCAAGATTTCCATTTCACCTTATAACTCCCATCTCCCTAGGCGCATATAGCATTTGAAGAGGGATTTAAAATCACGCCACACACCTTTAGGCTTTAGGCGCCCAACACACACACCTAGCAATTTTCTCTAAGGCCCACCACCTTGGGCGCATTCTACACATGATGGAGGATAACGCCTAGCTTTCACCTTGAATTTACCACGCCTTGGCAAAATTTTCACCTCAATTACCACCCTTAATCACTTTTCACATCCAAACATGGGCGCATTTCTATGTAGGAGAAGGATAAACTTGCTATCACGTCCCTTGTGACCCTTCACCTTCTCTATTTTCGTCTTGACATGCACAAGTTTGGGCGCATTTTGCTTATGGAGGAGGACGAAATCTTTGACTTTGTTGACTCTCTTCAAACTTGGCGCATTTTATACTTGCTGGTGGATGAACTTTCTCCAACGTTCTTGGGTGACTCTTCACCTTCCAATTTTTGTCTTCACATGCACAAGTTTGGGCGCATTTTGCCTAGTGGGAAGGATGAAAATGTTTGACTTTGCTTTGACCCTCTACAACTTTGGCGCATTTTGCCTATGCTACAGGATGAGCGCATTTTTGATGTGGAGGAGGATTTGAGTGTTGACTTTGCTTTGACCAATTTGCTTTTGGGCGCATTTCACCCCCTGTGAAGGATGAACTTGTATCTTGGGCGCATTTAGAGGGGTGAGGCGGATGTGTTTCATGCCTTAGAAAATTTTTCAAACCTCCTGAGCTTTCTTCCTTCTTTGGGCGCATTTGGACCCCTGAGCAGGACGAAGATTGTTGACTTCTTTTGACTTCTTGTGCCTTGGGCGCATTTTGCCCTGTGTGAAGGATGAACTCACACTTAGAAATTTTTTATGCCTCCTCACTAGCTGGGCGCATTTCCTTATGCCTGCTGGATGAAGTTCCAGACTTAGACAAATTTTCATCATCTTTCGCCAGCTTACGTGCCCTGCTATTTATAGTAAGTCCTCCGAATTTGTATCTCTGAAGCTCGGAACGGCTTGAAATTTTGCGCACTGCATCCTCATAACCTTGTTGTCTTGTCAACACTACCATTTTTAGCTGACCTACTATTTTTAGTATGTTTCTGAAGGTGGCTTACTATAAATAGCAGTGTTCCACGGGCCTGGGGGACGGGGAAATGGGGGGACGGGGAAACGCGTTTCGGAGACGAGGGGACAAAGGGCCTAAGTTTGGGGACGGCGGGGAGACGGCGGCGGGACGGCGGCGGCGGGGTGGTGGGGTGGTGGTGCTGATATAGTTATAAATATACTTATAGTACTTGAAAAACTAGTTTTGAAAGGATGTATAACAGTATAACAATATAAGAATTACATTTCAAATGAAACTATAGGAAATTACTCAAATTACTAATTAGTAAAATTATAACATAGCAAAATTTGAAATACTAACTCTAAATACGAAGATATCTTGAATGCTAATTGCTAAATAAAATTTGACAAATGAAATTGTTTTTGTAAAATTGAAGGTAACTAGTGGAGAGTACCTAGAAAATCAAATGAATTCAATGGGAGTTTGTGGGCAATGCCTCTAATGGGTTTGAGGGTTAGCGCCCTTAGTGGGGTCAAGGGGCAGTGCCCCTTGCGGGGGTCTGGGGGCAACGCCAGCCGGGCCGGGGCGCCACCAGCCTCCCGGGTCAGGCGCCTGGCCCCAGGCGCCTTTGGCTGGCATCACGCTTTGTTCGCGGCTCTGCCGAGTGGCTTCGGTCTCTCGGCAGCGCTTCTTAAACCACACCAACCTTCATGGCTACTCATTTGTGTCAACAAAGGAACCTAAATTAAGACCCCCAAACCACACAAACCTTCATGGTGTATTAATTATTTTGTACTAACAATTAAAACCCAAATTAAGCACTATTATCAAAGCTGACAAACCTTCTCTTGCTATGAACACATCTCTAGTCTCCTGTAGAACTCCCCGGGCGCTCCTAGTCCCCTCGGGCGCCTCTAGTCTCCCAGGAAACTCCTGGGTGTCTCCCAAGGAGACTTGGAGACTTGGAGACGTCTCCTAAGGAAACTTGGAGACGTCTCCCCGTCTCCCCGTCTCCGGCGGCGCTTTGGTGGCGGTGGCGGGACGGCGGGGGACGCCAAGTACCCGTCCCCCCGTCCCCGGGACGTCCCCGTTTCCGAAACGGGTCATATTTTGGGGGGAAACGCGTCCCCGTGGTACACAATAAATAGTAAGCTCAGGTTTCTGATAGCTCCCAAGTTCCGATCGAGTTGAAATTTGAATGAGGCGCTCCTCACCATGTGACCTTACTGCTGACAACGACGCATGCACTGGATTTACTATTTTTAGCCAGTTTCCAAATTGTCTTACTATAAATAGTAAGTGCTCTGTTTGACTTGAAATTTCACCAGCAGATAGCCTGAAGAATGCTGATCGCGGTGGTTTACACCGGTTTTTGAAGATTCTGAGTTTTTACGCTTATTTTTAGGCTCCGAAGTTGGAAACCCTAATTCGCTTTGCATGCATACCAAATGAACTCGGTTTGCCTTCGTTTCTGTGGCACTGCGATCAGCTCGTGAATCTGAACTGCTGGGAGGCGGCTACCGGGACACACTTGCTAAAAATAGCAAGTTCCTTACTGAGTGAGAATCTTCATTTGCATGTCATACCATCGCGAAGCTCTTGAAAAACCCATCAGGAATCACCCGACATGCAAAAGAAACCCTGACATGCAAACCCTAAAAATAGCCCTGGCGGAACTGAAAGTGGTCACCGCCTTGCATGTTACATCATCGCAGGTCTCAAAACCTGTAAGGAATATCCGCATTACAAAAGAAAACTCGCATCTCGGACCTCAAATTGCGTCGAAGCCGATGCTAAAATAGTAAGTCATCTATTTTCGCTCAAATTTTGCACGCGAACAGTCTGATATGCCCTGAATGCTGGGTGATTGTCGGAATCTCAAAATAGCTGACAAATTGTCTGTAATTTCACACTTACTAAAAATAGTAAGTACCTCAGAATCTGATGAAAACTTGCTGAAAGCCTGCTGGATACCTGCTGACAACAATGTTAAGTTCAATTTTCAATTTACTCACTTTACCTGACCTTGGACTGACTAGGAACGATGAAACCCTAATTTTAGACTTGGTCAGTTCCACACTTAAATTCACTGACGGGCGCAACCCCTCGAAAGGCGGACATCAAAAAAGAGACAGAGCGGGAGAGAGAGAGAAAAACCCAAGCCAAAAGACCAGAACGGGGCAAAATTTAGGGGGTCCCCATCTAAATGGGGCGATGTGTGAAAAGGTCACAACAATACCCAGAAATACAATCTCTTGTAGATCTGAAGCAATAAATCTGATGAAGCCTAGACTTGACTTCTGGATGAAACCAACAGTGAGCACCTTCAACTGATATTTCACAACCTCAAAATGCTGATACAATGGAGAGTCTTCGTTCTCCAAAGCCGATACGCTGGCAAAAACCCTCGAGCTCCCTTCCCAAACGTCAATGAGAAATTATCAAGCAAATATCAAATAATCAATTTTGAATATCTCCAAATGAGCCCCTTAAGATTCTTTTATACTTTTTCTGGAGGAGCTCATACACTTTTCTCACCAATGTGGGATAAAAGATAATAGGCCAATCCCCTCCAATTTGCCTTTTAAATCATTTTAAAATAATATAATGTTTGCACTTTGGAATATTAAAATATGCCCTTGAAATTGGCGCCCAAGTAATTAATTAAAATGGCCCCCTTTTTAATGATGAATGGACCCTCAAGTCATAAAGTGCAAATATAATGTTATAATATAATATCAAAATATTAATTATTATTAAAGTCACCTTTAATAATAATTAAACGTTATAACTTAGGCAAAACTCCTTATTTCACCAACTCAACTGAATTTGGGAATCGACACTGCCAACATGTGAACTTTAGGTGCCCTGCTATAAATAGAATTGTTTGCCAGCTGACTTATTATAAATAGTAAGTATATGAAACTGAATCAACTGAAGGCTACTTGAACCCACACGAGATGCTGAAGGAGAGATATTCCTCTGATCACCGTCAAAAGAGACCCTCTAACTAGACATATTAGCCTACGAGGGCCAAGAATAGGCTAAATCCACTGAACTCTGATGCTCGCAAAATTGGGGACATTACAGTCCGCCCTCCCTGAAATTGCTTGTCCTCAAGCAATCTCTACTGCAAAGAAACCCAACTCCTCGAAAGGCCCAAAAGAAGAACTGTGAAGTGTCCCACACATCTCTAACTATCTCCTGTAGCATCAACAAAAACACAACTGCACAAGATATCCCTGGATCCCAAACCCAGAATGGAAGTCTGCCATGTCTAATACCCTCTGACTTCCTTTGTGCAAAATTGATCTCAACTTCACCATGCTGAGAATGGTGAAGTAAACCCATAGGACCCATCCAAACTGCAACACTAACTCTATCACCACCTGGATCCCAATATAATCTGTACACACATCCATCTGTACTGTGGAGATATGAACATCTGAAAATGTCTGTGTCATAACAACTATCTCCATTCTCTGCTAGACTCCCATGGATGTGCTGACTCTGCAAGTAATCCCCCACAAATGACGGACTCAGGTACTTGCAGCTACTGACTTCATCTACTGAAAATGGTGAATACCCCTCCCACAAAGAATGGTATAATCCCGGAGCCAATACACACCGATGCATCATCAAGTCCTCTGTGTGTGGATCAAAAGAAAAATGATGAGCACTCCTCACTATGCAATTGCGGTAAAATGCTCCAATTTCAATCAATGGCTCATCACTAACAACACTTGAATCAAGTAGTTGATCCCTCTAACTTTGAAAAACATCAAGCTGGCATCCAAAATCAGTTGCATGGGATGAAGTAACAAATTTGCTTCTAGGAGATGGAAACAAATCAACATGAGAGCCATATTCCCAACCAGATGACACTCTGTGAATCCCCTGTGGAGATGGAGTAATGTCGTGTACTAACACACAACTCTCTGGAGAATCCACCACAGCCACACAAGAGCTATCAACTATCGAACCTGCATCATTTGTCATCGTATTGACCATAGGAGAACCTGATGTAACATGTGGTCCTCTGTTGCTCTCAATCCAAGTACTCATCCCAACTGAGTCAATTGCCCCTATATCTTGCATGGATGTTACCACATCCCCTCTACAACCCGTGGATAGATGATCCTCACCGACTGCCATTGTATGTAACTATACTGTATCTACAGCTGGTGTGTCATACTCAACTCCACGGTAAGCTCGACCAACTGTGACTGTGACTCCTGAAGGGCCAACTGGGCGCTCTGCAATGAATCCATAGTCACCTCAAGCTCATGAGTGATCTCGTCAATCTCCTCTTCCTTCCCCTTCAGTGCATTGTAGCAAGTGCAATCCCACTCGAGAAGGTAATCTCTATCAGCTAGTAACTGTAAGTAATTTTGTTTCATTATCCTAATGGCTTCTCGTAGTGCATGGAATTCTACAAGGGAAAGGCTACTATCACTATGCTCATCTGACACAGGAGTACCCCATCCATACGTAGCTAACATTTGTCGAGCAACATCAAAATGCTCTAATGTTGTAGCCATCACGTTATCATTGACCTTAAGTTGCCCAACCAAATGATGAGATCTCTAAAAGTCTGCACTGTGATAAGAGGTTGTATTAACATCACTCTCCTCATGAAAAGCAGCATCATGTGTGCTTTCATCCATGCACACCTCAACATCTAGGGTACTGCTGCTATGTACCTCATAGGATGGCTCAACTGGCGAGGTAGAAGCTGCTGTTTTAACATTCTCTTCGCACACTTCCGCTTCCAATGTAACTGCATCGCCATTCAACTCACGATCCTGGGATTCAATGCCAATAAATAAACCTTTTGTTTTGTTTTCTAAGGTCTGATCTAGAAAATCAGACTCATCACGACATGAATCCACAACATACAATGCATCATTAGTACCCAATTCCTGAGTACTTTCATGTGCCAACTCATTGGTAGCATCCTGTACACTAGTAGTCACTACTGTCCCATGTTGATGCAAAGTTTCATCACTACTGTCATGTCGATCAGAAATGTTATGGGTCAATAGTTCCATGCAATCTTCATTCTTGGAGCTGGTATCTTGAGTGCCAATGCTCACAGTAACTCCCATAACACTTCCTGAATTTTTTCATGATTTTCAAATCATCATTACACTCAAGTGTAAGGCTGCTGTCCTAACAATTAGACTTGTTGTCATAACTGATAAGTTTTTGAGTGCTAAAAGTGTAAGCATTTTGGGGTTCCACCATACTGTTTCCATGAGGTAAAATTTCCTTGTCAACTACCACTTCATTTTCAACTCCATGTCCACCTGCAGGTCGAAGATAATTCTCAACTGTCTTATCACCTTTAAACCCAAACACATCATAGAGACTCTTGGATATTTTGCCAAGTCTCTCAATTTTGCTTCGTGATGAGGTTTGTCTTGGAATGGAATCCTCATACTGCTGCAAGCTAAAAGCTATTCTTCGTTGTGACAGCATAAGTTCTCGCTGGATATTATTCAACATGCTCTCAACACTTGGCTGCTCGCATTTCTTTGGTTTTCTTCTTTGCTTGTTATAACCCATCCGATGCTCCATATATTGCTCAAGGTCTAGATGATCTTTGATCTTGTTTGGAAATGCTATATATTCCTCATAAGCAGCCATTACTTCATCAACAAATTTAGAAGTCATAATTCACAATTGCCTTAACTAACCCTCAGTTCTGAATGAAGAAGATCAACTGTTGTTTATTGCTGGTAATCAATTTTCCTGTTCTGTTTACAATCTTTGCACATATCTTCCCTGGTAGTGCCTTGTATTTGTGATGAAGACTCCTTGTTACTATTCAGAAGATTATCCATCTCCAATAATGTACATGATGTAAGCTTTCCTTGTTAGTGAATTTCTCAGACCTGAAGAATATATCCCAGACCCAACTTTATTCTTTCTGAGAATAATAATGCAGCCTTAACATTCACGGTTTCATACTCAGTAATGATTAACATCAGAAGATCACTTATTATATATAAAATCTGTAGATTGCAGAATACACAAATTGTTCATATTCAATTTGTCTCTTCTGAAATGCTTTGTTTAGCAATATGAAGAAGTCTATATGTCGACCACCTTCAGAAATATTTGTCTTTATCAATGATTTCTCCCCCAGCGATATACTCTGTTTTTTATAAATACGTCTCCTTAGCTCCTCTAGCTGCGGTAGTCTCCAAAAATGATTGCGGGTGAACTCCAACAGCTACGTCAATATTCTTGCTACCTTGTGCAGACAATGGATTCAGAAAATTTCGTTCTGCTATTGGTGCCACGTGGTTTTGCCTCCAGCGGCTGTGTCCTGTCGATGTTGACTTGCTCCAAACCCGTCTTTAGAAATGTTGACTTTATGACTCACGGAAAAGACAAATTGTGATCTTTCAATAAATACATCTCCCTTAAGCGACCTCCCAGGCAACTCCCAATAAAACTCCAAATGCGTTTTTTTTTTTTTCCCTCTATCTAAAATCTGACGGCTTCCTTTTAAATTTCGTTTTGATATCAGAAACTATATTGTTTCCATGAATTTCCAAAATACTGGAGACATGTAGAAGACGTTTTGATTAAATTACGGCAACTCAAGAATTTGCCAGACTCTTAATTAACTGCTCTCGATTGCTATGTGTGATTTCTTCAATATATTCACTTTGCCACTTTATTCTTGAATTGTATAGGATTATTATTTCCACTTTGACTTATCGCAACTCCCTGAATGATGGGGCAACTCCCGCTATTTTCTTCAGCACTAATGGTCTCCAAAGTTATTTGCGATTTTTGCTCTTATTTTCCCGTGAGCGGATTTACCAAAATTCCTCCCTCTTAATATGAGACAGCACATAAAATACTAAGCAAGTGTCTTCCTTGACCCGTGGAATTTACCAAGTCTCCACATATCATAAAATAAAGGTAACGCCTTCTGAACCTCCTTCAATACATGCTCCTGATAAAAATACTGGTTGATGGCATGTCATACCAAGAATAATTCAACGTGCCTGCTCACTACGTTAGCTCCACAACAACCTGGCGGCAATATTAGAATTTTTCCCTACCAAAAATTTTGACACCTGCTGGAATACATATGACTCCCACGTCTCTTAAAGTAAATACTCTTTTGAATCTTCTAAAAGGCCCAATAAATCCCCAACTGAGATTATAATGTTAAATAATCTTCTAAACCCCAATAATCAGCTTAATGCAATCACCAGATATAACCAAGTTCTCTGAAAACTTTCAAATCCTGATATTTTGAAGAAAAAAATTATTTTCAAAAAACAACACAAGATGGCAAGAAACCGCTATGATACCACTGTAAGAGACCTGCCTGTCTCTACTTCTGTTTTTATGCTAAATGATAAGGGTTTGTAATTTTTTCGTATTTTCTCATAGATTGGCAGTCAAAAAATCAAATACAAGAAATGTAAACATAAACCCTACTACAGCAATGAAATTAATTTATTGATTTTCTTTCAAAGCTTTTACAAATATGTGCATACCCGGAAATACAATCTCCTGTAGATCTGAAGCAATAAATCTGATGAAGCAGACTTGACTTCTGGATGAAGCCAACAGTGAGCACCTTCAGCTGATATTTCACAACCTCAAAATGTTGATACAATGGAGAGTCTTCATTCTCCAAAGCCGATACGCTGGCAGAAACCCTCGAGCTCCCTTCCCAAACGTCAATGAGAAATTATCAAGCAAATATCAAATAATCAATTTTGAATATCTCCAAATGAGCCCCTTAAGATTCTTTTATACTTTTTCTGGAGGAGCTCATACACTTTTCTCACCAATGTGGGATAAAAGATAATAGGCCAATCCCCTCCAATTTGCCTTTTAAATCATTTTAAAATAATATAATGTTTGCACTTTGGAATATTAAAATATGTCCTTGAAATTGGCGCCCAAGTAATTAATTAAAATGGCCTCCTTTTTAATGATGAATTGACCCTCAAGTCATAAAGTGCAAATATAATGTTATAATATAATATCAAAATATTAATTATTATTAAAGTCACCTTTAATAATAATTAAACGTTATAACTTAGGCAAAACTCCTTATTTCACCAACTCAACTGAATTTGGGAATCGACAATGCCAACATGTGAACTTTAGGTGCCCTGCTATAAATAGAATTGTTTGTCGGCTGACTTACTATAAATAGTAAGTATATGAAACTGAATCAACTGAAGGCTACTTGAACCCACACGAGATGCTGAAGGAGAGAGATTCCTCTGATCACCACCAAAAGAGACCCTCTAATATAGACATATTAGCCTACGAGGGCCAGGAATAGGCTAAATCCACTGAACTCTGATGCTCGCAAAATTGAGGACATTACAAGATCATTATTTTAGTTTTACTAGTTTTCACTTGCATCCCAACTTCCTGACAAAAGGATTCAAAAGTTTTCAAATGCTTTCTTAGCTCATGTGCTGTTTTAGCGATCAGAATGAGATCATCGGCATACAAGAGAAATTTTATTACATAATTGGCCTACTGAATACCTTCCCCACCAACTTTGTCTATCCACTCTTCCATCTTGTCAATGTAAAGCCCAAATAGCGTTGGGGAAAGCGGGCAGCCTTGCTTGACTCCAGTGTCACTGCCAAAGCACTCGAAAATACCTTCATTGGTTTTGATTTTAGCTTTGACCTGCTCTTACAGCCTATGAACAGCTGCCCTAAACGCCTTTGGGATTCCCAGTTCCTCCATTCTATTCCACAACTTGTCCCGTGGCATTGTGTCAAAGGCTTTTTTGAAGTCTACAAAGCAACAAAAGGCCTCCTCCCCTTGAACGTTCCATATATTTTCAATCAAAAATCTAAGAGTAATATCGTGATCAATAGTGTAATGTTTCAATCTAAAACCAACCTAACCTTCTGCTCTTTTTCCCTCTTTCTCAACCTAACCACTAATTTTGCACTCAATCATGCTTCCAAAAAGTTTTCCAAGAAGCAGATTAATCATAATAGTGCGGTAATTTGATGGATTATTACTGTCCCCAGTTTTGTATAAGGGAATAACAACAGTAATTGTCCACCCTTCCGAAAAGCCCTCTTGAATAACCCTATTGAAGATGCCCTTGATGCAAGGTGTAAGGACCTCAATGCCCCATTTTAAGAATTTTGCTTGCAGCCCACCAATATCTTGTGCTTTTCCTCCATCCAACCTTTTTATGCCTTGATTGATGTCTTCGATGGTGAAAAGTTCAATGGTAACCTTGATTGTTGGTCTATGTTTATCTTGTTCCCGCTAATACAGTAACTTTGCATATTCCAACCATTGAGAGCTTGTGATATTGTTTTCCACTTGTTTTCTTTTTTGCTGTAGCTCCTTCCAAAATTTCTTGGGATTGTTTTTTCCAAGGGCAATCAGCTCCAGCCTTCTAGTGCTCACATATTTTTCTTTTTTGTTTCGTATAATATTTTCGTATTCTTTCTTGTTTTCTATGGTCCTTCCACCCTCACAAAGTTTTCTTTTTGTTAACTTGAACTCTTCATCAAACCATGGGTTTGCTGGGAAAGTAGTGTTGGTGCGTGTTTTATGACACAACAAACATTTTAGAACAAAGTGTCATAGACGCTCTATTCTCTCTTGAAAAACTACCTCCTATGCTAAGATTGCAAGTAAGGTCATAGGGTAATTCCAATGTTTAAGATGAATGCGGATAGGCTCTATGGTATGGATGTGATTTGCTGTGGGCACAATTAAGATTTTGCAAGTTATTCAGAAAAGCGGAGACATAAATACAATATCATTTTGGGTTTTTCTGATTTTATAAAAAAGGGTGAAAAAGATTAAGGGTTTAGAGATCCTATGCTATTCCTAAGAAATCAAGAGAAGACGAGGATTAAATGAAACCAACTAAACAATACTCTGCTTTGCCACGTTAAACGACAACTACACAGAGCAAGTGCAATCTTCTGGGAATGTGCTTATGATTTTCACGTAATGAATAATTACCATCAAATCGAACAACAATTATTCAAACAGAAGTTAAGCATCCACGATAAAGCTCAGTCTAACTTTGCATATTGAGTGAAAATCATCCACTCAAAGAAAGTATGAGCGCGGTCTCACCAATCTCCGTTATCAATCTATCATTCTTCTAACGTACATTTTAATTCAAATTTACTAAGAGAGAAAGCAAATATGCGACCATGTAACCATTCGACAATCAAGTATTCAAGGCACCTCATGCATTTGAAATTTATTATCAAAGTAGTGTTTTCACAACAATCTCATAAAAACTCTCTCCTTATTTCTAACTATCTTGAATCTTTTCTAACTTCTTAATATCTAATCTCTAATGAATATCTAATCCTCTCTAATCCTCTAATGAATATGAGAGAGTGAGCGAGGGGGTTTATATAGTTTTTTAGAATTACAAAGAACAGCCAAGATTGATTCAGGATCAATGGCCCAGATTAAACAGAACTAAACCCTAATTAGGGTTTCCAAAACCTCAATCAGTTAACTGAAGAGAACTCTGGACCTCTGGAGTGGCATCCTTATCCACTTGTGTGGCCTCACGTTCGGCGAATCTGGACACGATCAAGCCGACCTCTTCCATGGCAATGTCGGGCAGCACGTTGACATTGTACTCCAGCAAATCCAAGCTCTCAGCACACTCCGCAAAAATAGTCTCCCATGCTGGTTCCTGCAGCAAGAAAGAACTTCTGATGGCCATGAAGTCGAATATTTTGGTGAAGCTTTCTTTCATGATTGGCCCGGTGGTGGAGAAAATTTTCTGTACTTGTTCTTTCAAATTCTTTGGCCGCAAATGTTTCTTTCTGACAGCATCTTTATCAAGCATATCGGCAGCCATCTGGTAGACTTTACTCTGAATTTCCTTTGCTTGTTCTTCAACTCTGACACCATCCTGCTTCACCTTTTCGAGAACTCCTCTTCTTGAGATCAAAGCATAATACCATCCATTGAAGTCATACGCAGCTCCGGCTTCAATAACCTTGTCCTCAATCAACTTTTGCTTTGACATGCCCTTCAATTCTCGAATACATGGGATGATCCTGTTTTGAATATCTTCGAGACTACTCCATGATTCTGCAAGGTCTGCAACTCGTGATAGCATAAAGGAAGCCTGCTCATTTACTTCCGCCAACTTTTCTGCAAACGCCAACGCCTCTTCTTTCCTTCTAGCCATCCAGTTTTTAGCCTCTTTCACTGTAGTCAGCTCTTCTTCAAAATTTGCACCTGGTTCTTGTGAAGAATTAGGTGGAAGAGCTGCTTGGTCACCTTCGTTCAGTGGCTTAGTCAAGTGTTGGATGTAATCTTTCAGGCGCTGAATTTCTTTCTTATTCTCGTTTTTCTTGGCAACTTCTTTTTCTAACCTGGACTTGATGGTAGCCACGGAATTGTCCAAGTCCTCGACCTCTTGCCCTTTTGTTGTCGGACCCATGTCGATGGTCGTGATAGCATATTCATCAGGGGCGATCTCATCTTGGAACTTGTCGGCTGTAGGTATTGCAATTTGTACTGTGCGATTGCCAGCCTCATCTCTCTGGATGGTGGAGAATTTCTTGGCCTTCTTCCTTGGGGCAGTTTGCTCTAATCTCGCCAGAAAATCTATGTCATTGTCCTCCTCAAGGACCTCCACTGGCGCTTTTCTTTTCAATCTTTCTTTCAGCCACTCTGGGATTGTTGGCTGCTCAATTACGTCCTCCTGTTGATCCTGGATGTCTTGTATATCCCGTACTTGCTGCTCTTCCTGAATCTCCGGCATACTTTGAACTTCTTGGACCAATTGCATACCCTGGATTTCTTGGACGGATGGGTCATCTTGGATTCCTTTGAGGGCGGAAATCATTCCTTCCTTGAATTCTCCATCCATAATATCTGTATCATTATCCGATTCTAGGATTTTTGTGCTTGCTGGAGAAGGTTGATCATCATCTTCTACTTGTATTGGCTCCACATTTTTGACTGGAGAAGGGATTTTAGCATTTTCCAAAGATTCTCTATCCATGGCGAGTATTTCTTCTATGTTCCTGGAAGTGGCCGATTGAAGGGGTTTAGACTTGTGCTTCTTTCGAGAAGGCCCCTCATCTACCATTTTATCCTTGTCTTGTCTTGCAGATTTATCAACTTCTTTTCTCTTCCTTGAGTTGGCAGCATCTGTTGGTCCATCTCCACGAGATGCACCGGTGTTTGAAGAACAAGACTCTGTATCGCCCATTAATTCGTAGGTGAATTGCACATTTCTCTGTTTCAAAATTTCTACCTGCCGATCTATCCACCACTGAGAGTATTTGAAAACGGGTCGCATGAGAGTTGCTAGGTCGCCCATCTCAGGCTCAAACCATCTTATAGGGGGGAGTGGCTCATTTTCATTGAAGCCTGGCTGCAAATAGATTCCATCATCCTGTAGTTGATCAGGCACTTTGAAAAGCTCGGTAGCCCTTATCATGCTTAATGGCAATCTTGACCACAACCTCCTTACGTCGTATTCATCTACTGCGTTGGCCCAGAAGTCCCCTAAGTCAACTCAATGCTTGTACCTCTCTCCGTCCACGGTTTTGATGTGATGGAGCAGATCAAAGTTGTTCCTAGATTTATATGATATGAATGGATATTGTTGAATTTCCAGTCGAGAAGCCTCTGCTGCTTGTGCTGTCGGACATGACTCCTCCATGTTGCCGATGAAAAAAGGAAAGGTGACAACCGCTTTTTGCTTTGGCCTTTGAATATTTTGGTATGTTTCTAATTGCCTCAACACTTCCAGCAATACCATCTTGTTGGTCGGATAGATGGGAAGTCTGTAAGGATTTCCGGAGAATCTTTGGATTCTGATGTAAGTGAATTTAGGGTATTGAATGAACCAAAATCCATACCGATTGATTAGGCTCTTGGCCTCATGTGAGAGTCTTTGGTGCGTTCCGCCTTGGAGAAGCCAGGTGATGTACATCAAAAAGGCGTCATGAGCTCGCCGGAAATGAGACTTCTCTTTCAATTGCAACTGTGGATAACAATCGTAGGCTTTGAATTGCCCTTGGCCATTGCCAACCACGCCTTTGCAGGTCAAGCCAGGATACTTGTAATATCTTGCAAGTGAATATACGATGTATGAGCTCATGTGAAAAGTTTTGGTCTCCTCAAAGTTGACTAACTGCTCGTGCAGGCTATCACTAATCATTCTGGACCAATTGAACATCTTGACTCCAGTGATTATTTCATCAATAAAGTAGTACATCCAGTTTTCAAAAGGTGCACCATGGGAATTGCCGACAATTCTGTTTAGTAGCAAAACAATGTCACCATATTCCTCTTTGAAGTGGGTTCAGATCAATTTCTTCGACATCTTGCCTGCAGTAGGCTTAGGCTTTAGTAACCAATTCTTGTTTATGTTGGACGCACAGAGATCCTGCTGGCTCTGATAAAGCTTGAGTGCGTCTTCCTTGGTGCGGTAGGATGTTCAATTGTACACTGGAATTCCAAAGGTTTCTTGGATTGCTAGCTCGAACAAGTAGGCAAGGACTCTTCCGTCAGGAGCTTCTATCTATCTGTCTCGTGCATTGTAGTGTAGTGCGCATTCTACCATAAGTTTCGGACATTCTTTAGCTGGTGGAAATCCAGCTGCGTGGACGATTCCATTGCGCATCATCCTCATGGCAATTGGTGTAGGCAGACGTCCGTCAGTCCCGTACATTCTCTTCCGGAAGTCTTCGAGATCAACGTGGCCAAGATCAGTGTCCACAACGTGCTCCCACTTAGACTTAATTTTCAATTGTGTTTGCACACCTTTACTGGCGAATTTTATCTTCACTGCTTCGAAAATAGATCTGCAAAAAGTAGAGAAAATAATCAGAATTCGAAACTTAAATCATTTTGAAAGATAATCCAGCTAAAAAACTTCGTGAAAAATCAAGCTGGAAAGAACATAAACGATGAAGTTTCATGCTAAAAGGAAGTAGACAAAGCAAATCTGCCTTGTGACTTCTGGAGAAATGATCACAATCACGATGCAAGCTGATAAAATTCTATCTCTTTTACTTTGCTGCAAATTTCTTCAACAAGTTTCTTCTCACACCTTCTTCAAAAATTGAATGATTGCACAAATGAGAAGTGAAATCCCTTATAGAGGTGAGAATATCAATCTTTTTAGCAAATTTGCAATGTTTCCTTCGAATTGAGTTTGAACTCATCTTTCACTTTGCTTCCGGATGGCAAGTTCTATCTTCAATGCTCTTGTCCGAGAAAGTTTCCAATTTCATCGCCAGTCCAACAAAACTCTTTGTCTTTCTTTCCAATTTCGAATTTTTTCAAGACTTATCCTTTTGGGTGTTGGAAAGTAAATGATTAAAATAATTAAAATAATTATCTATGTGTCATTTCCAACCCATTCGTTTCTATGGCAAATTATTTTTTGTCCAAGGCAATTTGATTTTTTCGAATTTTTCCTCATCAATGCCTTAGACGAATTTCCAATTTTCTTGCCAAAATATCTATCATCCAATTTATTTGGCCATAACTTTTAATCGTTTTCCAAAATTATTTGGCCACGTCCAATTTTATTTGGCCATAAATATTTTCTCGTCCAAAATTATTTTGCCATGTCCAATTTTATTTGGCCATATTCTCTTGATTTTTCCACAATTTAGCTAGCCATGTCCTATTTTATTTGTCCAAAATTATTTTATCTTCCTAGACACTTTGATGTTTGGACATATTTTCCTTCTTTTTCAAGCATGGCGAAAATTTTAAAGTGCCAAACATGCATTTTTAATTTTCTCAAAGGTTTATACTCAAGCAAAAATTTCAAATTTTCACTTTCCTAAACATGGCGGACTTGCTAGTTGTTTTGGCCACTTAATTTTTTCTAATTCCCTCATGCCATTTTATCATGGACTAGGCTGAATTTTCCAAGTGTTGAGCTATTTTCCTTGGGGCGGACTTTAGCATTTCTCTTGCCACTTCATTTTCCCTTGGCTATGCCTTAGCCACTTTGTCTTTTGCTCAAGGGGCGGACTTTCATCTTTTCTTTGCCATTCATTTTATGCCTAGGGCGGACTTTCTCCTTATGTTTGCCACTTCAGCTTTTCTTTAGGGCGGACATAGTCAAAGTGGTTGCCATTTCAGCTTCTACCTGTTCGTGTACGTTTTATCATCCACCGAACACACAGAATAAAATGTCCAAAGACACTCTATCCTCTCTTGAAAAACCACCGCGTATGCTAAGATTGCGAGATCATATGGCGATTCCAAGGTTTCTTTAGTCGGGTCTCGACGTGTGGATAAGCTCAATGGCCGTTGTGATATGCTGGTAATAAACAAGGGGACTTACGTAAGAAAATCTTCACAAGTTTAGGACTTAGGGAATTTATCATTGAAGGCTTTCAATTAGGACTTTCCATGGATCTCAAAAAAATGGCAAAAGGATAGGGTTCAGGAGAATCTAGTCTATGCCTAAGAACTCAAGAGACAATAAAGACTCGGTGAAGGGAATAAACCACACTTTGTTTCGCCTCCTGCAGGACAACATACGCAAAATGGGTGCAATCTTCAAGGGGTTGTGAGAATAATTTTCAAACCTCGAATGAGGCTGAAGTTAAGTTTCCACAATTAAGAGCTCAGGCTAACTTTACGCATCGAATGCAAATCATCCATTCGAAGAAAGTATGAGCTACACTTCACCATTGAATCAATATGATCAATCTCTCATTTAATTAACCAACTTTTAAAGCAAATTCTACCTAATCTAACTTTAACTTTAATCTATGGCGGAAGATAATATGCAACCTCACTTACTATTCAACAATAAGAAGTTATTCAAGGCAAATCATGCTCAAGAGCTTTTATCATTTAAAATAGTCTCAATGCGACAATTCACATATTCTGTCTCCACACATTACAAATGAGGGGGCGAGCTCAATTTATAGGCTCCCCAATTACAATTCAATGGCCAAGATTGATTTCAAATCAACGGCCGAGATTACAAAATAAAACCCTAATTAGGGTTTGTCACTTTCGACCAATGAAAAAATTTCATTTGAGGACGCTTGTCCCTTTTGCTAAATATAAATCAACAATAAAATAGAAAGTTGTTGCATGTTGATTTGGAACAATTTGATTGGTTAGAAGATGACGAGGCGCCACCTCAGCGTGCTAGATGTCATCCTTGGTTGCTTCGTTTTCCTTCCACGTGCTTGCCTTAGAATATTTTCCTTGCCGATGACTCTATCCGTTGTGCTTGTTCCTTCCTAGCTTTGATCTTGGATTCCTTTTGAGACTTTGATTTCTTCTTCTTACTTGTACTGGAATCTTTGGAGTCTGGAAGTCTCCCCTTAGAATAGGTGTCTGGTCTTGAAGTTGGTTGCTTTGAACTTCCTCCTGCTTGAACTGGGTTGATATTATTCCTCTGGATTTCCTCTCCGAATTCCCCAATTTGTGCCGAGAAATTGTCTAAGTATGGAGATGTGTTTGGAACACTCTTCTTGTCACCATCTGATTCTGATTGGAAGCTTGTTTTTAATTCTTCAGGAGATGAAACCCTTCAAGAAGTTGCCCTAATTGCTTCAACAGGTCTGGGATTGTAGATGAAATCCTTCTTGAATTTGGAGAAGAATGCCCCTGTGCCTTCGCCACAATGGAGGAAATTGGAATTTCCTCTGTGAAGTATTTCCCTGACTTAGCCAAATTTTCATCTGGACTACTCAACACTTAGCCAATTTTCTCATCCTCTCCTTGGGCGGACTTCACATGAGCTTGGACGTTTTCTCTCTCTCGGCCTAAGTCGGACTTCAAGCCACTTTGGACAAACATCTCTAGGGAGAAATCGAACTTTCTCAACACTTTGACATTTCTTTTCTTGGTCTAGGTCGGACTCTGCATCATGTTTGCCATTGTACTTGGCGGATCTTATGGATGTCTGGACGTACCTTCTCCAAGCAAAGTCGGACTTTGTAAAGGTTTGGACATGCTGTGTTTAGGCAAGGTTGGACTTTCTCATGCCGTCCATCCATTGAGCAAGGTCGGACTTCACTGGTGCCTTTCCAAATTTTTGAAATTTTCTTATCCAGGTTAGACTTTATTTTGCCTTGAACATGCCTTACAAAGGTTTGGACATGCTATGCTTAGGCAAGGTTGGACTTTCTCATGCTTGTCCCATCCTTTTTCCCTCACTCCATTTGACTTGAAGCAGACTTGCCACCATTCCACGCCATTGCTTCTTCTTTGAAGATTCGCCTCGTGTCGTCATCCACCTGCAAGAAATAAAATAAACAAATTCAGATTTTCTCTCTCCTGAATTCTAGCTCTGAAGTTAAATTTTTAACACTCTCTCTTGAAGTCACGGTGAATTTAATTTTGCCCATCGGATTTTATCTCTGGCCGGCACAAATTATTTTCCTCCAAAACATCGTCTAGCGAATTCGATTTTGTCCAAGGCATTTTTAAATTTCCAAGCAGTTGAAATAAAAATTATTAAAATATTAAAAATATTTTGATTTATTCCAACCCGTTCATTTTGGACCCATGGCTATTTCGATTTTCTCTTCATTTTTCTCGGCTAAGAGTTTATTTTCCAATTTTGTCCTTAATTTCGTCTAGCCAAACCAAAATTCAAGCCATTCCGTCAAAAATTTTATTGCCAGATCCCTATTTTTCTTTGCTGAGGCGAGATTTTAATAGCACTGAGCCTATTTTGTTCTGCCAAAATCAAATTTTCTCTTGCTCAGTTGAATTTTTCTAGGCAAAATCCTTGTCTGGATGTCCTCATTGGGTGAATTTCTTTGACGCTTGATAAATTCTTCCTCCTTCTGGCTAAGGGTGATCCTTCCTTTCTCCTTGCCTTGTGCATTTGTCTCCGGCCAAAGTTGTCAATTTCTTAACATTTTCCTCAGACTTAGGCAAAATTTAGCTTCTCTTCCACTTTTGTGCTAGGCACACTTCGTTTTATTTCTTGCCACATCCCAATCCTTATTAGCATTTGTCCTTTCAAACTTGGCACTTATCCTCTTGAAAGTGTCAGGACACTTAGCCAAAAATCTCAACTTTTCATCCTTTAGCCTCTATACTTAGGGAAATATTCGAACTTTTCCTTGGACTAGGCACCAATACTTAGTGAAAATTTCAAATTTTTAATCTTCCACATGCCTAGGCGGACTTCCTTAGCACCTTGGACAAGCATGGCAGACTTCCTTGACATCTTGCCAACCTCTTTAAGTGTATGGCGGACTTTCCTTCCTCTTTGGATATGCATCTTGGACGTCCCTCCTTTCTAGGGCGGACTTCTTAGCTTCTTAGCATTTGTCTCAACATTCTATCCTTTGGAAATGTTATAATGTTTAGCCAAAGATCAATTTTCCACGTTTTTAGGCCCTCATACTTAGCAGATTTTCGAAATTCTCTTTGTTGGGTACCAACACTTAGTGAAAATTTTGATTTTTCCTCCTACATGCCTAGGCGGACTTTCCAAACCTTTTGGACATGCCTCTTTGAATATGGCGGACTTTGGAGGGGGTTAGGATGAGCATGGGCGGACTTTGGAAGTGCCTAGGACTTCCCTCTTTGCTGCTGGGCGGACTTTAGAGGATCCTAGGACAAGCATCTTGAGTGCTGGGCGGACTTTCAAGCCTCTTTGGACATCCCTGGCGGACTTTGGAAGGTCCTTGACATTGCCCCTTGCTGCATGGCGGACTTTGAAGAGTCCTAGGATATGCCTCCTTTGAACATGGCGGACTTTGCCTTAGTCTTGGATATTCCTCTTTGCCGCTGGGCGAACTCCATGAATTTCCAGACTTTCCTTCATCCTTCTTGACATCCTTCTTCTTGGAAATGGCGAATTTTCCAGACTTAACCAGATTTTCCAAGAACTTCATCCTTTTTGAGCTGATTTTCCATGATCTCGACCTTCAGATCTGACTGGTTTTGAACTGGTTTTCCAGAATTTGATGTTTTTTGGTCTGATTTTTATGCTTTTTGACTGTTTTTTTTAGATTTTTCAATAATTTTTCAAATTTTCTCTTTGATTTTCTGAGAGTTCTATCAAATTTTTGGAACTTCTGAGTGCGTTTTTGGAACTCAGGACCTTTCTAAATATAGAAACTTTCCAAAAATAGAAACTTTCTAAAAATAGAAAAAGTAAACCCTAAAAAATAGGGAACCTTGTTTGGTCCGAAAAAGCCAAAAATGAAAAGTCGAAAAAAGCAAAATTTCCTAAAAAGTAGGAAGTGTCAGAATTGGCCGAATTCACAGGCGATCTTCGTTTCCTAGGCCTTCTGAGTGCTTCCATGACGTCTACGCACTGACTCAAGCATGAATTCTTGACTTGGCTCAGATGACTTGCAAAAGACTGGCTTGAAACCCTCAAAATGATGACCTCATTGTAAAAAGACGAGTAGTAAGCAGTTGCAACACCGAGGCAAAAAGTGAAAACAGGGGGTCCCCATTTGCAATGGGGCGATGTGTGAAATGGTCACAACACTACCCAAGGCGGACTTTGGTTTGTGGTTAACCATTTGCTCATTGCCTTAGACTTTTTCTTCTTTTCAAAGGGTGGACTTTGCTCACTTTGTTGCCATCTAATCTTTTGGCTAAGGCGGACTTTGGGTCTTGGCTTGCCACTTACATTCTAACTTAGGGCGGACTTCCTCACTTGTTTGGCCATTATCTAATGCTCAAGGCGGACTTGATCAAATGCTTGGCCATTTGCATAGGGCGGACTTGCTTGATGGTCTTGCCATTGGACATATGAACATAGGCGGACTTCCTCATCTTTGATGCCATAGTCTTTTCTGTGCAGGGCAGACTTCATCAGTTTTCAGGCCTTTTCATGCTTTTGGAGGGCGGACTTTAGCACATGGATAGCCATTGCCAATTTTTACCTAGCCACATAAGGGCGGACTTCATTGAATGTTTGGCCATTGACAATCTAGCTGGGCAGAGTTCCTTCATTTCATTGCCACTTCAACTTTCACCCAAGGCGGACTTCAGCAGATTGGTTGCCATTTATCTTTATGCTGAGGGCGGAGTTACCAAGTGTTCATGCCATTCTTTATTGGCTGAGGGCGGACTTCACCAGATTTCAGGCCATTGGAATCTCATGTCAAGGGCGGACTTCATCATTTGGCTAACCATTGGAGGGCGGACTTGGTAACTTGGATTACCATTCCCTCCTTTGTGCAGGGCGGACTTGATTAGATGTCTGGCCATTTGAGGGCGGACTTGCTTGATTGTTTAGCCATTGACATCTTGGCTGAAGCAATTTGCCATTGTCCATGATCAACTTTCTCACCTTCTCCATGAATCTCAGTCCTTTTTCTTGCCTTCACCATGATCAGCTCGCCATGATTGCTCAGATTTCCAGATTCTTTCCATGGATTTCTCATATTTTTCATGAATTTTCTCAGATTTCTGATCATCTCTAGACTGATTTTTTCAGATTTTGCACCATTTTCTGTGATTTTTCAGAATTTTACCAAAATTTTAAAAAATTTCGAATTGATTTTCTGAGAGTTTCGTTGATCTTTTCGAACTTCTGAGTGGATTTTTGAAACTCGTGACCTTTCCAAATATAGAAACTTTCTAAGAATAGAAATTTTCCAAAAATAGCAACTTTCCAAAAATAGACCCTAAAAAATAGGGATCCCAGAATTGCCCAAAAGTGCCAAAAAAGTAGGTCCTAAAAAATAGGGGGCCCGGGGTGAGAAACCCTAAAAACTTGGAGGTGTCGGATTTGACTGAAACGACAGTCGATCTTCGTCTCCCAGGCCTTCTAAGCGTGATGGCGACATTTATACATTGATCCAGGCTAAAACTCATTGACTCGACTCGGGTGACCATTCAAAATTCAGACTCAAAATCCCCAGACGGAGAGCAGACAAAACGAGGCACGCGAAAGCAAAACCCTAAAAGAGCAAACAACAAGGGTCCCCATTTGCAATGGGGCGAGGTGTGAATTAGGTCACAACAAGTAGTTGCAATTGCCTTCTTAGGCCTAGCCCTCGTACACTCATCCAAAGCCTTGTGAACAACGGGGATCATCATGCCCTTGTTTATAGTGTGATGCACCATGCTAGCTAATTTCCTTTCATAATTCTTGAAAACCCTTTTGAAGGCAGCCTTGAAGACTTCCAGATTGTCATGGTTAATGATGATTCTATCTTGCGGAGGCACTTTCTTTTTGCTGATATGAATCTGCCCCCCTTGGTGCATGCCAATGTGGGTGTCAAGATTTACATATATTGGATTATGGTATGATTTCAGCCCTAAACGACATTTTCCAATCACTAGTTCATTTATCTTTGACGTGTAAACATACGAACAAATGACATAATCTACCACACTTTGCCCATTGTATATTTTACAAGTGATGTTGCTTGAGTTCGGCCATGTCCTCATACCATTGCAAATGACCAAGTTGAATAAACTGCATAGCCCCAACAACTCAACCCCGTAGTGCGTGACATTGTGCTTACTATCTTGGGAATTCCTTTCCCATAGATGTCCCTCTTCCTCCAGCCATAGCGGATCAGCTTTCTCCTTGTCCTTGCTTTTCAACTTAAGAGCTTGTATGTTTGTTGTCCTTGCTTTTAAATCCCCTATTAAATAACCTCTCCCATACCATTATAGGTTGAAATGTCTTTTTTAGTGCAGCAAAAGGATCCTCATGGTCAAGGTTCCTTTTCTTGTAAGATTTGGAGCCTTTTGGAGCGTGTGATGAACCCTGCTGGCTCACAACTCAAACCCCTATATTTTTCTTAATTCTTATTGTGTTTTTTTTAGTTTTTTAAGAAAAGTTTGTAGACAGGAGAGAAGGGGCGCATCATATTAGAGCTCATAAAAATGCAATACAGTAATATTTTGATCAACGAATGTAATAGATGTTATTCTGCAATACATACAATGGGATTGCCAATGAATTACATACCCGAAATGCTCCAGAATAATTAAATAAAGAAGTATCCTAGTTTGCCAATCGGAATTGATGAAAATTGACAAGTATGCACTCCTAGGCTCCAGATCTGACTTCTCCCACTCCAAAACAGGATACAATCCCCTGAGAGAGGTAGACGCCAAGAAAGAGACACAAAAGAAAGCCAAGAGAAAGGTGTTTCAACTAGTTCCTTCACACACCTTCCCAAACAGGCACATTTACCAATGCAAAAGTATGGCCCAAGTAGAATGCTGAAGATGCCAAAGATGGAAGTTGTGGAATTGCTAAAGAGGCGCCTCAAGTGTAGAAACCCCCTTCATTATTGCACACAAGTATAAACTGAATAATAAACTCTATTAGAAGCATGTAGAACCTCTGAATGAAGCCCTCACAGTTGCACTAATTCGACTGGTCTCTCACAGTCTCAAAAATACTCAACATCGAAGAGATATCGTTCTCCAATGGAAATGTTGCACAAACCCTGATCACAAAGGAAAGCACAAAGAAAACCTCAAAGGCAAAGTTGAAATAATCATCAAGTATGTTTCTCATTGCCAAAAATGCCTTATATCACAAAAGGCACGCATTTCCAAGAAGATACGCCTTTTCCATCATTTAAATCTTTTAAAATTTAATTAAGTCCCTTTCAATACTTTGGACTTAAATACTTAGGCGCCACTTTTATGTTTTAAGTGATTCAAATTTTAAATCACCTTTATGTAATATTTAAGTGATATAAAATATATATAAAGTCAATTTGACTTTATAATAAAGCATTAAGTTAAATAATTCACTCAAATCACTTAAAAATCCATAACTCTCTCAAAACTCCAAATATTCCCGTGTCGTCAGAAGTTGTCAACCCCTGAACTGCCAACGCCTGCTGTGAACCAATCACTGAGCTCTGAAAAATGAGAACGACCAACTCCTCTAGAAAATACCATTGACCCTCTAACCAATCCAGTTAGCTCACAAGGGTCCAAGAAAAAGGCTAACACACTGTTCCTGAGAACTGACTAGAGCGGGGACATCACAGTCCGCCCTCCCCGAATTTGCTTGTCCACAAGCAAACTCAAAGCCCGATGCTGAAGAATACTGTCACTCTCCCAAGTAGCATCCTCTGCCGACAGATCTTTCCACTTCACCAAATATTCCCTGATAACCCGTCTCCGAAGATGATGCTCTCTAGAATCTAGAATGGCCTCAAGTATCAAAATCAACTTCCCCTCATCATCCAGGGGTGGTAAATCTGAAGGAGTCACCTGCTGTCCTGTTGTGACCTTTTCACACATCGCCCCATTCAAGATGGGGACCCCCTAATTTTTGCTGCGTTCCGGTCTTTTGGCTTGGGTCTCTCTCTCTCTCTCTCTCTGTCTCTTTTCTGGTGTCCGTCTTTTGGGGGGTTGTGTCCGTTATTGAGCTTAAACGCGAAATATTGGCCAAGTCTAAAATTAGGGTTTCATCGTTTCTGGCCAATTCAAGGTCAAGTAAAGTGAGAAAATTGAAAATTGAACTTAACAATGTTGTCAGCAGACATCCAGCAGGTTTTCAGCCAAGTTTCATCAAATTCCAAGGTACTTACTATTTTTAGTAAGTCTGCAATTCAGGGCAATTCGTCAGCTATTTTGAGATTCCGATCATCACACTGCATTCAGAGCGTATCAGGCCGCTCGCATGCAAAATTTGAGCGAAATTGGAGAACTTACTATTTTTAGCAGTCCGGCTTCCGGCACGAATTTCAGGGTCCAGATGCGAGGTTTTCTTTGCATGTCTAGATATTCCTTCTGGGTTTTTCGAGACCTTCGCGATGATGTAACATGCAAGTCGAGGCGACCACTTTCAGGATTCAGCCTTCCGAGGCTATTTTTAGGGTTTGCATGTCGAGATTTCTTTCGCATGTCGGTGATTCCTGATGGGTTTTCCGAGAGCTTCGCGATGGTGTGACATGCAAACGGAGATAATCACTCAGTAAGGAACTTGCTATTTTTAGCAGGTGTGTCCCGGCAACCGCCACCCGCAGTTCAGATTCACGAGCTGATCGCAATGCCACGAAACGAAGGCAAACGAAGATCTTTTGATACGCATGAAATGCAAATTAGGGTTTCCAGCTTCGGAGCCTAAAAATAGGCATCAAAGGTCAAAATCTTCGAAAACCGATGTAAACCATCTGCGATCAGCGTCCTTCGGCTATCTGCTGGTGAAATTTCAGTCAAACGGAGCACTTACTATTTATAGTAAGTCAAATTGGAAACATGCTAAAAATAGTAAATCAGTTGCATGCATCAGTGTCGGCAGTAAGGTCACGTGGTGAGGAGCGCCTCATTCAAATTTCAACTCGATCGGAGCTTGGGAGCTATCAGAAACAAGAACTTACTATTTATAGTAAGCCACCCTCAGAAACAGGCTATAAATAGCAGGGTAACTAAAAGTGGCAGTGTCGACAAGTTGATAAAGGCATGAGGATGCTATGTTTAAAATTTCAGGCCATTTCGAGCTTCAGAAGTCCAAATTCAGAGAACTTACTATAAATAGCAGGGCACGATGCTGGCGAGGATGATGAAAATTTGTCAAGTCTGGAGTCTCGTCCAGCAGGCATAGGGAAATGCGCCCAAAAAGAAAGAGGGAAAAGTTGAAAAAGTTTCTAAGCCATGGGAATCCGCCTCACCCTCCAAAATGCGCCCATCCTGTAGCAGGGGTGAAATGCGCCCAAAAGACAAGGTGGTCAAAGCAAGGTCAAACGTTTTCATCCACCAGCAAGAGCAAAATGTGCCCAAAATGCAAGCTTATCCTGTAGCAGGGGTGAAATGCGCCCAAACTTGTGCATGTGAAGACGAAATTTGGAAGTTGAAGAGTCACTCTTGAGGCGTTGGAAAAGTTCATCCTTCACACACATCAAAATGCGCTCAAGGGGAGAGAAAGTCAACAAGGTCAAAGAATCTCGTCCTCCTCCATAGGCAAAATGCGCCCAAACTAGTGCATGTCAAGACAAAAAAGTGAAGTTGAAAGGTCATCCAGTGGACATGCTCAAATGCGCCCAAGTTTGGATGGTAAATGGTGAATAAGGGTGGTAAGTAAGGTAAAAATGTTATCTAGGCATGGTGAATTCAAGGTAAAGTGAGGCGTTATCCTCCTCCACATCAAGAATGCGCCCAAGGTGAATGTTGGGCGTGATTTTTTTTAATTTCCTCTCAAGTGTGCTAGGCGCCAAAGGTTGATGGGAGTCATAAGGTGTTAGAAAATTTTCTAAGGCGTGTGAAGTCAAAACAAACTTGCTAGGCGTTGGAAGTGGTGAGTGTTAGAAAATATTCCAAGGTGTGAAATAAAATGCTAAGTGAAGTGTGCGCCTAGAGTAAAGGAGTTATAAGGTGTTGGAAAATTTTTCAAAGGCATTTGAAGGCGTTGAGAATAAAATAAAGTGTGTTAGGCGCCTAAGGTGATTTTAAAATATCTTGAAGGCGTTGGAATATTTCCTAAGTGTGGGGTGAAATACAAATGAAGTGAGAGGTGCCGGGAATGAATAAAATTTTCCAAATGAAGTTGATAGAAATTTCTCTCCACTGGCAGATGAAATAAAAAATTTCTAAGGCAAGTGCAAGATATTCCCAGTGTTACAGCCTAACTTGGGATTCAACGACGACCAGGAGGACATTCTTTCAGGGTTGAACAATCTTGCTTGGAAAACAAAGGAGAGCTACGCCCAGTACATGAGAACTTGCTTCGTGTTGGAGGAAGAAGAAGAAAAGGCCATTGAAATTCAAGTTGCAATCGAAAGGAATTTGCTTGATCAAAGACATCCACTTGCTCCCCTTCCCCGCCGACAGTAATCAACTACATCTTGGATCGCATCAGCTCATTCTCACCTGATAAGTTGAAAAGAATTCTGAGGTCCACGCCAAGCTCATCCAAAGATTTTGTTGAGTTAGAATTGCCTACTCGAGCAAGGAAGAAGAAAGAGAGCCGTTCAAGCGAAGAAGTGTTTTCAAACGAAGAAACTCAGTCTAGTGAAGAAAGTGGAGAAGAGATTATAAGTTTTGAGATCTTCGTATCCCCAGGCTATCACCTCTGGAAATTCTTTCATGACCTTTAAAATGCCTTCTTTCTCTTTAGGTGTGCAAACCTTTCCAATAAACACATTTTTCACTTGTTCACTTGTTCCTAAATTGACAGGTTCACAATCATTGCCTTGCGTGCTTTGATTTCTACTCAATCTGTCTGTATCAAATAGTCTCTCCAACTCGACCATTCCTTTTGGGATCACATTGGTCTTCAAATTTAGAATTCCTTCTGTATCATATTCTGCTTCTTCCGTGTCTTCCTCATCTATAATTTGTGCTTCGAACACTCCTGAGTTTGTGAGAAAGTCCAGAATCTGCTTGTCATCAAACACTTGAAAATTCTTTATGTTATCAGGAATTGCCGGAGTGGAAACCAACTCCACTGTGAACTTCTTCAATCCTTCCATTGCCAATGGCTCCAAAGAACTGGCAGCTTGTGCCAAAGAGTTTGCAACGGTGTTCTTGGATCTATAAACTTGCTTTATGTTGAATGCATCAAAGCTCTCTATCAGGTCCCAAACTCTGTTCCGGTAGCGGCTCAGTCTCTTGTCATGACAGGCGAACTGCTTCCTTACTTGTCGGACCACTATGTCAGAATCTCCAATAGCATGTATAATCTTAGCCCCCTTCTGGATTGCAAGGAGTAATCCGTGAATCAAGGATTCATATTCAGCAACATTGTTGGTGCATGAAAACTGGAGCCTATAGGAACCCAAATAAGCTTCTCCTGTCGGGCTAACCAATTCAAACCCTGCTCCATTTCCCTTCTTGGACTTTGATCCATCGAACCTTAAAGTCCACACTTGATTCCCTGTAGGAGTACTGGGAAACTGAACACATGTCCCTTCTTGATTGCAGACCTCTGGAGTCTTTTCTTCAATCTTTGACTGAGTGAGATCATCTTCTACAATTTCTTCTATTGAAACACTATTCTCTTCATTCATCTTTTGATGTTCTATTAGAATCTCCTTTTCTTCATTCATCTCTCGATGTTCTTCTTGTAATGGAGTATGGGGAACAAGCCTTGCAACTTGTTCTAGTGCCACTTTGCACATGGCACAAGTGATTTCTGAATGGAATGCTTCGTGTATTCTGCACCAATTGGGAAGCAGTAGATTTTTGATGGAAGCATCTTTACCCAACTCTGTTTCTTGTTTTACGCTGTTCAAGACAAAGTCCCTGAAATTCTCAAAGGTTCCTCCACCTTCACCATCGCTTGAGTCACTTTCAATCAACACTTCGGTGGAGCTCGTGGTATCTTCCAAACATTTTCTCCCATTTGCACCTTGCAGCATCAATACTTCTTGCTTAACAAGCCTATACGAGCCTAAATCAGTCTCTACAAACATGATCTCATTATCCTCTCCATATTTCGTGATCATCAGCTTCAATCTTGGTGTACTATCAATTTTGATTTGATTCGGGACTCCCTTCCACGGAAGCCACATGTGAGAAAAATCGGTTGCAATGTACCCATTCAACTTCCTGGCCCAGTCTCGGCTCAGCAACATGCCATACCCATCCGGTATGTCAACTACTGATATGTCAATACAACTCTGGATTCGGGGATCAGCTGACAACTGCATATGAATATTATTCAGCTCTCCAACTACAGGTACTTCAGTCTTATCTAGTTGGGTCACCTTCTTCGTGGTATGCAACGGGACTATACCCAATCTCTGACACACCTTCAATGGCATGACGTTGCTAGAAGCACCGGAATCAATTAAACAATTGTGCAACAACTTTCCAAAGATTCTAACTGATACCAAGAACGGGGCCGGTTCATCTCTCCCCTGGTAGAAGACGACTGGTTTCTTCCTTTCTTCAGGAGTATTCTTCTTTTCATCTCCCTTATCCAATGGAACTTGATTGCCCTGGGCAATCCTTTGTGTCTGCTCTTGCCTCTGTTCTGTGGGCAAATTGAATCTAACTCTTCTTTTATCTTCAGTTCTTGGCTTTTCAGGTTCGCTTGAAGATCCTTGTACTACCCCCACAAAACCTTGCGACTGCTGTGGAGCTTCCCAAGCGTTGAACGGCGCGTAAGACACTTCTTCCACCATATTCGCGCTCTGCACGGGACGGGATTGTACATTTACTGGAGGACTCCTTGATGAACTAGGTGCCTCTTGAGGTGTACTCTTCGTAACTGGTGTCTCATATAAGCTTCCCAAAATTGTGTCTCTAACTTCAGAGATTTTCATTAACTCATACAAGGGAAGACTAACCTTTATCTTCTTCACTTCTTCTAGCACGTAAGAACTTAATCTTTTCATGTCATCTCTTGGAAGATTGTCCTTTTGAGGACGCTGTATCACGTGGACGGGCTGTTGGACAATCTGTTGTCCATTTCTATTCTGCATCACATTCTGTTGTCTGTACTCCGGAGAATCCAGAGGCAAATTCGGATTGTTGCTGGCATTTGGATTTGGCGGAGTTGAGAAATTATTCGGAGGAATCGAGGACGTCAACGGCTCTTTCTGATGATAAGTCCTCTGGTACACCTTGGGTGCTGCTCCTCCGGAAGTTTGAAATGCTTGCACCTCTCTTCTCCCTTCTACCAACACACTATTGTTAAGAGGTGGAAAAACGGAGTTACCCTGCTCAAGTGGCTCCTCTGGGTAACTGTCTTGAACTTCCGAATACGTTTGAGCCTCTGAATAGACTTGAACTTCTTCATAAACTGGAGCGTCTGGCGCCTCCACGGGACCGTTTGCCGAAGCTGGTGGAAATCTGTAATTAGCTTCTAGTGGCGCGTAGTTTTGATGTTTGGACACAGGATTGACACTTTCTATGATTAGTGCCTGGTCATATCTTTGCACTGGTACAATCTCATACCCAGTGGTAGGAGGATTCTCAGTACCCTCCGTGCTTTTAACTTCTCCTTTGAAAATATCAGCAGCGACTTGAAACTCATGGCATTGTAATTCTGAGTGCTGACTTGTGTTATGAAGCGGACACCATCCTGACATAGCAGCTTCTGCCAAAAATACTCTGTCCGTGGGACGATTTTCCGGAGGCGGCGGGTTATCTAGCGGTGATGGAACCCCTCCATTGTTAGGTCCAGTATTCCAGGACCTCTTTTGATATCCTTGATTATTATTTCGATACCCATGGCTGTTGTCGTGTCCATGTCCTTGATGGGCATCTTGATGCTGTTGAGGATTATTGTGATATCCTCGATTGGCACCTGGATGTGCCTGATAATTCTTCAACATTGATTGCATTTGATTATTTTGATTTCTGAGGTGAGTTACCTCAGATGACAGCCTTTTCATCTGTTCTACTAATTCTTTCATTTCATCTTTCTCCTCTTGTGTCCTTGTTGCAGGTACCGTGTTCTGGAGATAGACAGGCTGCGTGGCTGGAGTCTGGGATAAGGGTATCCCAGGATGGAGAATCAATTGATCTGATGGCGGTGTAACGTGATATGCCGGTTGCGGAACTGGATTCAACGCTGGAATCTGCTGATTCCACGCTGGACTAAGAGTCTGCATTTGATTGTTCGTGGTGACCAAGCCAGTGTACAAAGAAGGCCCAGTTATGTTTTGGCCCATATTCTGACTTACTTCAACCGCCTTAGCATATGCTTGATTCATGTCTGCTGGAATGGGATGAGCTTGTCTTACGAACATAGCGGTCAATGGATCCAAGGCTGCATAGTAATTTTCCCTTGCATCGGGAACCATGTACGGAGTACGTAGCCTTGTGAGAGCCTTTTGGAATCTATTGTTGAAGGCATGAATAGGCTCTTTGTCTTGTCTTCTTACCTCTGTGAATTGACGGAAGAGCTCTACTGGGGTGATAGGAATACCGAACTTTCCAATGAAAGCTTCTTTCATTTGCTCCCATGTTCTGATGGACCCAACTGGCAAATGTATAAACCAAAAGTGAGCCTCTTCTCCCAAGGAATACGGGAACAATCTGCAAGCCACATCTGCGTATGCAATTTGCCTATTTCGCAAATGATCTTCAAACATCTTGATGTGATCCTCAGCAGAACGATTCGGATCATGGACTTGATACTTGGTGCAGAAATGCTCCGGATTCTTTGGCATATCGTGATAATCGGCAAACTCAAGAGGAGATGGATTGGTGACTAGCCAAGTAGCACCGTTAGGAGCGGGTTGGCCTCCTGGTTCAGCCATTGCTTGATTTGGATACCTCCTTTGATATACAATTACTGGGGTTGTGGTAACTTGAACTGGTTGCTGAACAATCACTGGTGCAGTAACTTGAACGGCTTTAGGTTGAGCAAACCTTGAGACACTTGGTGGAGTTCGGAACAAACTTATAATCTCTTCTCCACTTTCTTCACTAGACTGAGTTTCTTCGTTTGAAAACACTTCTTCGCTTGAACGGCTCTCTTTCTTCTTCCTTGCTCGAGTAGGCAATTCTAACTCAACAAAATCTTTGGATGAGCTTGGCGTGGACCTCAGAATTCTTTTCAACTTATCAGGTGAGAATGAGCTGATGCGATCCAGGATGTAGTTGATTACTGTCGGCGGGGAAGGGGAGCAAGTGGATGTCTTTGATCAAGCAAATTCCTTTCGATTGCAACTTGAATTTCAATGGCCTTTTCTTCTTCTTCCTCCAACACGAAGCAAGTTCTCATGTACTGGGCGTAGCTCTCCTTTGTTTTCCAAGCAAGATTGTTCAACCTTGAAAGAATGTCCTCCTGGTCGTCGTTGAATCCCAAGTTAGGCTGCAACACTGGGAATATCTTGCACTTGCCTTAGAAAATTTTTATTTCATCTGCCAGTGGAGAGAAATTTCTATCAACTTCATTTGGAAAATTTTATTCATTCCCGGCACCTCTCACTTCATTTGTATTTCACCCCACACTTAGGAAATATTCCAACGCCTTCAAGATATTTTAAAATCACCTTAGGCGCCTAACACACTTTATTTTATTCTCAACGCCTTCAAATGCCTTTGAAAAATTTTCCAACACCTTATAACTCCTTTACTCTAGGCGCACACTTCACTTAGCATTTTATTTCACACCTTGGAATATTTTCTAACACTCACCACTTCCAACGCCTAGCAAGTTTGTTTTCACTTCACACGCCTTAGAAAATTTTCTAACACCTTATGACTCCCATCAACCTTTGGCGCCTAGCACACTTGAGAGGAAATTAAAAAAAATCACGCCCAACATTCACCTTGGGCGCATTTGAGCATGTCCACTGGATGACCTTTCAACTTCACTTTTTTGTCTTGACATGCACTAGTTTGGGCGCATTTTGCCTATGGAGGAGGACGAGATTCTTTGACCTTGTTGACTTTCTCTCCCCTTGAGCGCATTTTGATGTGTGTGAAGGATGAACTTTTCCAACGCCTCAAGAGTGACTCTTCAGCTTCCAAATTTCGTCTTCACATGCACAAGTTTGGGCGCATTTCACCCCTGCTATAGGATAAGCTTGCATTTTGGGCGCATTTTGCTCTTGCTGGTGGATGAAAACATTTGACCTTGCTTTGACCACCTTGTCTTTTGGGCGCATTTCACCCCTGCTACAGGATGGGCGCATTTTGGAGGGTGAGGCGGATTTCCATGCCTTAGAAACTTTTTCAACTTTTCCCTCTTTCTTTTTGGGCGCATTTCCTCATACCTGCAGGATAAAAAATGTTGACTTTTGTTTGACTTTCCTGCCTTGGGCGCATTTTGCCCTGTGTGAAGGATGAACTCACATTTTCAAAAAATTTCTATGCCTCTAGCTGAGATGGGCGCATTTCCCTATGCCTGCTGGACAAGACTCCAGACTTAGACAAATTTTCATCATCCTCGCCAGCATCGTGCCCTGCTATTTATAGTAAGTTCTCTGAATTTGGACTTCTGAAGCTCGAAATGGCCTGAAATTTTAAACATAGCATCCTCATGCCTTTATCAACTTGTCGACACTGCCACTTTTAGTTACCCTGCTATTTATAGCCTGTTTCTGAGGGTGGCTTACTATAAATAGTAAGTTCTTGTTTCTGATAGCTCTCAAGCTCCGATCGAGTTGAAATTTGAATGAGGCGCTCCTCACCACGTGACCTGCCGACACTGACGCATGCAACTGATTTACTATTTTTAGCATGTTTCCAATTTGACTTACTATAAATAGTAAGTGCTCCGTTTGACCTGAAATTTCACCAGCAGATAGCTGAAGGGCTGATCGCGATGGTTTACATCGGTTTTGAAGATTTTGACCTTTGATGCCTATTTTTAGGCTCGAAGCTGGAAACCCTAATTTGCATTGCATGCGTATCAAAAGATCTCCGTTTGCCTTCGTTTCTGCGGCATTGCGATCAGCTCGTGAATCTGAACTGCTGGGTGGCGGCTGCCGGGCACACCTGCTAAAAATAGCAAGTTCCTTACTGAGTGATTATCCTCGTTTGCATGTCACACCATCGCGAAGCTCTCGGAAAACCCATCAGGAATCACCGACATGCGAAAGAAACCTCGACATGCAAACCCTAAAAATAGCCTCGGAAGGTGAATCAAATGGTCGCCTCGACTTGCATGTTACATCATCGCGAAGGTCTCGAAAAACCGAAGGAATATCCGGACATGAAATAAAACCTCGCATCTGGACCACGAAATTAGTGCGGAAGCGCCGCTAAAAATAGTAAGTTGTCCAATTTCGCTCAAATTTTGCATGCGAGCGGCCTGATACGCTCTGAATGCAGTGTGATGATCGGAATCTCAAAATAGCTGACGAATTGCCCTAAATTGCAGACTTACTAAAAATAGTAAGTACCTTGGAATTTGATGAAACTTGGCTGAAAACCTGCTGGATGTCTGCTGACAACATTGTTAAGTTCAATTTTCAATTTTCTCACTTTACTTGACCTTGAATTGGCCAGAAACGATGAAACCCTAATTTTAGACTTGGCCAATATTTCGCGTTTAAGCTCAATAACGGACACAACCCCCCAAAAGACGGACACCAGAAAAAAGACAGAGAGAGAGAGAGAGACCCAAGCCAAAAGACCGGAACGGAGCAAAAATTAGGGGGTCCCCATCTTGAATGGGGCGATGTGTGAAAAGGTCACAACAAGACCTTTCCAAGAGAATCACTCCCGTACCTGCCTGGAGGTCTTAAAGTAACCGGGATGTCCTACCATTAGTGAATCATGAAATGATCTCAATACTATGTCCCTCATCTTAGAACCTAGGACTAAAAATATCCTCCCTTTTTAAATGATAAGATCATCTACAAGTGAGTATCTGTCATCCTGTACTGTCCCATCCACTATGCTAGAAGCCCACGGGTTCTTAGCATACTCTGCTACTATCATGTGTCTCCAGTCCTCTGCAATCTGTGTAATGGAGCTCAAGTGTGAACGGCGAGATAATGCGTCAGCAACCACATTCTGAGTGCCCTTGACGTAGGAGATGTCAACATCATAGGACTGAAGTTTGCTGACCCATTTCTATTGCCTTTCGTTCAAATCCCGCTGCCCAAGAAAATATTTCAGACTATTGTGATCGGTTTTAACACTGAATTTACTACCAACCAAGTATTGCCTGAATTGGGCCATGGCATGCATGATGGCCAACATTTCCTTGTCGTAGATACTGTAGCTCCGTTCAGGACCTCTTAGCTTCCTGCTCTCGAAAGCTATAGGGTGTCAATCCTGCATGATGACTGCACCAATACCCTCACCACTAGCATCACAATGTAGCTCAAATGGTCTAGTGAAATCCGGCAAAGCCAAGACAGGACATGTAGTCATGAGAAGTTTTAACTTCTCAAAGTACGCCTGTGCAAGAGGTGTCCACACAAAGGCTCCCTTCTTAGTCAAATCAGTTAGTGGCCCAACATGTCGCGAGAATCCACTAACGAATCAACGATAGAAGGCACATAATCCTACAAACCCCCTAAGCTGTGTCAATGTCTCAGGTGTAGGCCAATCGATGATAGCTCGAACTTTCTTTGGATCCATGCTGACTCCCTCTCCACTGATAATGTGACCCAGATACAAAAGCTTTGGCATGCCTGAAGCACACTTGGACTCCTTGGCGTACAAGGACTCCCTGTCAAGTATACTCAACACCTCATCCAGGTGGACCATGTGTTCCTCCCATGATTTGCTGTAAACCAGGATGTCGTCGAAGAACACCAATACAAATTTCCACAAGTGAGGATGGAAAACCCGGTTCATAGTAGACTGAAATGTAGCTGGAGCATTGGTTAAACCAAATGGCATAACCAAGAAATCATAGTGTCCACAGTGACATCTGAATGCTGTTTCTCAATATCCTCTTCTCGGACTCTGATCTGATGGTAACCTGTCCTCAAATCAATCTTCGAGAAATAGCAAGCTCCATGAAGCTCTTCTATCAACTCATCTATCCGTGGAATGGGATACATTTTCTTTATAGTCTTCCTGTTTAGCATCCTGTAGTCAATACACATCCTAAGTGTACCATCCTTCTTCACCAAAACAACTGATGAAGCAAAGGGTGACTTACTCGACCTAATGTGCCCCATAGCTAAAAGTTCCTTAATAGTTTTTTCAATTTCATCTTTTAAACGTTTGGGGTGCCGGTAAGGAGTGATCATGATAGGTTTCGTGCCCTCATCCAGCTCTATAATATGCTAAATACCTCTATCAAGAGGTCTACCTGGTGGAATAGCACTGAAAACCTTTGCATGTTTGATTCAGAGTTCCTGTACATCTGGATGGTAAGAAGAAGCTTGCTGCTCAAACTGTGAAGGCATTAACTTGCACTCAGCTCGCCAATCTACCATGTCGCGTCGAATCAAACACTCCATTCTCCAGAGTGAAATTTCTTTTACATTGTTGTCCTTGATGGCTTTAAGGACATGATTTGTGCCATCAACTCTGAATTTCATCTCCCTGTCATGCAAATTAAGTGTGAACTCTCCTATCACATGAAGCCACTTCATGCCGAGAACTATATCTGTTCCTCCCATGTTCACAACATAAAAATCTGCCTTAAACTCAAAATTATTGAGTTTCATTGGCAAATCTGGAATCATCCTCTCGCAGTTGAGAGTGTATCCATCTGCAACCTTCACTCGAATGCCTTCAAACTGTTGAGTTTGAATTCCTCTTTTCTCCTCTAACCATGAATCAATAAAGTTGTGGGTTGCACCTGTGTCCAAAAGAGATATGACTCGACCCGCTAAAATCCCATGGAGCCTGAAAGATCCCTCTCTCTGCATGCTGGACATATGAGCCTCCTATAGCTCACTCTCTACATCAATTTCTGCCTCATTTTTTTATTTCTCTTCATCTGTGTCATAGATTGCAGCTTGCTGATCAGAAAAATTAGTCAACGTTTCTCCCCCATAAAACCATTCCATGTGCTTGTTTTTCCCTTTAGGCTTGAGGGGACAGTCATGATTGAAGTCATATGGGCCCTTGCAGTAAAAGCAGAGCTTCCTTCTACGTAGATCATTCATTGTTTCACGATCTAAAGCAGCTGCAAATTTTTTCTTTTGATCAGCATTATCAGCCTTCTTTGGATCAGTTTTGTTATCCGTGTAAGAAGGAGATGGTTTCGAGCCAAATTGTTTACGAGGTGTAGTGAGCTCCATACTGCGAGCCTTCCTCATGGCCTCCTATAAAGTAGGTGGATCAAATGTTTTTATCCAGCCTTTCATGGGCTTGAAAAGACCCTTAATAAACAATATGATCAGCCTTTTCTCTGAGATACCTGTCACCATCACGGATAGTCTTTGGAACTCTCCAATGTACGATTCCAAGCTACCCAACTATTTTAACTGCGCAAGATCCCTAAAGAATAGTTTGGGATCACGTCTATCAAATCTCTCTACCATTCTATCAGTAAACTCCTGGTATCAGGTAATCCTATCATGGTGTAGTGTTGCCATGCCATGAATCCACCAGTCATGTGCTACGCCATCAAGGTGGAGAGCTGCAAATCGTATAGCATCTTCCTCTGGCATAGGACGTAGTGTCAGGAATGTATCCAACTTACTCACCTAGGCACGTGCTATAACTCTACCACTACCATCATAGTGAACTAAGGTTAGTTTGTTGGTAGCTTGTCTGAGATCACTTTGTTTGTTTCTAGGCCTCCTGTCATTCTTGTTACGGTTATACTCTCTCTTCTAGCTCATGAATCGATCAAAGTTAAGGTGCTCCTTAACTCTCGAAGGCAATGCATCCCATTCATCATGCATAGTCATGATGTTATCAGCAAAGTTCACTTCACCACCCTGTTCAACCTCTTCCTCTTCATCAGCTTCATTTCTGATAAAAGTAGGACAAGTAGCTCTCTCAAAGGTGTGTGCTGGAGCAATAATTCTGTGTGGTTCTCCATGAATACTGCCTTCCTGATCTCGACCCTGATTCTGACCTCTATGAAGTGTCAAATTTTGAACATCTGTGCTTAGCTGCTGGAGGATATTCGCCACTTGTTCTTGGCCTGCCACCATGCCTCTAAGTACATCTCTAGCTTCTCTGCCCTCTTCATTGAGAGGATTCCTGTGAGAAACTTCAGCTTCCCTGTCAACCATGTTATCAAAGTCTAATTCTTCTTCCTGTTCGTCAAACGGAAATGCTGGAAATGGTTCAAAAGTACTTCTCTGCAAACCAGGACCCCTGCGTGAGTAGTACTTGTCAAACCTGTTTTGATGAGACCGCATAGAAGCTGCTAACCCTACAGGCTGGCAGGATCACCACTATGATGAACCCTGCTGGCTCACAATTCAAACCCCTGTTTTTTTCTTAATTCTTATTGTGTTTTTTTAGTTTTTGAAGAAAAGTTTGTAGACAGGAGAGAAGGGGCGCATCATATTAAAGCTCATAAAAATGCAATACAGTAATATTTTGATCAACAAATGTAATAGATGTTATTCTTCAATACATACAATGGGATTGCCAATGAATTACATACCCGAAATGTTCCAGAATAATTAAATAAAGATGTATCCTAGTTTGCCAGTCGGAATTGATGAAAACTGACAAGTATGCACTCCTAGGCTCCAGATCTGACTTCTCCCACTTCAAAACAGGATATAATCCCTTGAGAGAGGTAGACGCCAAGAAAGAGACACAAAAGAAAGCCAAGAGAAAGGCGTTTCAACTAGTTCCTTCATATGCCTTCCCAAACAGGCACATTTACCAATGCAAAAGTACGGCCCAAGTAGAATGCTGAAGATGCCAAAGATGGAAGCTGTGGAATTGCTTAAGAGGACGCCTCAAGTGTAGAAACCCCCTTCCTTATTGCAGACAAGCATAAACTGAATAATAAACTCTGTTACAAGCATGTAGAACCTCTGAATGAAGCCCTCACAGTTGCACTAATTCGACTGGTCTCTCACAGTCTCAAAAATACTCAACATCGAAGAGATATCGTTCTCCATGGAAATGTTGCACAAACCCTGATCAAAGAGGAAAGCACAGAGAAAACCTCAAAGGAAAAGTCGAAATAATCATCAAGTATGTTTCTCATTGCCAAAAATGCCTTATATCACAAAAGGCACGCATTTCCAAGAAGATACGCCTTTTCCATCATTTAAATCTTTTAAAATTTAATTAAGTCCCTTTCAATACTCTGGACTTAAATACTTAGGCGCCACTTTTATGTTTTAACTGATTCAAATTTTAAATCACCTTTATGTAATATTTAAGTGATATAAAATATATATAAAGTCAATTTGACTTGATAATAAAGCATTAAGTTAAATAATTAACTCAAATCACTTAAAAATTCATAACTCTCTCAAAACTCCAAATATTCCCGTGCCATTAGAAGCTGTCAACCCCTGAACTTCCAACGCCTGCTGTGAACCAATCACTGAGCTCTGAAAATGAGAACGACCAACTCCTCTAGAAAATACCACTGACCCTCTAACCAATCCAGTTAGCCCACAAGGGTCCAAGAAAAAGGCTAACACACTGTTCCCGAGAACTGACTAGAGCGGGGACATCACAGAGCGAAATAGCAAGCTACCACTCTTATGACAGTCTAATTTTCTATTATTTTAAACCATATATATTGTTTGTTTGGGTCTTCTTTCTCGACTTGAATGTTATTGTACCATGTTTCTTTGATTAGGACTGCAACTCCACCATGTCCTTTGCCACTATTTGTTCTCTCATTCCAAATGGAAGCTTTTTTATATCCTTCAAAGTCTGGGATCTTGCAGTCGTCATGCTCATGAGTCTCCATAAGAATGATGATGTCCTTTCCTTCTGCAATGGGTCCTAAACCAAGTCCTCTTCTCCACAGGTAACCTCTACAATTGCAACTTACCATTGACACCTGATCCTGGGGGGCCCCAAGTTCCTATTTTTGGTGAGTAATTTTGTCACTAACTTGAGCTTTCCCATTTTGTAACCAAGCCCATTTTCCTTCATTCCTTGTTGCCTTTACTTTTTCCCACTCTTTATGCCTTTCTTCTTGTTGTACTATTGTTAAGTCCTCGATAACGTATATTTGCATACCTTTAAGGAACTTCTTGTTCCTTAGCAGCCTATTCTTATCTTCAATGTTCGCCAAAGTGACCTTACATACCTACTCTTGCCATCTTTCACCCATTTTCCAATTTTGTTTGCTTGTTGAATGACGCCTGTCCATTGTAACTCGTCCCTGAAAAAAAATTTGCTAGCTCCTTTGTGGTTTCTTTCTCCTCGTAGTCCTTTAGCCCTTTATGTAATGTCCCCCCTTTTAGTGTGATCTTGTTTTTGTGACGGTTAGTCTATTTCTTGGACCCTCATAGGCTGACAGGATTTGGTTAGGGGGTCAGTGGCCGTTTTGGTGGGTATTATCATTCCCACTCCTTCACTTCAGTATTGGTTTTAGTGCAGGCATCTATAGCACAGTGTCGACTTCTGACGGCACAGAAAAATACTGATTTTGGAGGGAGTTATGAATATTTTGGTGGTTAAGTTAATTATTTAACTTATTGGTAAATTATAACATCAAATTAACTTTATAAGAGTTAAAAGCCACTTAAATATATTTAAATGGTGACTTAAGGATTCTAAAGTGATAAAATAAATCACTTAAGTCAAATTAAAGGTGTGCTCACTTCATAAAGTGGGATTAAAAACTATTAAAAGGAATTTAAATAAATTTTAATGTATTTTAAAAGCAAAAGTGTGTGCCTTTTTGGAGATATAAGGAAGGAAAGGCAATTCAAACTCACTTTTTGATCATTTGACATTGCTTGTTATTTTCTTCTCTGTGGTTTTTCTCTGCGGACAAGGGTTTCAGGAAATTCTTCATTGGAGAGCGAAAATTCTTCATTGATGTGTGATTGTGAGACTGTGAAATACCAATTGAATGGTTGCAACTATGGGAGCTTCATACAAGAGTTCATCTATGGTTTTAGAGTTATTCTATTCAGAAGTTTATAAATTTTAATAAGAGGGCTTACAGATCTGGGACGCCATCTTCACCTTTTCCAGTTTTCAATAAAGATTGTTCTTCAACATTCAGAGGCTGTAATTTTTCCTTGAAAGGCATGTCATCTGGAAAGGGCGTTTGGAACTAAAGGCAAAAACAGCTTTCTTTTTGGGCAGTTTTGAGTTCCATCCTGGGCGCCTACCTTTCTCAACTACTCTCCTCCAGTTTTTGTGTGGGAGAATGTAGATCCAAAGCTTTGGCGTCGCATTTACTCAGTTTCAACCATTCTTGTCTGGCAAGTGCAAAAACTCTTTATTTAATTAATCTGGAGCTATCCAAGTATGTTTGTTGTTCATGATCTATTTGTAACAGTTGTTTAATACATAATTCATAAGCAGTTTCTCAGATCTAGCTTGAATTTCAGTTTTATGTACATTTTATGCTTGGCGCCCCTTCTACTTCTGTCTAAAATTCTTCTAAAAACAATCAAAACACAAAAACAAGTCGGTAAAAGTTAGAGGTTTGAGTTGGAGCCAGTTGGGCTCATCACACTTTAACAATGACATTCACAGCCCTAACATTTATGTCATTCTCTTTTCTTATCTACCTTCGAACTTGCTTTCTATGAGGTCCTTGTGTGTGTTTGACGGGGCCTTTCACTACGTGAGCCCAACTTTTTGCCTCCTTTAATTGGTCCCTTAGCTAGTTTTCTTTTATCTTCACGCTGTCCAGAACTAATTGTATATCTTTTATCTACGAGTTGCTACTTTCATCTACCTCTCTTCATATGCTTTTGTCTATTACGCCACTTTGTACTAGAACTTGCCTTATTGAAATCAATTCTTGCTCTCCATTTGACATGGAGATTTGACGTTTACTTGTTTCTTCTTTGAGAAATTTGCTCTCCCTTGATAATTGCCAATTGGCATCCATGATCTCCTTCATTTTAGCATCTTCATAGAGCCCCCTTACCTCTAATGATTGGAGCCTCTTGTTCATGGCCATTAGCTCATTGACGTAAAACTCAGAGGACCACATTAGTGGTGTTGTGGTGGGACTATATTAATCAGAAGGTTTACCCTCACCCCCTTCTACCTTGCCTATTGAAATGTTTACCTCTTTGCGTTCAAGACTGAGATTAGATGGGATGTTGGGTACATTTTTTCTTTACCTTCGGATTCCACTTTTTGAACTTGTTGGATTTCAATAGAGTTTGATAATCACTTATGCTCTAGCCTTGGTAAATTATAACGAATTTCCCTCTTTGGAAACTTTACCTTTCGAGATTGCCTATGCTTTAAAATCCCCTTGTACTATTTTGCATTTACACACACACCCCTCCCCTGCGTTTGACTTATCCTATAGATAGCCCATCACACAAGTACCCCATGTGTTAAACAGAGCCGCAGCTAAGGGCTCCCCTGGGAGGTGTGTTGAGGGATTAAAAGGAATTAGAGTAGTCCCTTGGGGCTGTGCATCACCGTTTATGCTTTCAAAAGTTTCAATATCTACTGCGTTGCCTTCCACTACCTCATTTACTATTAACTACTTTGGTATGTTGTTAGACTCCGCTGGCAAAGTAACCTTGTTTGATTCCTAATATATCAGCCTGCTTTCATATGCAAATAGCATCAGTTGACCTGAAACCCATGTTCGATACCCCTGAGGCTGCCATTCCTTCCCTGCTTTCATTGTGCTCATTCATTAGAAATCTTTATAGTTTGGTGCATGTATTTGGGAAAAGGCAGCCCTTTTTGTTTTAAAAATGTTTGTGCATGGTATAACAAATAATTTTTTTTGATGCTAGATGACATAAGGAGACAAAGAAACTGAAAACGACAGATGTGGGGCACACCTGTTCCTGCTGCAGCGATGTCTTTTGAAGAAGCTGCATTGTTGTCTCTTGTATGAAAAGAATGCCTTGGGCCCACGCGGTCGCACCTTTCTGTTGTACCTTTGTTCCTGACCCCTACTTCTAAAAACCCTTGTCGCTTTTGCTACAAACTCCCAAGCCCTTGTCGTTTTCAGAAAAAAGCCCAAAAAGCACCTTTGTATGAGTCCACTACAAGCCAGCCAAGTCCGCTGCCAGTTCGCCATAGTCCACTGCTAGTCCATTGCTGCTCTAATGCATTTTATTCTCCCAGTAACTACACAACACATCAGTTCTTGAATCCATTCGCCACAATCTGCTACTCTTTCGAAAATCCCGACATAATCTCCTTATAAATAAATAATATTGATTTTCTTATATTTTGTATTTTCAAACTTTTCTCAAACAATGCTGGCTGTGGTGTTCGAACTATGCAATCCAGCTATATGCAGCTATATGCAGCTACTGCGACACTAAAGTTGATGTGGAGAAGCCTTGGGAGTTACCAAATTAAGCTAGATATATTTAATTCTTTGGGCAGAGTCGACTATTTATGATTGATGTGAGGACTTGGCCGACACAAGTCTTGAAAGGTGTCGTTATCAAGCTGGACAATTTTGTTATATGCTTGGAATGACTTATGCATCAAAAACTAAAACATTCAAAATGGAAGGATAATATATTTTAATCTTCCACTGTATTGGCGTAAAAACTAACACCTCTGGAGTGCAGGTTTGTACGGACAGCTATGCACACTGCGTAATGAGTGCTCTTCAAATTAGGAGGGGAAGCTCCCTCGTAGTGCTGGAATGCATGGAAAAGAAAATTAATCAAAGTCCTATCTTTTTGTTCTCAGCTGGAAGAGGCACAAGGTTAAGAAAACCAAGAACGTTGCAGCTAAGGATTTTTTGGTTTCGCAGATCATTAACTACAACTAAGCTAACTATTTAAATCTATCCAGTTTCCTCAAGAAAACAGAGCATGAGGAAATGGAGCAGGAATGATTATCCGACGATAAGTCGGGTACGGACTCACAACGTGAAGACAAGGTGGCACAACTATTTGCTTGTCTGAATAGGCTTATTGGAAAAAACAATACACAATAAACTAAGTACAAATTCTCAACTTGAAGGCAAGGTGGCACAACTATCGGCTCAATCTGAATAAGTTTATTATTCACACACATCATACGATAACCAAAGAACAAATTCTCAACTTGAAGGCAAGGTCGCACATCTATCAGCTCAATCTGAACGAGTTTATTGAACACATAACAATTCATCATAATAGTAAAAACGCATGAACAGATACAGAACGAGCAATATTGAAGGCAAGGTAGGCACAGCATATATTTCTCTCTCGTGCAAAAGTTCTTGAACAGATACAATAATAGCGATACTACAGGCAAGGTGGGCACAGCATGTATGCTATCACGCAAAATTTATGTACAAATGAGCAAAAGCTCTTATTTATAGACATCAAAAGGTGTAGGGAACCCTAAAATCACCTTGAGTCAACTACAGTCTTGCAATGCATGCAAGATTTATTGCTAAACCCTAATAAAGCAAACTATACAGTTAACTGGAAAGCTACCGTCAATTAACCGAAACATCAAATCTAAAAATGGACAATTGTGCAAGCATGCACATCCTTATTGAAAGCATGTTAACTGGAACACTACCATCAGTTAACGTAAACCCTAAATAAAACTCCAAGTGAATAAAGCTGATCTCAAAATAGATATGCATGAGATGAGACAGTGAGTTAAGTTGAGAAGGTAACGCCAAGTTTAACTCCTGTGTGTAATGTCTATTCTAAGAGGTAGGGACTGAAGTCTACTGATTGTGATCTCGACCAACCAATCCCTCAACGAGATTGTTGACTGTATCAACATCTAAAGGTCATCACAATTCATTGCTTGTCAGCAACTTGAGCAATCTTGGAAATCTTTGCACACTCAAACTAGCATTTCACTAGCTGGTAACTTTGATGGCTCCATAACTAAAGTGATGGCCACTATCTCTTCTGCAACTTGATGCTTCTGACGCTTTTCTTTAATGAAAGAGTGTCGCATGAGGAAACTGCGCAGCTTGACTACGCACACTCAAATTGTGAGAAATGCAAACGAACTTGCTGCACACACAAAACTCCAATGGTATCAACCCTCTAAACCGGCTTTGGAAGAAAATTGGCCATATGAGGCATGCAACCATATGGATTTGAGTAACTACGCCTGTCAACCCTCTAAAAGCACTTGATACAAATTGGTCTCAGCTTTTCTGATGAAATCGTGAATTAAGACCAATTTGGTCTTGAATTCAGTCTACGTGAACTGCACTCTAAAAAACTTGCCTGTTGACTACGAACACGGCTATATTCTGACAATTTTTCTGGAAAACTAAAAATAGCTCGCCGAGGCTAAAAATAGCCCATCGGAGAGCAATTTTCACGAAAAATTCTGAGATATGGGTTTTGTCCAAGAAAAGATTCTAAGACAACCCAGAACGTCAGAAATGTGAAAATCTGACTTTTACTTGACCATGCAAGGAATTTTCAGTTGAGAAAATTAGAAACTCGAGAACTGATGCTCTGGAGTAAATTTTCCTGAAAAATTCTGGCACATGGGTTTTCTCGAGGAAGCTATTCTAAATCAACCCAAATGATTTGTTTTGTCAAAATCTGCCAGTTCTTCAAACATGCGAGTGAATTTAAGACGAGAAATAGAAGAATTTGAGAAGAAGAAAGATGTTTTTAGTGCTCTGCTTCTGCTAAAATCGCCATCTTGTCTGAAGTCTGCTGATTAATTTGGACTTGTACCTGCAAAGAAAGTGTTTTGATGTCTTCAACAATGATTACTGACGAGAAATTCGCCCAACTTTGAAGGAAATTCGCCTTTGCTCTGAAGAATTACGAATTTGCTCAAGCTATGTGAATGAAATATGACGCCATGCTTGAATTAATAGAATAAATTTGCACCTCAAAGGTGACTGCAAGACTAAAAACCCTCGACTGAAATAGAAGGATTCTAATTGGACCCCCTTCAATTGAACTGTGACTGACTCAGAGTTCTAGATTAAAATAATAATAAAAATATTCATCTTGCCCTTACATGCGAATTTGAGTTCCAGCATCAAAAAGGCAACAATAATGAATTATTGAGAAAAATCGCCATTTAATGCCTTAACATGCAAAATAAATATTTAATATTATTTTATTTAGTTGACAAACCACGTTGAGCACTTGGACGGATTCGACAACCTTCACTGATCTCGAAAAGTCCTCATTTGACCTCATAGGCATCCATTTGCTCAAGATATGACATTTTTCGCTAACTTCCTAATTTGTAGCTGACTACAAAGTTACAACTGGCCATATTCAACACTGATTTCTGGGTGACCAGGTGATGCTAAGACTGAGCAAGGATATTCATTGCGAAGCCTGCAGAGCAAGGAAGAAATGTTTGTTGGGAGTCATCACTACAAAATCCATCATTTAACACCTCAAAGAATTAGGCGCCCTTGATTAAATTGATTTTCAGGTGCCAGACTTGGCCATTTCTCCATACTGCCATCTGACACTTTAAACGGCTGCTGACGATGAACGGTGAACCCTGCTGACTAGCTAACATGCTCATTGCATGACTAGAGGTATTCCGCATCCAACGAATATACACAAGGCATTTGAAAGCTGCATTAAGGACCCCAAAATTAAGGGCGCCCCTGGCCTGAAAAGGCACAAACACCATTTTGACGAAATTACAACCCTCAACCAGATGCCTTACTTTGACCTCTAATATCTGGAGCTGGGATGGCCTGATTCGAGCACCGCCTGTTTCAACACGTAGCCAGAAGGACCTACAAGAGATGTCCCTGGAGGCGACGAAGCGAGAAAACTGCTTCTAAGACCTCAAATAGAAAGGCGCCTTTCCCAAGATGGAATAGACGACCAGACTTGGCCATTTTCTAAGCTGTCTTCGTTTTTAAGTATTTCGCTAAGACCTCATACGTATGAGTGTTTGCCAAATCCCGAAGGCTGACGGCTGGGCTCGTAGGATAGCTGGAGTAATTGCGCACAATTTCCGTGAAGACTTCGAACGTCAATAACCTCATCTGACAGGCCTAAAGGCTAGGCGCCCCTGGCCTACAGAAGTACAGTGAAATTTACATGTTTCTTCGCCCGCTAAATTACGTGCTTGGTAGAATCTCTGCCACGATCTCTCAGAATGTCGGATTAACAGGCAAGTTGGTGCATCGCGAAGCCGGACTAGAGTAGCATAGATGTCAGGAAGACCTCATCTGCAATTTTTACCATCTTAGGGGTCAATTTGAAGGGCACCCCTGAGCTACAAGGGCACAATTTCACCATTTGAAGAAGTTTTGTGATATGAAGTCTCTTCGCAATCTCATCTTCTGACGTCGACTACCGGAGCTCTAGGACTCGGATGACTGCATTCGATAGCTCGTTGGATAGGCAGACTAGTTGTGAAAAGATCAGATGTATCAACAATCATGAATAACAAAATTTGAACCTCCATTAAAGAGGGCGCCCCTAAGCTACAAGGGCACAAAAGCTGAAGAGTGACAAGCTTTGACAATTTGCAACCTCTGGAATCTTCAACTTTTGATGTCAGTTACCGAAGTTACGAGTCTCAGATAGCCTCGTAGGATAGCTCATCGGATAACTGGAGTAATTCTAAAGAGATTGACTGTATTCATGAGCATTTACCACAAAATTTAGGCCTTCAAAAAGAAGGGCGCCCCTGGGCTACAGGGGCGCAATTTTGCTTTTTCTTGAGAAATCTTCATAAAATGACTACTGAAATCTTTATCATAGCCACTGAAATGACCATTCAAAAGTATAATTGTCGTCGTGAAATGCTCCTCCACCGTGAATTGCTTTGTTCTGAACCTCTGATTCAGGTTCTGATCAATGGATACTACCTTTGACTGACAAAATACTAACAAAACTCCATGCTTGAAATTGCTGAAAAAGTGTATTTGACATCATTTTAGACTATTTTATGCAAAATGCCTTGATGAAGCAAAAAATTTGGTTTGGGTACAACACACTGTCCATTCAAAGGGTTATCAAGTCTTTTGTTGTTATTCAATGCTATAGGAGCTGTAAGAGAGAAATATGCTGAAGATGTGGTTTATTTATGGAAACAACTACTATATGAGCAGCTTTCAATAAAATGGGACATCCTTTATGGTGATGTAGCAGCCCTGAGAAGATTATAAACTCCAGTTTAGTATCCGTAGCTGTGAGGTCTCTATTATACATTAATTAGTACTGAAGCGGGGACATTCAGATTTTATATGGTTCATAAAAACCTTAGGCAAAGAGCTGGTACGAATTCTATCAAGTGCTAAACTTGGTGAGAAAAGCTCAAAACAGGGTATGCCATTATAAAATGCACTCTCTTCCAATTCTAGGAAAAGAGTCCAAATAAATATTCTTCTAGTACATTTAAAGAAGATGGTAACGATTATTATATTTTAATAAAACCAAGTCGTAGAAGTCAATATGATAGTAAGGAAACTTAAGTTGACAAGTAGAACAATCTTATGATGCAGCTTTGCATGATAAAAAGGAAGAACCTTCTGATGGGAGTGTAGCAAGTAAATTGCGAAGCAAATGATGCCCTCAAATGATGGAAGCACATCAAAATTAAAAAAACACGTGGCAAATGTAAGAGAGGGCCAGACTTACAACAGCAGTGTTCTACATATAGCAACTTTATGAGCAAATTTGAAGAATAAAAGCATGGCTAAAAGGAGGAATGAGTGGGACATGCCAGGGATGATGTCCTGTAGAAAAGCGTGTAGCTCCAAACACTTTATAGAGAAGAGAGCTGGAAAAACAGGCTTCCCAATGGTTGGAAGGTTATCGGTCTACAAAGGACCAAGAGTGAGAAATATGATTATATTCAAAAGTTATACCGATTGATCCAACTACGCACCAACATGCCATTATTTTTTTTCACCTAACAACCCCCCTTGGAGAGGTACAAGAGCCATACGAGTTAATGAAATGGTGGCCTTTGGGGTAGGAGAAAGTTGACTGAATTTAACTAAATTAATGCATACACTACTGCACACCTCATACTCTACGCTTCCATAGATAAGAGAAAGGAAATAAAGGGCAGAGAGAGGGAAACAAAAAAAAAAGAGAGTTCTGGCGATGGTTATTGGATGAGCAGCAAACAAGAGGGACTGGTTCAGCCTTGGCATTCCGGGGGATTAACTGTTTTGAGAGAATGTTTTTCCATGGGGAGATTGATGGATAGATGACCATCATCATATGAGATCAGGTTTCTTCTTTCATTTTTTTTGCATTTTCAGTTCAAGTTGTTCTCTTAGCTCTTAGCAGAAGACTAAAGCTTCATTAAAACTTTGCTTTCCAGTTTGCCATAGCTCCCCCTTGATGCTTGGGACAAACAAATCCTGTATTTTGTCTCACCTTGCAATGGTATTTTTACTGCCAATAGCTGAGCCATGTGGCCCATGGGTATGAAAACACTATTAGCAAATATCTGGCCTAGGTTTATATGAGTTTGATTAGTAATCATATTGGTGTAGGCATTCTGTTGGGACCGAGGAGTTATATTTAGGGTAATGTATGTGTGTCTAACTCCAAATGGGGATTTAGAATCTTAAATGCATAACCAAACTGTTACTATATATCATGTTATGTCTGAATTTTGTTTATCTTGTAAGTATTTACTGGTACAAATCATCTGTTGTGGGCTCTATTGCTTATAAAATCTAGGCCATCACTTGCTGACTTCAAACTTGCATTAAAAATAAACAAGAAGGGGTTGATTGACATTTACCATTTGCATGTGAAAATTTTAGTGGGTGACAAATAAATTTCAGTTTTATCAGGCCAGTAATTAAGTATAGAAATTGTTTTATGGTGTTTGTGTCGTAAATAGTAAAAGTGCAGTTCAAAGTTTAAATTGCTATCTAGGAGTTTGTATCCTATGGTCTTCATATTGAATTTGTGAGCCAATCTTACAAAGATACAGAATGGCATGGTATAACTTGAAGTTGCAATCTTCTGTTCTTTGCACTCTTTTAAGAAGAAACATTATGATTCAATAACATGTCAGCTGGCATCTTTTCTTGTAATTTTCAATATGTGCTCATTTCATACCTTAGGTTTTAGGACATCATAAGGTAACCAAAGAAATAAGTTTTAATATGAAATAGACCATGTTAATGACTGCCTGCGGCTTTTTATGTGAAATAGACTATGTTAGTGACTGCCTGTTTTAGAAAGCTTTGAATCTTTTGGGAACAAGGATGGGTTTTTTATTAGACCATGTTTTGTCAATTTCATATTAAATGTTCATATGGTTGGGCTTCCATAATTTCTAAGCATAGTAAACAATGAGCTTCTAGGATTTATTGTCAAAGGCCTCTATTTTTTATTTTGAAACATGAAACCATTTTGGGTCGACTTCAGTTGAATTTGGTTTGCCATTTTAAATATTCAATAGTGTTAGTCTTTCCTACATTTTCAACAAAAAAATATCTGTGTAATTTTCTTTAAATATGGAAATGTTTGTATTAGGGTATAAACCCATGTTTACTTGACATGTGTTGCACAATCAAGTGTACTTTTTAACAGTTTTCACTTTTCCTTAAATTGTTTAATACTGTCTTCCTTTATGTTTTAACATTTGTGTGTATGGTGGGTTGGGATCAGTTAAGGAATGAAAAAGATTGTAGCAGGATAATGAATGCTAAATACCTAAGAAACTGCCCCCTAATCAGGTGCATTTCGGATGATCACCCTTGTGGGTCCTTGGCTTGGAATAATATCTGTAAGATGAAAAAGTTGCTTCACTCAAGGCTAAGATGGAAACTTGGTTGTGGCAGCAGCATTCGTTTCTGGGAAGATTCCTGGCTACTTGATTTCCCCTTGGTCTTGTCTAATTCCAAGAACTTGATGGAGCCTGCGACTCTCTTTTTTGGTAGGAATGTTTGTGATTACCTCCATGGTTAGTAGGGTGTTAGGAAATGGAAAGATTTAGATTTGTGCTGCCCCCTTTCCCCAGATTTGAAAAGATTGGCCAATTCCTTACAAGACTTAATCTCTCCAACCAGAATCCCCATATCAAATGTTGAGGATGATTTCTTTTGGACTAAGGAAAGCAAGGGCAATCTCTCTGTCAGGACGGCTTAGAGTTTGTTGTCGGATAGGGGTATTCAGAACAAATTTTGGAAATTGGTTTGGAATAGACACTTGACACCAAAAATAAATTTCTTCTGGTGGACAGCTTGTCACAACAGAATACTAACCCAAGGTAATTTAAAGAGAAGGGGTTTCCAGATACCAAACAGATGCATGTTATGCAAAAGTAATGAAGAAGGGGTTTCCAGATACCAAACAGATGCATGTTATGCAAAAGTAATGAAGAGTCAGTGGATCACCTGTTACTACATTGCCCGTTTCTTGTTGAAATCTAGGATCAGGCTTTCTATAAGTTGGAAACTCATTGGACCATGGATAGGGACTTGTTGATGTGTTTTTCGTGACCGCACCAACGCAGAATAAAGTCGCCAACGGCTACCCTATTCTCTTTTGATCAAAGTATCCAGCACGCTAAGATTGCGAGAGAGTTCGTGCGTTCAACTCCAAGGTTCTTTCAATGCGAATAGTCTCAATTGGCTCAATGTGATTTGCTGGTATTTCAAGGGGACTTACGGAATTGTTCGGCAGCAGAGAAAGGAATTCAAATGCTCGAAAGATTTGTCTATCATGCCGATATGTGTTTGACAGGGCTTGATAATTCTATGTCGCAGACTTTTCATATGAGTACATGGTTTCAGGGCGACTATGGTGTTAGTTGGCATGATGGTTTGGACAGTTATCACATCCATGAGTATTTAGCAGAAGACAGGGAGAGATTCAGGACAGTAGATGCTTCTAGGAGATTTTACCTCTGCATGACGGATGGATGTGGATTCAGATTGTATTGGGATCCCGGTGGCGATAGCTTTGGCATCGAGTATGGGATGGGTCCCAATGGGTCACTTCACTATTCTCAGCATGGTGAAGTTGGAGGCTGTAGAGCGCAGTGGCAGCCTGAGGAGGACCGTCACGACAGACTCTTACGCTGGGTTTGGGATCCAGGCATTGATTGCGCAGTTGAGTTTTTGATGATGCTACAGGAGATAGTTCGAAATGTGTGGGACATTACACAGTTTTCCTTTTGGGGCCTTCCGAGGATTGGATTTTGCTTGCAATGGAGATTGCTTGGGGTCAAGCAATTTTAGGGAGGGCGGACTGTCATGTCCCCATTTTTTGGCGAGCATCAGTGATCGTGAGATTGGCCTATCATGAGACCCTCGTAGGCTGACAGAGTGGTTAGAGGGTCGTTTCGGAGCTTGGCTCAGCGTCAGATTGGCAGTTTTGATCAATTGGCTTTCGTTCGGGCTCATTCAGAGACTTTTTGCAGAATTGCTATTTTTAGCAGTTCCTGGCAGGCAGTGTGGGACCCCTGCTATTTTTTAGCAGTATGGCTTCGGCAGCATCCGGAATCACTTCAGAGTTCGTCAGCATCAGACGGATCGGTAATCAGATGAGTAACGAGGAAGATATTAATATTTAATTGTATTGATTAAATATTAATTAATTAAATGTTTGTAATATAAAGTTATAATTTAAAATTATAACTTAAGTGATTGCCTTGAGGGGTGCGCCATCATTAAGGGGGCCAGTTTGATATTTAATTTATGATTTAAATATTTGACGGAGAACTATGGAGAAATAAGAGAATTTAAAAGTCAAATATTAATAAAATCCTATCTTTAAGGAAATCGCACTTTTCAGCATAAGAGTGCATTTGCCTTGGAAGTTGAGCCATTATGACATTTGAGGATTGAAAATTGATCAGTTTTGCCTGAGCACAGAACCTTAGGGTTTGAGTCTCGAACGCATTGGAGAATGAGCCATCTCCAGTGAGAGCGATTCAGAGGATGTGAAATAACATCTGATTTATTGCCAGCACAGGGGTTTCTTCATCCAGGAGGAATCACAGAGTTTCAGAGATTATTAATTTACAGAGCTTCAGCATCTTTATTCATTCAGAATACCTTCTATTTTCCAAGGCGCCTATTCTTTGTTATTCTGGAGTTTAGAAAAGGGAGCCGTACAAAGTTTAATCATTGCTGCTGACAGCCGTACTTTGGTACAGCAGGGCCGTACTTTCATTAAAACTGTAGCTTCTCAGTTGAAACAGTCTCCAATGTTTACATACAGAAGTCAACTTGCAATCCAGGCGCCCAATTTTCATCAGATCTTGAGACTCTGGAAAAGGCCGTGCAAATCATTAATGTTGCTGTACCTGGCCGTACTTGCTGCAGGCCGTACCATGACAGTTTGAGCCGTACTTGAGCTGGAAGGTGAAACGCCTTATTCATTAGTCTTCTATCATCCTTTCTGGAGGCGCCTACAATCCTGGATCAGTGTGCAAACATTTCAGAGAGGGAGAAGCTGATATTGGTGAAGCCGTACCATCATCTGGAGGATATTAATTGCTGTTACAGAAATCAGGTTTTCAAATATTCATTGCCTTTTACTTTGCATGTCACTAGAACTTCATTGTAGTCATTGCAAAAGAATAATAAATGGTCTGGTTTCAATATTCGTGTTAGGGTTTGCTATTTACGAAGTTAGATTATTTTTAAAGCATTTATTTCATATCTCTAGCAAAAACGCATTCTTCATTTATTGTGCAAAAACCTCAAAACGTCAAAAATTCAAAGAGAGTCAAAAAAACCTAAAACCCTTAGAAAATCAAACAAAACTGTCAAATCCGGAGAATAGGGGGAAACTGGGGTTTTTACATTTCCACTGGCAACTTCATTGATGCTTCTGAAAAATTTCACACTTCCAAGCCTAGGCGTGATTATCCTAAGAAATTCTTTGTGCCTTAGAAAAAAAATTTACTCACTTAGCATTTTGAATTTTGCCTTAGAAATTTTTTATTCACCTTCAATCACTTTGCCTGTGGTGAGGAAAATTTTATCAACTCACTTATCACAATTTTCTTTCAAGTGCTTGGAGTGCATCTTGTGTGTCATGAAGAATATATTTTTCAATTTCAACGCCTGGCATATTTCCCATCTCTTGGCATAATGAACCTTGGGCGCAATTTGCATAGTGTGAAGGATAAGCCTCCAACACCTAACAATATTCACCATTAAATTTCCAACGCCTAGGCAATTATCATCTTACTTATCAATATTCTCCATTTTAATTTCCACCACCTTGTATTTTACTTCACACTTCTATTACTTTGGGCGCATTTTCCCTGTCATGGAGAACATTCTCAACGCCTAACATATTACTCACCAACCTATACACTTTAGGCGCATACCACACTTGAAGGGAAATATTTAACACGCCTAGCACACCTCACTTTCTACTCACCACCTTGGGCGCATTTCTCATGTTCAAGAGAATGAAAACTCTCAACGTGACTCTTGAACTTCTTTGTTTTGTCCTCATGTGGCCTTACATGGGCGCATTTAGGCATGTATGAAGGATTAACATTTCCAACGCCTTGCTTCTTGACTTGTTGACCTTTTATGAAAAACTTTGACTTCCCTTTGACTTTCTCTAGCTTCCCAAGCATGGGCGCATTTGGAGGGGGCAAGAGGATGAAATTTCCAACGCCCATCATGTGACCCTTGAGCTTTATTTTTTTTTGTCTTCACATGCCTTGGTTTGGGCGCATTTTGCACCTCATGAAGGATGAAAATTGTTGACTTCTTTGACCTTCTTGAGAGGTGGGCGCATTTTAGCATGTGAGGTGGACAAAGCTCATACTTAGAAAACTTTTGCATGCCACTACCTTGAGCCGGGCGCATTTGGCCATGGGTGAAAGACGAACTTTGTTGACCTCCTTGACTTTCTTAGGCGCATTCATGCATGAAGGATGGGCGCATTTGGGGGGTGGTGGAGGATATTTCCATGCCTTAGAAATTTTTTTCTCATCAAACTCTCAAGGTGGGCGCATTTCAACATAGGAGGTGGATGAAAACTTGAACTTAGAAACTTTTTCACATACTTTGCTTCTTCATCAAGCAGGGCGCATTTGGCCATGGGTGAAGGATGAACTCCTGACTTAGAATATTTTTAAACACCTCAAGGCTAAGATGGGCGCATTTTAGCAAGGGTGAAGGATTTTCATCACTTAGCCATTTTCCTGACTCCAACTGAAGATGGGCGCATTTTCATGTTGATGCAGGATGAAGCCTCAGACTTAGTCATTTTTTTCCTCGTCTTTGCCAGTTCCTCCATGCCTTACTATAAATAGTAAGTCTCTCAATTCTTGTATCTCCAAAGCTGAGATCGTTCTGAAATTTTAAACACTGCATCTTCACGACTTCATCAACCTGTTGACACTGCTATTTCGGGTTGGCCTGCTATTTTTAGCCCATTTCTTAAGGTGGTTTGCTATTTATAGTAACTGTCTGCTTCTGATATCTCCACAACTTCGTTTGACTTGAAATTCGAATGACGCGCTCCTCACCACGTGTAGAAACCCTAGTTTCCCCCTGATTCTAACTGAGTTTTGAGTTTTTCTGAAGGTTTTTGGTTTTTTTGCAATTTTTGAGTTTTTGATGCAATAAATGAATGGTACGGCTTTGATAGAAATTAATGATAAATTCAATAAAAATGCTAGGTAACCAATATGCATAGGAAATACAATATAGAATGAAGGCGTTTCCTTTATTTGCTCAACTGGAAACAATACAATGAGATCTTGAAGCATGCAATAAAGAATAACAATTTTTATTGAGAAAAAACCTGGTAACCAGCAAGCTGTGATGAACAGAAATTTGGTACGGCTGAGATGATAGGCTTGTTCTCCTTCTGACAGATGATCTTTGATGATGCCCCAGAAGTATGCGCCTATACTGGAGATGACCAGTTGATCCCAATGCAAGCGATCTATGCCCAAGAGAAAAGACGCCTTATTTAAGATGGTACGGCCTGGTACTGCTGGTACGGCCTGAGTACAGATCAGCAATTAATAAATGTATGGCCTCCTTGCTAGTTAATGTCTGGATCTCAGAATATGGTGCGCCCAGGTAAATAGATGCTTTCTGAATGATAAAATATGCTGAAGCTCTGTAAATGAATTAACTCTGAAGATCAATGATTTCCTCTGAGTGAGAAAACCTCTGCTGGCAATAAATCAAGTGATATTCCACACCCTCTGAATTGCTTCCAATGGAGATGGCTCGTTCCCCAAGGAATTCGAACTTGAAACCCTAAAGTCTCTTGCTCAGATCAATTTGATCAGTTCTCAAAATTCAATAATCACGCAATGGCTCAAAACCCAAGGCAAATCCTCTAATATGCTGAAAAGTGCGATTTCCTTAAGAATAGGGTTTTAATTAATATTTGACTTTTTAATTCTTTTAATTCTCCATAGTCCTCAGCCAAATATTTAAATCATAACTTAATTGCCAAATAGGCCCCTTCTGATGATGGCGCACCCCTCAATGAGAAATCACTTAAGTTATAATTTAATATTATAACTTTATATTATAATCATTAAATAATTAATATTTAATTAATGCAATTAAATATTAATATCTTCCTCGATACTCATCCGATGACTGATCCGTCTGAAGCTGACGAACTTTGAAGTGATTCCGAATACTGCCAAAGCCATACTGCTAAAAATAGCAGGGGTCCCACGCTGCCTGCCAGGAACTGCTAAAAATAGCAATTCTACAAAAAGTCTCCGATCGAGCCCAAACGAAAGACTACTGATCAAACTCTGCTAACTGAAGCTGAGCCAAGCTCCGAAGTGACCCTCTATCCAGTCTATCAGCCTACGAGGGTCGTGTGATAGGCCAATCCTGTACTCTGAGAGATGTCACTGAGAAGGGGACATGACACCACGTGACCTGCCTGTCAACATCGGCGCATGCGGCTGATTTTCTATTTCTAGCCTATTTCCAAAATGACTTACTAAAAATAGTAAGTGCTCCGTTTGCCTTCAAATTTTACCAGCGGATAGCTTGAAAGATGCTGATCGCGGTGGTTTACACCAGTTTTCGAAAATTTTGACTTTTTACTCCTCTTTTTAGGTCTCGAAGCTAGAACCCCTAATTCATCTTGGATGCATATCAAATGACCTCTGTTTGTTCTCGTTTCTGTTGCATTGCGATCAGCTCGTGATTCTGAAGTGCTGGGAGGCGGCTGTCGAGATGCACTTGCTAAAAATAGTAAGTTCCTAAATTAGTGACCATCTCCGTTTGCATGTCACGTCACTGCGAAGCTCTCGAAAAACCCATGAGGAATATGCAGACATGCAAAGAAAACCCTAACATGCAAACCCTACAAATAGCCTTTGAAGGCTGAACTCTGAAAGCTGTTATCTCGCTTTGCATGTTACACCATCGCAAAGGTCTCGAAAAACCCATAAAGAATCTTCCAACATGCACTGAAAAACTCTGCATATAACCCCTGAAATTTGCTTCGGAAGCTGGACTGCTAAAAATAGTAAGTTGTCTGTTCTGGCTCAAATTTTATTAGTGAGCAGCTTGATGTGTTCTGAATGTGGTGTGACCGTCGGAATTTCAAAAACGCTGAAGGATTGCCTGTAATTACACAATTACTAAAAATAGTAAGTAGCCAGAATCCGATGAAACTTTGCTGAGAGTCTACTGGAAGCATACTGACATCAATGTTAGTCCAGATTTTCAATTTATTCACTTCACTTGACCTCAGACTGACCAGAAAAGTACAAACCCTAATTTTCAAACTTGGCCAAAATTCACGTTTAAGCTCGATCACGGACACATCCCAGGGGAGGCAGATATCAGAAAAGAGACAGACAGACAGAGAGAGACAAAAACCAAAGCCAAAAAGACCAAAACGAAGCAAAAAATTAGGGGTCCCCATTTTGAATGGGGCGATGTGTGAAAAGGTCACAACAGGACTTAAAATCTTTTATTGAAGAATGGACTGGGCCTTTCCAACACCCTCTCCCCATGGAAATCTGGACACAAGTTCCCCCCATCCTTTGTTGGTGCCTATGGAAAGAGAGGAACAATCGGATATTCAAAGACACTAAGAGAAGTCCTAAGGAAGTTTTCGGCATAGGATCCAGACTTATCACTGAAAGTATCTCTCTATACATTTGGAAACCATCGGATAACACCCCTAGTGAAAGGTAGATCAAAATGGCAAAATCCTGGAACGCAAAGCTAGAGACCAATTCCTTTGACAATTCCAAGGCTCTAGCTAGAAGCAGCACAATTTGGAATCCACCGGGAGTTGGGTGGTTCAAACTAAATTTTGACAGAGTGGCTAAAGGGAACCCTAGTATGGCCAGTATTGGTGGTGTTATCAAGGACTGCAAGGGAAACTTTGTTGTTGGGTTTCCTGGAGGTATAGGCATACAATCTTCTATGACAGTTGAATTGTAATGTCCCCATTTTTGTGAGCATCAAAATTCGAAGGATTAGCCTATCAATTGACCCTCGTAGGCTAGTGTGGTGGATTAGAGGGTTCAGTTTGGGCGTTATGGAGCTCTCCAGGTGGCAGTTATCAATGTTTATCTCTCCAGATCCTTTTGATGTTCCGAGGCATTGATATTCAGAGGTCTCTGGTTCAGTTTTGAGAGACCTATTTATAGTAAGTCAGCGGATGTTAGCGAGGGACCCTTACTATTTTTAGTAAGGCAGTTGGATGCACAGGGGATAAAAGGGGTTAACTCCCAAGTTCAGATGGAACTGTGAAATAATGATTATTTGTGGAGTTATGCTATTTAATTATTAATCAAGTGATTACTTTATTAATAATTAATTATAAAGTGCAATTATATGGTTTTAAATTCACTTTATGTCTGATGGGGCCATGACCCTCAAAAGGTTACTTAAAGTACATTAAATAATAATATTTAATGAGCGCCCATTTATTGAAGCATTTATTAAAGTGAAAGGCGAATATTAAATATCATTTTAAATGATTAAAAGGAGACTTCTAGAGGGGATCAACCAAAATTGGAGAAATATATATATGCCATCGAAAAGTAAATGAAGGCATCATTGGATCATTTTACATATTGTATTTGTGCTTTTGAGGAGCTTGGCTCTTGAGGATGGAAACCTAGTGTTTTCATAATTCTAGATCATTGGGAACAAAAACTCTCAGTGATTCGCATAACTGAGGTTGTGAAAGATCTTCCGAAGGGTTGCTCCGTGGATTGGCTTCATTCAGGAGTCAATATCAAGCTTATTTGTGAAGCTGTTTGAAATGGGTTTGAAGGCATTTTCAGATTGTGCTTCATCAGAGTTACAGGAGAGATTCAGAATAAGAGTTACATCATCTTTACAAGTTTAGAAGATTATTTATGGGTATCTTTCTTTGTAAAACTTTCAAAAATTATGCAATATCAATAAAGCTTTAATTTCCAACATTCATCTATGTTTCTAGTTGTATATCTTTGCATGTTATGCTTCAGAAATTGTTAATTTCTTGCATGCATATTTCTTGCCTGTAATAATTGAGAAAATACAAAAATAAATTGCAAAACATCAAAACAAAAGAAAGTTGTATCAGATTCGAGGGTTTAGAGACACCAAGTCTCTTACAATGGTATCAGAGCCTAAGTCCTGCCATCCTGTGGGAAATAAATTTTATGAGCAAAAATAAATCTTCAAATTCTGGGGTTTTATAAAGATAATCAAATTCAGAAAAAAAAAAATTAATATTAAGATTTTTGGGTTTATTCAATAAATCAAGGTTGATATTTTGATTTGAAGAAACCGATTGATGGTTGAAGGCAAATTGCATTTTCAGAACTTGGAGTAATATTTGTTTGAAACTTGATATTAGTTTGGGAGGACGTCTCTGGCAGAAGAGACAAATACTAGAGGGAGACGACTTTATTGGTAAAGACAAGGCTCATAAAATATTGTTGGAGGGGATCAATATTTTATGAAGGCAAATAGAACTACTTTTTAAGGGATCCGTCAAACACTATACAGAAGATAAAGACAAATCTCACAAAAGACGACAATAGAGGAGCCAGATCGATACTTCATTGAGGAATAAAATAATCAGCAGCTGGAAGAAATCGATTAAGTTTGGGACGCCAGTCAAAGATAAATAAAATCAAATCTTGAATAAGACAAGGCGAACTCTCTTTTAAATCGCATCATGAAGGTATTGGAAGCTGCTTACGGTGCTTTCATATTATATTGGGGATAAGACAAAAAATTTATTTGCCAAAGAAAATCGCGTCATGTGCATATGCGAATAGTGCATCGAATAGGTCAAAGAAGGGGCGATTAAAACTGATAAAGGCAAGAAATTGAAATTTATAACATCTAGTCATCTGCCGCTAAAGACAAAATCTTAGAGGAGACGCAAGTGACCAGGCAGCTGCTGAATGAATACGGCTTTGGGAAATAAGACAAAAAGCATCTTCAAGCGACATGATTGGGAAGTGATACGTAGAGAATTTTCCTGTTTAAGTAGCCATCTTTCCCTTGAGAGAAAACGGGAATACTGTTGGAGTCGTTTTCCTTTCTTAAGTCCGCCACTCTCATTAAATCGTGGGAGTTTGTTTCTTAAGTCCGCCACTGTCTGAGAGTCGGGCCAGACAGATCTGATAAAACAAACTGAAATATAAAGAAATTCTTAAGGTGTTGATAAGACAAATTTATCTTATGCAAATTGAATACTTAGTGCGAGTGTAACATTCTAGACATTTGAAAGAAGACAAATTTCTGTGTATAATCCTGGATTCTTGATGAACAACAAAAACATCAGTACAATTTAAATACATTCAAGTCTGCAATATCCATTCTTTGTACTACCATTGCAAGATTGCATATCAAGAGGATAAGGAAGGAACTGGTTGCATGACATATGCTTGCTGTAGCTGCTCATTAAATAAAAAGTATGGGTATTCATCTTGGAGTCTCCACGTGATATGTTGGTATAACTTTTCAGTCACCTATTTTACATTTTAAATGCATTGAAGTCATTTGGTATCTTTGGTGAAGTCTTTTATGCATCATCTCGTCCTTCCAAATGAAAGAATACAAATTGAAAACCACAAACATACAGCAGTAAAGCAGATTGTACACAAAGTGTTTGGCGAATTGTCCTAGGGTTCTTATATAATCCTGGAGTATATGGTTTTAGCAGAAATGAAGTCAATGCAGGAACTCATGACAAAGCTCATGCAGGTTGTTCAGGACTATGACAAGAATGTGACTAGGCTTCTACAACATCCAAAAAAATGTTATTCTTTGTTTGCAAAGGAAAAGAAATCAAGCACTAATGCAAATAATTTTATCAGTACACAAGAAAAGGAAAGGAGGGTGAAACTTGAAGAGAATGTTGGTACTTTCAACACTCAAGAAGTTGTTATCAGTCATGATAACAATTCTGATTTTGATAATAGCAGTCCTTTGCTTGAGCATAATGATGGTGTTGATGTCATGACAAGGGCAGAAAATGTTGTGGGAGCCACTTTGAGTATTGACACGCAAGATGTGAGTGTCAAACATGAAGATAGCATGAAAAATTTGTCCCATAACCATTCTGATTTCCATGACAGCAGTAAGGAATCTTTGCATCAGCCTAAGACAATAGTGTTTTCACAGATGGATGATGTTTCTACAGAGTTGCCACATGATGGTACTCAAGATTTGGGTGCAAATGATGCAATTTATGAGGAAGAATCATGCCATTATGAGTCTGATTTTCCATATCAGACCTTAGGAAATGAATCAGAAAATTCATTTAATGGCAATGAATCCCAAGATTGTGATATGGATGGACATGTAGTCACTTTGGTAGCAGAAGGGTGCGAAGATATTGTCAAAACAGCAACTTCTACCTTGCTAGTTGAGTCATCCTATGAGCTACATAACAGCAGTACCTTAGCTGATAATGTGTGCAAAGTTGATAGCACACATGATGTTACTTGTCATGTAGTGAGGATGATGAATCGGCCTCATATCACAGTGTAGATTGTGAACTAGGAAACTTGTATGGGAGTCATAAGCTACAGAGTCCTCATCATTTGGTTGGGCAACTAAAAGTGAATGACAGTATGATTGCCACAACCATTGAGCATTTTGATGTTGCTCGTCTGATGTTAGCTACGTATGGATGGGGTACTCCTATGACAAATGAGCACGGTGATAGTAGCCTTTCCCTTCTAGAATCCCATGCACTGCGAGAAGCGATTAGGATGATGAAACAAAATTACTTACAGTTACTAGCTGATAGGGATTATCTTCCCAAGTGGGGGTGCACTGGCCACGATTGTAGAAACCCCTGTTCTAACTGATCTCTAAAACTGTCTGTGTTTTTGCTCGTTTTGACGTTTTTGTGGTTTTTTGGTGTTTTTGTGCATAAAGGTAAAATGCGATTTTGAAAGAAAAATGATATAAAATCTCTAAGCAATACAATAAGCTCAGATCTAACATTAAAAGACTCAGAAAACCATAGCTACTGATTGTATTATCATTCCACAACTACTACAATGAAAGATGTCTGACATGCAAGCAAAGTTAAGACAAAATATTAATCAAAAACCTGATTTGCAGCAACTGAAACATTATTGAAATGGTACGGCTGTGATAGAAAACACTTTCTCCCTCTGCCAAATGATCCAGAGTAATGCCAGAGGTAAATACACCCCTATTGGTGAAGACAGAGTGCTCAAAGGTGAAGCGCTTTTCCCAAGATGAAAAGTACGGCCTGGTACAAGGCAGTACGGCCCAGCAACAGCCTGGTACGGCTCAGCAACAGCAAATACAAATCTGTACGGATCTTGAGAATGGTATCTGGAACTTGGAAAATGGACGCCAATACTGTAAACCCCTTTCCGGATGATTTCCAAACTAAAAACCCTGAAGATGAAACAACTGTGAAGCTCTGTGATAACTTCTGGATGAAGGTATCTCTCTGACTGGCAATAAATCAGCTGATATTTCACAACCTCTGAACTGCACAAACTGAAGATTGCACGTTCTCCAATGCAAGTTGAAAACGGGAACCCTTGGCTCTGTTCTCAAAAGAAAGACTCAACAAAAATTCGATTTCAATCATAATTAGCTCTGTTTTCAATGAAAACCCTTATATCTCCTCCAAAAGTCGACTTTTCTCAATTAGGTATCATTTAAATAAATTCGAACTTTTCCTTTTAATTTTTCAATAGTCTAAATCTCACTTTTAATTATAAATTATAATTAAAAGTGGCCCCCTTCAATGATGGTCGACCCCCTTGAGGCAAATCACTTAAGTTATAATATTAATTAATATTATAACTTTATAATATAAGCTTCGAATAATTAATATTTCATTAAACAATTAAAATATTAATATCTTTCTCAATTCACGTCCGATTAACGAACCGTCTGAAGCTGGAGAACAAGTGATTGATTCTGCACATGACCAAACCATACTGCTAAAAATAGCAGGGGTGCTTCGCTGAATGCCAAACACTGCTAAAAATAGCAATTCAGGCAAATGGTGTCCGAATGATCCCGAACGAAAGCCAACTGGTAAAACTCTGACAACCGAAGCCAAGCCAAGCTCCATCAAGACCCTCTATCCATCCTATCAGCCTACGAGGGTCGCATAATAGGCTAATCATAACCTCTGAGAGATGTCAACTGGAAGGGGACATGACAACGATGCACTAAAGGGGAAAGAGGAGGAGGTTAACGAGCTCACTCATGAGCTTGAGGTGACTATGGACTCGTTGGAGAGTGCTCAGTTGGCCCTTCAGGAGTCACAGTCACAGTTGGAGGAACTTACCCTGGAATTGAGTTTGGCAATCTCCACCAGCTGTAGTTACAATAAAATTTCCTACAGTGGCAGTTGGTCATGATTTGACATCCACGGGTTGTAGTGAGGATGTGGTAACATCCATTCCAGATACAGGGCCAATTGACTCAGTTGAGCTGGGTACCTTGATTGAGAGCAGTGGAGAACCACATGTTACATCAAGTTCTCCTATGGTCAGTACTATGACAAATGATGCAGGTTCGATAGCTGATAGCTCTTGTGTGGTTGTGGTGGATTCTCCAGAGAGTTGTGTGTTAGTACATGACATTACTCCATCATCTTCACAAGGGACTCGCAAAGTGTCATCTGGTTGGGAGTATGGCTCTCATATTGATTTGTTTCTATCTCCTAGAAGCAAATCTGTTATTTCATTCCATCCAGCTGATTTTGGACGCCAGCTTGTTGTGTTTCAAAGTCAGAGTGATCAGCTACTTGATTCGTGTATTGCTAGTGATGAGCCATTGACCGAGGTTGGGGCGTTCTATCGCAACTACACAGTGAGGAGTGCTCATCACCTTGCTTTTGATCCACACACAGAGGACTTGATGACGCATCAGTGTGGATTGGCTCCGGGATTATACCATCCTTTGTGGGAGGGGTATCCACCATCTTCAATAGATGGAGTCAGTAGCTGCAAGTACTCGAGTCCGCCATTGGTGGGGGATTACTTGCAGAGTCAGCCATCCATGGGAGTCTAGCAGAGGATGGAGATAGTTGTTGTGATGCAGACACCTTCAGATGTTCAAATCTCCACAGTACAGATGGATGTGTGTACAAATTATATTGGGATCCAGGTGGTGACAAAATTAGTGTTGCAGCTTGGATGGGTCCCATGGGTTTGCTTCACCATTTTCAGCATGGTGAAGTTGAGATCAGTTTTGCGCAGTTGGAGTCAGAAGGGATCAGACATGGCAGACTTCTATTTTGGGTTTGGGATCTAGGGATAGCTTGCGTAATTGTGTTTATGTTGTGTTGTACCCCAAATAAATTTTTTGGCATTCTGTGTAAATTGAGCTAAATCTTGTTAAAATGCCATGAAAGGTTTGTTTTAGGTCAAACCAATCATAGAATCTTGGTGGGTTTCTGTCAAAGAACATGTGTGCAAAATTCTGAAAATTTGAAAATTAGGGTTTTTGCCCCTATTTTCAGGGAAAACCCCTGAAAATAGGACCTTCCCAGAAATGATCGAAAATGATTTTGATAGCCTTAAAAGGCTTCACGATCACATTGGTCAAGTTAGAATCATCAAAAGACATGTTTTACCCTGGTGGGTCTATTTCTCTTTTTCAGGAACAAAGTTAGGAGCTCCACAGCCATTAATGGCAGATTGGCCAGTACCAGGTGCTGAAAACTAAGCTTCAAAAGCTTCAACGACACAACCATGGCGGAAAAGGTTGAAAAAGATGCTGTTTGATGAAGGAGATTCCTGAAAGTGAAAAAGGTCAAAATTTGACTAACTCTGGAAATGTTACGAAGAGGAGATTGCTCACATGTTGAAAAGGCGCCTTCTTCAAGCAGGGGCGCCCATGATCTTTGAAGATCAAATGCAGTCAGTAAGACAATCCGAAGCAGTCATTCTCGACGTTTGATTGCTGGCTCAACAGTGAAACAAACATCCAGATCATCTGATAAATAGATCACAAGCAGCTACTGACAAAGAAAAAAGAGGCAGTTGAGAAAATATCAAGAAACCACAGTGGACGACAAAGTTCTAAGGAAAAAGAACCTTTCCAAAAGAAAGGCGCCCTTCTTTCCTGACCTCCAGATGCTGATAAATGACAAAAGGCTTCCCAGGATATCTTTCTCAACCCAAGTAGATCTCAGAAATGCAACTGCAAGCATCAATACCTGACAGAGCAGTCAATGGATAATCTGGATCAAAGTAGGCAAATTGTCAGATGGAAATAATCAGGCTAAAAGGCAAAAGCGCCCTTTTCAAGGAGGGGCGCCCTTGGATAAAGGAACCCTAAACTGAAATCCAGGTCTTCTGAAGACAGTCATTCTTGGAGAAGCAGAGCTGGGTACCTGATGAGACATCAAGCGAAATCATCTGACTCTCCGATCAACGAGAAATCCAGATCAGGCACGAGAGGTCATTTCAAAAAAGCTGAAGAACAAAGATTGAAAAATCACTAAGGCATAAGCAAAAGCGCCTTTTCTTGGGAAAGGCGCCCATTCTTTTGGAGCCCTAAACTCAGCTTTCTATCATCATCTCTCCCAGGCACTTCTCTTCAGTTTGGATCTAGCTCCGCAGTGAATGTGTCCGTGACGTCTCAAGATCAACAGACTGCTAGATTCAGGATCAAACAGAGGGTTTTCAGGAGAAAAATACTTAAAAAACTTGCAAGAAGCCAAAGGGGCGCCCAAAAGAAGTCAAAGGTCATTTGTTGACTAAAGTCAAAAGCTTTTGAGTTAAAGTTGGCTAAAACACTCCACGATTGGTGGAAATCACCTTTTTAACTTTAGATCAAGCCAAAATCACCTTTTGAGCTTGAGTCAGGTCCCCAAATTTGTGGATCTGAAGCTTAAACATATATATTCAAGGAGAAGGCGTCCCATTTCATTATTTCATTGCAGGTTGAAAGATAAAAACAGCCACAAGCTCTCAAGGACGCCATTGAAGATCTGAAGGAGGTTTTCATCCGTTCTTCATTTTTCTTGCAGATCTGATACAGGAAAGGATTGCTACTTTGAGGATTGGATCCAGAGATAGAATTTTCCAGGGAATCAGATAAAACTTCCAATCCATCTTCTGTCTATTTCCTCTCTTCTGGTCTTAGGTTTTCTTACATTTGACAGAGAAAGCAACAGGCTACATCAGATCAGATTAACTGGGTAGATTCAGCATCATTTTCCAGAGAAACCCATCTCGACAAATTTTCCAAAATCAGCAAAATTGCTGCCCCTATTTTTGGGGGTTTTTCCGAAAAAGTTTCAGAATCCAAATTCTGAGGAACTGGGTTTGTTCAGCATTGAAGCACGAACAAAACCCATGTGCCAGATTTTTTCCGAAAAATACTTCTCGGCAGGGCGCTATTTTTAAGGGTTTCCGAAAATCATCTGAACTAGGTCAAGATTACAGTCAATCTTTAAGTTTTTCAGGATGCAGTACTCCCAGGTGCAATACGAGACCAAGACGGTCTTACTCCATGATTACCTGAAAACAGTTGACACAAATTTACACCAAGTAAATCCAGTGGTCGATTTGGAGCAGCTAGAAGGCATGAATCAAATCACATTGCAGAATATTGAAGAATCCGGGTTGCTGCAAGCCGCATCAATTCCCATCACACTACAAAGCGTAGAACTTGTAATTGCTTGTATCAAGCATTACAACCCTACCACCAGAGAAATTAGAGCAGCAGATGGAAGAATTGTTTGCAGTTTAAAGCCTCAGGATATCGAAAGGTGTTTTGATATTCCATCATGTCCTAACAGCAAAGTCATATCAGTGACGGAATGTGAGAAAGCATTTGAGACAGCCAAGGACAAATGTCAAAAGGTTATGGCTGAAAAATGGCTAAAAGTGACAAGGGCAAGCTTGCCTAAGTTGTTGGGAGGAGGAGAATGTAAAGATGAGTACGCAGTGTTAATCACTCTACTCAATAGAATCACGGGAGAAGAAGATGGTCGTCAATTCCAGCCATGGATGTACTATGTCATCGCTAAAATCATTGGCAGGAGGGAATATTACGACTGGGCCACTTTGATCAGTGACACACTCCACCGACAAATCACTGGGTATCTGGAAGCTCATAGGTTCCACATGTGCTCCTACCTGGTATACTTGATAGCCTTCCAAGGCGATTTCAGGTTATTGAACAATGTGGGAACCTTAGGTGTGCAGAAGGTTCACGAACATTTCACACGTCTTGAGTTTACTCAAGCGGAAAGACACTTCAAGAAGACAAGTGATCACTTCACTATGCACACAGTACGTGAGCTTAACCATGAGATGCACGTGCGTATTTCACAGACAGCCAGAGAGGCAATGGCAGATTGGGCGGATTGGTTCATCCAATTTCCCACATTCTCCTACATACGCGTGTATGGCTACATTGGCCACCCTGCCATGCTACCAAGACACCCTTCGGATAGGGTAGTCTTCATGGAGTTCCTGAGACAGTTGTCCGAGGTTCATGTTCCACTTGCGCTTGAAGAGGAAGACAGCTGTTAACTTTCCCGTGGAAATGGGACTATATAGATGTGAATTCGCGGCAGATGCAAAGATGATGGGTCAAGAAACAGCGAGGTATAACCTCAAGTATCTCATTAATAGAAGATCCTATGATCCCAGAGGACTCTATGCAGCACACCTCGAGCAACACTCGTCACATAAGTCTTCTATGGAAGATTATTGGGTGAATTGTAAAGACGAGTATGAAGTGCGAAGAAGGAACTACAGCAGATTCAGACTCCCACAAATTGCTGATTTCATGTCAGCAGACATTGAGGGCCTGTCAGATGATGAAGGGGAAGTCATTCTCCCCTCATTTTTCGCAGATTCAGTTGACTCCCAACCGCTCCCGAGAGTGGATTGGTATGCCAAAGAGGATACATCTATAGAAGAAAGAACGAGTAGAGTGGTTAGAAATAGCCAACTCTATCTCGACAGCAAGAAATCAAGGAAGGTGATACCTCACAGAACAGAGCCGCCACAGGTTCAGTCTACACCACCTTCCACTTCAAGAAGGAAACCAAGGCAGAAGCAATGGTGCAATCCTCCCCGAGGGATGAGGATGTCAAAACCTAGAACACAGAGGACACCAGTGGAGAAAGCCACACATAGTCCTGAAATAATCATGGGTATTGCTGCCCCAGAACAAAGAGTAGAGACTGCTACCCCTGATTCAGCAGAGGTTATCACTGAGGAACCAGCAGCAGTAGTTGTTGAAGAACCAATGGCTGAACCAATGGCGGAAGCAACAACAGTAGAAGCAGCAGCAGAAACGGTGCCTGTTATGGAAACAGAGCCGCCCATATCACTAGTATCACAGCAGACACAAGTCCTCATCGACTTGGATTCGCCACCGAGAGACATTGCTCCAGCACAGTCTCACACATCTAGCATTCAAGGGCCTCACGTCCCTCCTAGTGAAGTTCGCCGAGATTCTATTTGGCTGGAAGGCTTCCTAGGAAGAAAGAGGAAAAAACCCTCATATGAACTTGACTTTACCGAATTCGACCACATCCCACAAGACACGTCGGCGAAGAGGTTAAAGAAACAAGTTCACATAGAAAGGAATGCAGAGTGCGAGATCATCATAGAGACTGCCGCTCCACCAGTAGAGAAAAGCATACACGAGGTTCAAGTAGATGACTACACTTTGTCTCAACTTAACCTCGGGAAGACTACACGACAGGTGGAGACCGACCTTCTCGGAATAGCTTCGGTGAGCGTACAAGAAAGGATGGCAAAGGATGGTAACGAAAAGGCAGCCTTAAAGGCTGAAAATCAGAAACTGAGGTCTTACATAACTAGCTTGATACATGGCACACCCAACGTCTCAGCCCTACCAGCAGGACTACTAGATCTCCCCGCCGAACAAAATCATCGGCAATTGTTAACATTCGGCAAACACTTGAGAAATCAGGTGGAAGAGTTTGTTCTCAAGGGTAGATGCGTACTGGCAAACCTATACCAGTTACGGGATAGAGCACATGAACTTCGTGTGGAGATCCAGCAGTCGGAACAAAGGATTGCAGAAAAGAGGCTTGAAGACGAAAGTACAATTGCAGATTTGCAATTAGCATATCAATCAGTATACTCTAAGGAAAACAAGCAACATCTCTTTGCTTGGAAGGAACAATTGACGTACAAGGTGAAAGCCTATGACGCTCATTCAGTAGAGTTGATTGATTACAGAAGGGTGGTTGCCACTATCATCAACTTCGCAAGAATGTTGGTGATATCTTTCCCTTGCATGGAATATCAGCGTGAGGGAGGAGAATATGTCGAGTTGGTGACTGTACAGAACCAGTTCAGGGATGTCATCCGCAGCACTTTTCTTGATGATCCAGAGGGTTGCAAGCTGGCTAAGGTAGCAGCTTTATCAACCAAGTTAGAAGAGGCAGCATCTCAGTGTATTGACTTCGGAAATCAGCTCACAACGGGTGAGGTCATGCTCCGACGCCACGTCATCATCCTACAGAGCATTAACTCCCCAGGAGCTGATGAAGTCAATCAATGGATTGAGACACTGCTGATTAGTGGCGAGCTATAAATGCACCAGAAAAGGACGCCATACATCCTCCAAGTGGCATTCATGAGACTTGAGTTGACTTGATGCTTCTTTCCAAGTCAACTCAAGGTACTATTAAATGTAGTTGGAGTTAACTTGATGCTTCTTTCCAAGTTTAACTCCACTTTCCTTAAATCATGCATTGTCAGATCCCACTAATTAAGGATGTCTAATTGGCTTCCATGATTCGTGGATCTTAGATCTCCACTAAATGTGGATGTCTATTTTGGAGGGAGACTTTACATTTAAGTTCACCTTTAGTTTGCTTTTAGTCAACTGAAGTAGTTTCCAGTTGACTCTTTGTTGACTTTCAGTTAACTGAAGTAGCTTTCCAGTTAACTGCTTGTTCCCCCTATTTAGGAATAAATCTTGCTAATTGATTGGCAAGAACTCATTGTTAACTCAAGGAGATTTTGGGGTTGCCCACTCCTTTGAGTTCTATAAATAAGAGCCTTGGGCTCATTATTTGTTTAACTTTTACTTGCTATGCAAAATTGCTGCGCCATTGTTGCCAACAGCTTTGAAAGCGAATACTTGTTCACTCTTGGATGAGAGTTCGTTGGACGATTGTAATTGTGCATGATTTCGTGCCTTTGCTTTCCCAACTTTTGTAGTTCGTTGATGAAGCATTGAAGAAGAATATCAGAAGGCGCTTGCATTTTGATCATCTTATTTGAGTTATGTCTACGTCTTGTGTCTAATAGCTTGTTGTCTCATTTCCCTCCTCGGATAGGAGTCCCTCCTCCTTGGATATTTGTTATTGACAGTTATCGTTTGATGTTGTTTAATGTGTTGACTTCCAAGCTATACTTCGGATAGGAGTCCCTCCTCCTTAGCAAGCTCGTTGGCCAAGGCATCGTGATTTTGTTGTTTCTAGTAAACTATTTCCTAAGCCCATACCTCGGATAGGAGTCCCTCCTCCTTGGCAGGTCTCAGATCTAGTTTACCGTGTAGAGTGTTTGCTTGTACCAACCTTATCCCGGTGTGTACCCGAGAGTTCAGAGCCTCGGTCATATTCTCGGGAGACGGCGAATTCAGGTGATCCAACCAAACCCATTCCCGCTCCTTTACCCTCATGCTCTGTTTATCTTGAAGGTATTGGATAGATAGAAGCTAGTTAGTCGTAGTTGAGATCTGCAGAAACCAGAGAAAAGCTTAGCTACGGCGCATTGTGTTTGTGCACCCTTGTGTCCTGCCGCTGAAGCATAAAAAGATAGGAACTTTAGTTAACATTTCCCTTCCCTACGCATTGCTCCTAGCAGAGAGGGACTTCTCCTCTTTAAATAACAAAGAAGTGTTGCAAATCATTTGAAATAGCTGAACGTTTACAATCAGCACTCCAGAGGTGCTAATTTAAACGCCAACATGTTGATGCTTCAAGAGTCAGTTGGAGATACATGGGACATTTCACAGTTCTTCTTTTGGACCCTCCAGGGGGTGATGTTTCTTCGCAATAGAGATTGCTTGGGGACAAGCAATTTCAAGGAGGCCCAACTGTAATGTCCCCATTTTTGCGAGTATCAGAATTCAAAGGATTAGCCGATCAGTTGACCCTCGTAGGCTAGTGTGGTGGATTAGAGGGTTCAGTTTGGGTGTTATGGAGCTCTCCAGGTGGCAATTATCAGTGTTTATCTCTCCAAATCCTTCTTATGTTCTGAGACATTGATATTCAGAGGTCTCTGGTTCAGTTTTGAGGGACCTACTATTTATAGTAAGTCAGTGGATGTTAGCGAAGGACCCTTACTATTTTTAGTAAGGCACTTGGATGCACAGGGGATACAAGGGTTAACTCCCAAGTTCAGACGGAACTGTGAAATAATGATTATTTGTGGAGTTATGCTATTTAATTATTAATAGAGTGATTACTTTATTAATAATTAATTATAAAGTGCAATTATATGGTTTTAAATTCACTTTATGTCTGATGGGGCCATGACCCTCAAAAGGTCACTTAAAGTACATTAAATAATAATATTTAATGAGCGCCCATTTATTGAAGCATTTATTAAAGTGAAAGGCGAATATTAAATATCATTTTAAATGATTAAAAGGAGACTTCTAGAGGGGATCAACCAAAATTGGAGAAATATATATATGCCATCGAAAAGTAAATGAAGGCATCATTGGATCATTTTACATATTGGATTTGTGCTTTTGGAGAGCTTGGCTCTTGAGGATGGAAACCTAGGGTTTTCAGAATTCTAGATCATTGGGAACGAAAACTCTCAGTGATTGGCATAACTGAGGTTGTGAAAGATCTTTCGAAGGGTTGTCCCGTGGATTGGCTTCATTCAAGAGTCAATATTGAGCTTATTTGTAAAGCTGTTCGAAAAGGGTTTGAAGGCATTTTCAGATTGTGCTTCATCAGAGTTACAGGAGAGATTCGAAATAAGAGTTACATCATCTTTACAAGTTCAAAAGATTATTTCCGTGTATCTTTCTTTGTAAAACTTTCATAAATTATGCAATATCAATAAAGCTTTAATTTCCAGAATTCATCTATGTTTCTAGTTGTATATCTTTGCATGTTATGCTTCCGAAACTGTTAATTTATTGCATGCATATTTCTTGCCTATAATAATTGAGAAAATACAAAATAAATTGCAAAACATCAAAACAAAAGAAAGTTGCATGAGATTCGGAGGTTTAGAAACACCAGGTCTCTTACATGAATCACAGGTGTTGTTCAAGGGCGTCGAGTGAGCTCACTTTGGGCATAAAACATTTGCACATTGAAGGGGACTCTATGACTATGACCGACCATCTCAATCATGGCTTTTTTCATAGTTGGAACATTAGGGATATCCTGCTGGATATAAAATTATTGACTGCAAAATTGGAAAGGAAATATTTGTCTCATATTTTTTATGAAGGTAACCGTTATCTACTGAAATTGCACCCTGTTGAACCTGATGTTCAACACCTCAGTGTAACATGGGAAGACCTCTAAAGCTATGGGTTTCTTGTAGACAGAGGTCAACCTCCGGAGAAGGCCGGCTTCCTATGGTGTCACCTATCACCTAAACTACTGAATTTGTAAGGTAAAGGGAGAAGGAGTGCATGAAAATGAAAATTAAATCCTATGGTGATACACCAAATTGAAAAGAGCAATGAGACACTCAGGTTACACTTGAATACTAATGATGGATATGGGACTGCACAACAAGTTTCTGTAGATTATGCATAAGTATTTCACAAACAGGTTTGACATGCACACACTTTTAAGAAGGAAAAGCAATTATTCACAAATTAAAAGTTAATGAGCAATTCAGTAAAACACAATTTGTAGCCTACATAATACTACTTTTGCAAAGAGAGGCATGATAACATGAGACAAAGCTATAAGGATAGAAAGATTTCACAAAGTAGCTTGATCAATCACCTCAAAATGCACAATATTTTGCAAGAACCAGAAGGCAAATTGAACCATCAATGGTAACCTAGGTAAATTCTATATATCATGCTCCAAATGAGTTGCAAAAGTTTGCTAATCTGAGAAAGGACTGCAAAAGTGACAACTTCAGAAAAGCATCAGAAGAACTCCTTTTTACAATGAGGCCAAAATGCCATATATACAACAACAAACTAAAAAGTATTGGCCCCTTCACTAGGGCTTACAAAAATGAGTCGGTTCCTGAACACGTCAGCCCTTAGATCTTTTGGAATAAAGTTAGTTGTATTCAATGTGCCTCCACCGTGTCCATGTCGATGAAGGATCGCTCCAGGGATGGCTTTTTAGATCTTTTGTAACCATCGCACTATCTTCTAGCCTCCATGTCCACCCTCGAGAGCCTCATCAGAGCCGCTTTGAATGGTCTGCAGCATTTTCATAAATGTCGATCGACCTTTGCCAGTAGACATCACAGCTGTCATTGTGACTCGCGGCCTCTTCCTTTCTGCCTTTTTCCTGCTCAAGATCTTTCTGCAAGTTGACCATCTTCGAGAAGCAGCATCCGACCTCCCCTGTTAGATCTCTTCACAGACGACACCACTGGACACCGAACCGATCCATTGCTTTTGATCACAAAGTAGATCCATCCCACATACAGTCTGTTGATCTTCTTCACAGGGGTAGTCAATCAGTCAAACTGCCAATGGTTCGCCTTTAGTTCCCTCTAATTGGTTGAACACATGCCACTTAGGCTTTCCAGGCGGTCAAAAGTTCTTCAAACAGAATCGCATGTTGGTGAGACACTAGCCGTGTCTCCCCGATGCGATTATACTGTACAGCAACATTGGGATAGCATACAACTGTCAGCGAGACCTCATATCGAATGCAAAAGTTATATCGATATCACAAAAAACCATCGACAAGACATTGTTCAGTCGGTAGGAGGTCATAGCGGGCGCTAAGAGTCATACCGATATCCCCTTTTCATTGGTAAATCCATCACTATCGGCAAGATTTTATTCTCTCGGCAAGACCTCATAGCAATGATGCCTCCTTTCGGCGAGCCCATTTCATTTCGGCGAGACCCCATCCTGTCGGCCAGACGTTATACCGATATCATTCTATGTCGACGAGACTATGCCCGGTTGGCAAGAGATTACACCGAAGGCATAACCTTCGGCAAGACATTCAGCAATTAGCGGGACTTCTCAAGGCCTTCATCTTTCAGCGAGACTCCACCTGGTCGGGAAGACTTTCCCCCAAACTCAAACCTTTCGGCAAGACACATAACCATCAGTGAGACATCTCCCCGATGACACCCCTTTTCACCAAGACCTCACCCCTTCGGCCAGACCTTTCATCGAATCCAAAACATTACACCGAAGGGAGAATCCTTTGGTGAGACTTCAGCAAGTCAGCCAGACATCACAACGAGCGGCAGGAGTCATATCGATATCCCCTCGTGAACAAACATCGATGTAACATTATCTGGTCGGCGAGACATCTCCCCGAAGCAAACCCTCTTCGCCGAGACTTCGACCATTCGGCCAGACCTCATGGCGAATGCAAATCTTTCTCCCCACTGACGGCCTTGTGAACAACTGTCGGTGAGACTTCCTCGGTCGGGGAGAGATAGAAAACTTGTGGCGACCAAAAATGTCTCAGCGACCGGAGGATTTCGAATGAATATAGCACAACAGCCAGTCGACAAGACAACTGGAGGGTCTCAACGACTTTATTCTCTGAGGAGTTTTGTGCCAAATCTGATCGAGGCATGCCTTCCAATAGACTTCCTTGCGAAATAGCATCAGATGAAGACCTTCTCAATGAAAACCGAACACCTGCACGTTGGGCTCAACCCTTATGGGAGCCACATTTCATCCATGTGCCGAATTTAAAACATAATTTCCCTTGATTGAGCCCGTGGGCAAAAATCGGGTAACAGTAACCAAGAGGCGGATGGCCTGGCCAACTTGGGTTCCTCTTAGAGTCTATGCAAATGTTTGAAAAGACTCGAGTGCATACCAGAAAATATACAAGGATTAATCCTTGTGGAATGGAGAAATATATCTGTTTAATGATGACAAACAAACCTAGTTTTTGGGGGAACAGGTGGCACTACATGTTAGGACCTATGATGACGGGGACTAAACCGAATGATGTGGCGATTATATTAAGGGATGTCGAGAATGGTGGGGTCCCTTGCCTTTATGGGTTGTCTTATCATTTGTACCACATATACCATCAAATCTTCGGGAATGTGTGTATTGCAATGTTTATCTCCAACTTGATAGTTAATTATTTTCTGATCAAGCTAATGATGGCCATAAGATTTAATGAGGTGTACTTAAGGAATTCAAATTTTGGCCCTTCAGCTAAAAGGCCTGGGAAAATGTGTAAGTTCAATACAATTTTTGGCACGTCGGGTATTAATTATCCAATATTTCTTATCATGGCTTATTGCCTTAGGTTATTGTACTTAAGGAGAGATTATGGCCCTACAAGAGTTGGCTTCATTAGGAATGACCACTGGAGCGTGTAAACTTCTGAAAGGTTTAATTACGCCTTATTGCCCCGGGCGGCTTGGTAATGATGTTATAAGAGCTAGTAAATTCACTGGCGACCAGTCCATTTTCTAGCTAACTTTCTTTTCCTGGGCTAGTTTTTGTGTGCTGTGGGTTGAGATGGGTGGCGATAGGGTCAGGACCAAGCCCGACAACTGCAACAAATTTCATAGAGACCCCATTGTGTGGCATATCTATATGGAGGGGGGTTTGGCGCCGCTATTAGAAAGTTTGGTGGGTCGGGATGAAAAAATGTCGACTCAATTTGCTGATTCGTGGAGGGAGAGGAGGATCACCATGGGCAGCATCTCGTTTGAGATCAATGAGGAAGTGATTGCCAAGAGAACAGGCCTTTTTTGCGATGGCAAGAAGTACAAGAAGCACACCAAAACTCAAGATCTTGAGAGTCTCAATGCCTTCTTCAAGGGCAATGAGAAGTCAGTTAAGATGCAGTTGCGCTTTGAAAGAGAGGCGTTGCCTAAACCCTGAGACAAGGTGTGTCTTGCTCTCATGAAATATGTTACTTCAGAAGGTAGATTTAAGGTTTTTTATTTTTATCATCTGTCGCTGCTAAACCACCTAAGACACAAAATGATCCTCAACTTTCCTTTCTTCCTGTTGACATCCCTTCAAAATTCGATCAAGGAATCCCATGATTTTGTTGTTGTTAACCCTAACTTGCAAACTCCCCTGTTGTAAGAGACCCGGTGTCTCTCAACCCCAACTAATGCCAAGAATGCAATTGATTTTTTTGTGTTTGATGGTTTTTGTGAGTTTTTGTATTTTTTTTGTGATTTTTGCTTGAAGAGGGTTTGTGCGATTTTGCATAAAATAATTCTAAAATATATAAAAATTCCAAGAATATAATTTCTAAAGCAAAACAACTTCTAGATAGATGGTGAATGATTTTTTTAACTTGTTGGAGGTTTACAAGATTGAAATAATGACATGCAAGTAAAAAGGCAACACTATTTTATTCAAAAAACTAGTTTTATTGCAGCCGCCTGGATGGAAAAAGAATGGTATGGCCAGCTTGCATTGGAAGCTTCTCCCTCCTCAAAATAGATGCAAAATGCTTCAGAGACCAAGGCGTCCCAGATGATGAAGGCAGAGGAGAAAAAGGAAAGGCGTTTTAACTTGCAAGAAAAGTACGACCTTGCAGCTGAGAAGTATGGCCTGAACCAACAAGTACAATATCTGTACAGCCTTGAGAAATGTGTCAGGTGTTGATCTTGAAGAGCTGCTGGAAAAGAATACCCTTATGAATAGAATCGATCAAACACCCCAGACCGAAACTTCACAAATAAGCTCTAATATGACTTCTGAATGAAGCCACGTTGATTAGCAATCTTCAGTTGGTCTTTCACAACCTCAGTATGCTTGATTCTGAAGAGGGAGCGTTCTCCAAAATCTGATTTGCAGAAACCCTTGTTTCTCAAACTCCAAAATTCTCAAAGAGATGAAGACAAATTCGAATAATCAATCATAATGAGTTCTATTTTCCTTTGAAACATTAAATAAACCTCTCAAGAGGCTCGACCCTCAAAAAAGAAACTCAATAAACATTTAATAATATAAAATTCGCCCTTTTTGAGACTTAGGCCAATTAATCATCAAATGGCGTCCACTTTTAATGAGTAATAAATACTCATTTAATAATATAACGCTCCTTTATTATAAAGTTATAAAATACTTTATAATAAGCCATTTAATTAATTAATCTCTTCCTTAATTGACTTTATATTATAACGTGATAATAATAATCATTTAATTATTATTAAATGCTCAAGTATTCTTCGTTTCCTCAAGAAACTGCCAAATTGGGTCGATACTAAGAAAACCAACTGAGCCAGGTGCCCTACCAAAAATAGTAAACCCTGATGGTCTGACTTACTATAAATAGTAAGTACCTGAATAACACTCTATAAGCATCTACAAAGGCCCAAACCTGAATCAAATTGTGGAGTAATGTCCCAAAACTCTGGATAACTTCAAGGGAAGAACCTCTAATCACATATGTCAGCCTACAAGGGTCAAAAATGATAGCCTAACCCCTCAATCACTTGAACTGCTTAGGAAGGGGACATTACAGTCCGCAAGGGGACATTACAGTCCGCCCTCCCTGAAATCGCTTATCCTCAAGCAATCTCAGTTCTGGATGTTGTAAGATCTCCTTTGACTCCCATGTAGCATCCTCAACCGGCAAGTCTCTCCATTTAATCAAATACTCCCTGATAACCCGCCTCCATAGGTGTCTGACATCGAGGATGGCCTTAGGTACTAGAATCAATTTCCCCTCATTATCAAGGGGTGGCAGTACTAGAGAGGGAATCACATGCTGACCCAACGCCTTCTTCAAGCGCGAAACATGAAACACATTGTGAACCCTGCTATTCACCGGTAGATCCAACTCATATGCAACCTCGCCCACTCGTCTAATAACTCTAAATGGACCATAGTAGCAAGGTTTCAACTTCTCTGCACCACTTTTCTACAGAGTAGACTGTCTGTAAGGCCGTAACATGAGATACACCATGTCACCCACTGCGAAAGAACGCTCAACCCTTTTTTGATCAGCATACTGCTTCTACTGATTCTGTGCTCGCTGAATATTGTCTCTGAGAGACCTCATAAAATCCTAATGATCTCGTATCACATCTCCTGCACTGGGCACTCTACTATCACTCAGCACTAAATCCAAAAAGTTGGGTGCCTCATACCCATATAGTGCCATGAAGGGTGTCATCTATATGGTCATGTGATGAGTAGAGTTATAACAATACTCACAGAGGTATATCCACCTCACCCAAGCTCTCTGTTGTCCAACTACATAGTTTTGCAGATATCCTTCCACCCACTTATTGACGATCTTCGTCTGCCCATCTGTTTGTGGATGGTAGCTGGTACTAGGCATCAATTCGGTTCCACATAACCTGAACAACTCCTGCCAAAAGTTTCTCATGAACTGACTATCTCTATCGTTGACTATAGTCCAAGGCAAGCCATGTAATCTAAATATCTCTCGGAAAAAGAGCTTTGTAGTCTGCGATGCTATGAATGTAGTAGTAATCGGGAAAAAGTGTGCGTATTTGGACAATCGATCAACAACTACATAAATGCAATCCTTCCCTTGGGCTTTCGGCAAGCCCGTGATAAAGTCCATTGATAAACATTCCCACTTCCTATCTGGAATCGGAAGTCGCTGAAGCAAGCCAGTAGGATGAGTGTGTTCCTGTTTGTTCTGCTGACAAACAGGGCATTCTCTCACATATTGAAGAACGTCAATCTTAAGTCCTTTCCAAGTAAACCGTTTCTGAACCAGCTTATATGTTTTGAAATAATCGGGATGGTCTGCCATCGGCAGATCATGAAAGGCTCTCAGAACTATATTCTTCATCTCTGAATCTGGAATTAGAAAAATCCGACCCTTGTAAATGATAAAGTCATTCACAAAGGTGTATCTACTATCCTGCTCTGTCCCGTTCACAATGTCAGAAGCCCATGGGTTCTTGGCATACTCTGCAATAATCCGATGCCTCCAGTCCTCTGAAATCTGTGCCATAGCATTCAACTGGGGTCTGCGAGACAATGCATCAACTACAATATTCTACTTCCCCTTAATAAAGGTGATATCAAAATCATACGACTACAGTTTGCTGACCCACTTTTGTTGCCTCTCATTTAAGTCTCGCTGTCCAAGGAAGCGTTTCAAGCTATTATGGTTTGTACACACACTAATTTTGCTGCCCACCAAATATTGCCTGAACTTAGCCAAAGCGTGCATAATGGCTAACATTTCCTTGTCGTAGATGTTGTAACCCCTCTCCAGTCCTCTAAGCTTCCTACTCTCAAAAGCAATAGGGTGTCTCTCCTGCATCAACACTGCACCAATGCCTTCTCTTGAGGCATCACAATACAACTCAAAAGACTTCGTAAAGTCTAGTAGTGCTAGAACTAGACACGAAGTCATAATCACCTTAAACCTATCAAAGCACTCCTGAGCCTATGGTGACCAAACAAATGCCCCCTTTTTTGTCAAATTAGTAAGGGGTGTTGCGTGTCGAGAGAACCCACTAACAAACCGCCTGTAGAAAGCACACAACCCAATGGATCCTCTGAGTTGGGTAAGGTTCTCTAGTACTGGCCACTCTACTATAGCTCGGACCTTTTTGTTGTGACGTTTTTCACACATCGCCCCATTGCAAATGGGGACCCCCCCTAATTTTGGCTTTGCTTTTCGTTCGTTTTGGTTTGTCTCTCTTTTCTACTGTCTGTCTTTCCGGGATTGTGCCCTTCATTGAGTTTAAGCTTGAAATTTTGGCCAAGTCCAAAAAATTAGGGTTTTGAATTTTCCAGCCAATTTGAAGTCAAATGAGGTGAATAAATTGCAAATTGAGCTTAACATTGTTATTAGTATGCTTCTAGCAGGTCTCCACTGAAGTTTCATCAAGTTTCGACTACTTACTATTTTTTAGTAAGTGTGCAATTACAGGCATTCTGTCAGCAATTTTGGGATTCCGATGGTCACACTGCATTCAGAGCGGATCAGGCTGGTCGCGTGCAAAATTCGAGCAAAAACGGACGACTTGCTATTTTTAGCAGTCTGGCTTCCAGAGCAAATTCCAGAGCCTACATGTTACGTTTTCTGATGCATGTCCGGAGATTCTTTCTGGGTTTTTCAAGACCTTCGCAGTGATATGACATGCAAAGCAGGACGACAACTTTCAGCATTTGGCCTTCGAAAGGCCGATATTAGGGTTTGCATGTAGACATTTTCAGTGCATGTCGGCATTTTCTTTCTGGGTTTTCCAAGAGCTTCGCAATGATGTAACATGCAGATGGAACTGACCACTTTTCATAAACTTACTATTTTTAGCCAGTGCTTGCATGTTGAAGATTTTTCTGGGTTTTTCTGGGTTTTCCGAGATTTTTCGGGCAGTATGACATGCAAGATCATCCGGCAGCCGGTCAGTCACTTTTCCGGCCGCTTACTATTTTTAGCAGGTATCACTTGGGCAGCTACTCAACACCTCAGAAATGCAAGCTGATCATCATGCAACTGAAACGAGGTCAAACGGAGCTCATCTGAGCAACATGCACAAAATTAGGGTTTCGAGCTTCAGCGCTAAAAATGAGGAATCAAAGATCGAAATGTTCAAAGCTGAGGTATCCATCCTGATCAGCATCCTTTCGAGAATCTGCTGGCAGAATTTGAAGGCAATCGGAGAACCTGATATTTTTAGTAAAATGCTCCAGCCGCAGGCTATAAATAGAAAGTTCATCTCGGCGTCAGCGTAGACGGGCAAATTCACCAGCCAGGAGCGCACTGCCCAAATTTCAAGTCAAACGGAGATAGTGAAGTCTCAGAAACGGGCACTTACTATAAATAGTAAGTCACTTCAGAAACAGCTATAATTGGCAGGTCAGCACCAGATCTCAACGGGTACAGGTCAAGCAAGTGATGAAGATCCTATGGCGCGAATTTCAAGGTAAACGGAGTTACAGAGAATGAGAAATCAGATAATTGCTATTTTTAGCAAGTCAATTAGGGTTTCCTAAAATCAAGGGCAGAACAGGATAACCATGCAGGAACAGCATCCAGTCACGACCACCATGCTTCAGGCATTCAACACACAAAATTCAGAGACTTTCTGAGTAATTTCTATTTTTAGCAGGTTGCTAAAAATAGCAGGCACAAACAGGCATCGGGCATCGACAGCACAAGTCGGTCAAAATTCAGAGCAAAGCAAAGATCAAGCTTTCTGAAGTCAAAAATCAGTTCAAAGCGCGAAATTCGAGGAACTTTCTAAAAATAGAAAGTCAGGGAAAATTAAGGTTAACAGAGAAAAATCAACCTAAATCTGGTGAAGAGCATGAAGTTCACCAAAATGGATAAATTTTCAAGTCCAGCATCAAAATCCACCTTGAAAAGCTGAAGAGAGGCAGAAAGTTCACTAAGTCTAAAAAAATTAAAAGCTCACCCTATGAAATGCGCCTTAGTCACTTGAAGTGATGAAAATTGAAAGTTCCCTCTTTAAAATGCGCCTAACCTTGAAAGGGGTGATGAAATTTACTAAGGCACTTAAATTTGAAGATGATACCCTCAAATGTGCCCCTGGTAGGAGTGAATTCTCTAAGGCATTAAAATGAAAGTACCTACTCCAAAATGCGCCTCACTTCAAAATTGAAAGTTGGCATGGTGATTGGCGCCTAAGCCAAAACTGGATGCTCCTCACATGAAATGCACCCCTGAGCATTAAAGACTTGGAAATTTGCCCAAGTGTCGGAAGTGGAAGTTCCACCTACCATATGCGCCCAGTGGTGAAATTGAAAGTTTGATGGCTAAAATGCGCCCTTGGCAAGAAATGAGCTTGGAGGAAATTCTAAGCGGTGAAAATTGAATGTTGCACTCCCTTATATGCGCCCTTGCCTGGGAAGGAGAATATAAAAAGTTTAAGCGTGGGAAATTGAAAATTGCTAAGTATCAAAGTGAAACTCCAGACACTCATATGCGCCCATGAGGAAACACAAAGCTTTGAGGGCTATTTGCGCCCCTGTTTGAAGAAAGAAATTGAAAGCTAAAAGTTTAGTTCCACATGTGCGCCTGGCAGAGTGAAGATTATTGACTCGAAATTTGACTAAGGCACGGGAAATGAAAGTAAGATATGGTAAACACGCCCAAGTCAGAACTGGAAGTTGCACATGGTAAATGCGCCTAAGCCAAAACTGAAAGCCCTGCATGTAATTTGCGCCTTGAAGAGGAAGTATTTGAAAACACTCTAAAGCGTTAAAACTGAAAGCTCATAGTATAATATGCGCCTGGCTGGGATGAGATTGGAAAACATTTAAGTGAAAAATGAAACTGAAAGTTTGACACATAAAATGCGCCCAGCTTTGAGACTCCACAATGTTCTAAATATTTCGAGATTTGAAGGAGCACCTCCAGAATGTGCCTAGGCAAGAGAACGCATCAAAGAGTTGTTGAACCGGAAGTAGAAGATATGATATGCGCCTGGATTATTCTAAGTGCTACGAATTTGAAGATCAACTCCTCATATGCGCCTGGGTTAAAGAAAAGCTGATGACTTGCAGGAGGTGATTAAAATCTGAAGCTTCCCTTGCAATATGCGCCTTGAGGAATACTCTTATTTGCACCTGGAGAGTTTAATTTAACAGAATTTCAGAGTAAAAGCCCGTAAGGAGAAATGCGCTTGAGGAAATATTACTAAATTTAAAGCTAAACTCGGAAGAAAGTCAAAGGTGTATGATTTAACTTCAAGGCAAGTAAAAAACAAAAAAAATTAAAGGTTGAGGGTCTCAATATGCGCCTTAAGTTAAATAAAAATGTTGGAATATTTCTAAGGCGCTCAAAGCATGAAGGAATGAAAATGTTGATGGCGGACTCAAGTTAAGTCCTTCTACCCCTCCAAAGTCCGCCCAAGATGACTCACATAAGGACAAAATAAGAATGGAGACAAGTGAAAGTCGGCCATGGCATGTAAAAACAAATGATATGTACGCCTAACTTGGAGAAATGAGGAATACACTAAGTCATGAATATTTGACTTGACATTTTCTAAGACATGTACGCCTAAGGAAATTTAAGTGGGAATTTGGCTATGAAGAGTGGGTAAAAAAAATAAAAAATAATAATAATAATAATCAAGGCGTGGAGAAATATGTTATTCTAAGTGTTGGAAATCTATTTTCCTAGTCAAGTGCGCTAGGCCTGAAGGGTGGGGTAATGAAATTCTTCTAAGTGATAAAATTGCCAAAGTGATAAAATCGCCAGAGGTGGATGAAATTGTCTGAGTTTGATAAAATTTTGTTGGAGCATGGAAAACTTGGCGGAGGAAATATTTCCTAAGGTTAGAAATTCAAAGTTTAAAATAAAATTAAAACCCACCCGTTCGTCGGGGACACATGAATTTCACATTTTCTGAACGAGAAATTTTCTGGGTACTGGATTTTCGCAATGAGGAAGTGATTTCCAAACTTTCCACACTCTTTTTGGTTTTTCAAAATGATGATAATGAAGTTTTCTAGGCAAAAGGCTACAAATTCTCTAAGTCTGAGAATGTGCAATATTGAAGAGTGATGCCTAGGTGATTTGTAATGAAATTTCTATGGAAGAAATCTGCCCAAGGCACGAGAAATTTGAAGATGAAGTGAAATTTAAGAAAAACGATGAACTCTACTAGGTCTAAAGATCACTCGGACCTAGGCAGTCATAATATGGATGTCAGGTAAGTTGGGTGATTTTATATTATAAAGTGTTCTGATGCTCTTCTTTTTTTTTTTTTATTGGTTTTGCAGGATGCACGCTGAGGCCAGAGCACGATGAATTGAAGTGATAAAATCATGAAGGAAGATGTTGGGAGAAATGGCTAAGTGTTGGATTTTCTCCTTGAAGACTCAAACGTGCACTCAACTCAGAGAAAAAGATGACAAGAAAATATTTCTAAGTCCAGGATAAAAGGAAAGATGAAGACCCAAGTGTTGAAAATCTTCATCAGGCAGAAGAATGAGATTGTGGTCTTGGAATTTCAAAATGAAAACGTGGATGCCATGCCCAAAAGTTGAAGCTGTTTGATCAAGTCCAAAAAAGAAGATCGAGAACAGTGTGAACGCGTCTGCAAACGGAATCTTCTAGAAGGATAATGGTGGACATTATGGCACATTTATTACCCCTCTCCTTTGTGGCAGTTTTTAGGGCAAATCTTGTTTAGGGCTGAGGTGGCACAATTTTGGCCACTCAATTAATTGTAAACCTAGCCGTCTTTTGGGACTTGGCTAGCTATATAAAGGGGGAGTCCCCCTCATTTGTAACTCAGTAGTAGACAGAGAAGATTAGAGTAGAAGTTAGAATAGAGGGACAACTTAGAAGTAGATTGATAGTGTAGTTGGAGGAGAAGGAAAGTTTTCCTTTGAAAACTTTTGTAAGAGATTGTCGTGTAAAACTTTCATAATAAAAGATCTTTCATTGATGGTGAAATTCGTCTTTGTTATGGATAGCTAGCGAGGTTTCTTCATCCCTTCTACTTCAAGTAGCGTAGAGTAGCATAAATTTCATTTTCATGCAAGTAGATGTTAACTGTGGAATGTGGTGTTTGATCTAAGCAACTTCGTCTATCCATACCACTAGTGTATTTGCTGATGGTGAATGCGCCTTGTGTGGTCAACTGGAATATCATGTACTTAACTTCAATCACAGTTTGAATGATGGTATGCGTCGTTGTGATGGTATCTTCATGTCAAGTGGTGGTTTGAACATCTTTAGTCATCTCCCTTGAAGATTGCACCGACTCCGTGGAAGCTGTCCGATGCGAGGCAAAGCGAAGTCCGGTTAGAAGTTTGCTGAAAGTTGAGCTCCATATCCCACACCTTTGAGTAGATTAGAATCTTCCTAACCTTACCCCATTTCAATTCAGTACTTTTCGGTTAGAATAGGAAACCCGAACTTCATAGACAGATCTTTCGAACATTTGAATTCCTTTCTCCGCTGTTGAGCAATTCCGTAAGTCCCCTTGAAATACCAGCAAATCACATCGAGCCAAACTGAGCCTATTCGCACTAAAAGAACCTTGGAGTTGAACGCATGAACTTTCTTGCAATCTTAGCATGCAGAATACTTTGATCAAGAGAGGATAGGGAAGCCGTTGGCAACTTTATTCTGCGTTGGTGCGGTCACGAAAAACACATCAACACTTTTCAAGGTCCATACTGACTCCCTTGGCACTGATGATGTGACCAAGATATAATAACTCAGACATGCCTAGCTCACATTTGGACTCCTTGGCATACAAGGACTCCCTAGCCTAGATGCTCCTCCCATGATCTGTTGTACACCAGAATATCATCAAAGAAGACCAAAACATATCTCCGTAGCTAAGAACTGAAAACCCTATTCATTGTGGCCTGAAAGGTAGCAGGGGCATTGGTTAAACCAAACAGCATAACCAAGAACTCAAAGTGACTGCAATGGCATCTGAAAGCGGTTTTCTCTATATCCTGCTCTCTCATCCGAATCTAATGGTACCCGAACCTCAAGTCAATCTTCGTGAAGAAGATAGCTCTGTGCAACTCATCAATCAACTCCTATGCGGGGTATAGGGTACCGTTTTTTTATTGTTCTCTTATTAAGCTGGTGGTAATCTATACACATTCTAAGTGACCCATCCTTTTTCTTCACCAACACCACCGATGAAGCAAAAGGTGACTTGCTAGGTCTGATATGCCCCATAGCTAACAACTCACTGATTCTCTTTTCTATTTCATGCTTGACGCGCTTCGGATGTCTATATGGTGTGATCATAATGGGCTTTGCGCCCTCCTCCAACTTGATAATATGCTCGATGCCCCTGTCTAGAGGTTTGCCAGGTGGAATATCACTAAACACTTTAGAGTGTTTAATTCTCAATTCCTGAATGTCAAGATGATAATCATGCTTCTGCTACTCCTGTTGTGCTGGTAACAACATACACTCAACAGCCCAGTCCACCATATCATGACGAATAAGTCTCTCCATTCGTCTGAATGATACAACTCTCAAATTACTTTCTCTGATGGCCTTAATCACATGAGGCTTCCCATTAACTTTGAACTTCATCTCCATGTCCCGAAGATTGAGTGTGAACTCACCCAAATCATAAAGCCACGCCATACCAAGTACCACATCAGTATGCCCCATATTTACAACATAAAAATCAGCTTTGAATTCATAGTTGTTAAGCCGCATTGGAAGATCTGATATTTTCCTGTCACATTTGAGGGTGTACCCATCAGCCACCTTAACTCGAATACCCTCAAACTCCTCTGTCTGTATACCACTCCTCTCTACTAAACGTGCATCTATAAAGTTATGCGTTGCACCAATGTCAAGTAGAGTAATAACTTTCTGACCAGCTAGGAGCCCACGTAGCTTGAAAGATCCATCTCTCTAAAAACTAGTCAAATGTGCCTCCTGTAGTTTCTTTTCACCTTCATTTCCACTGTTATTTTCAAACCTCTCATCATCTGAATGCTTTGAATCAGCTTTCTGGTCTGGCAGATCAGATTGCTCTTCCCCTTCATAAAACCATTCCATTTGGTTACTTTTTGCCTTAAGACAAAGAGGACATACATGTTTTTCATCATAGGGGGCCTTGCACCAAAAACATAACTTTTTCTTGCACAAATCATTCAAAGTTTCTCGATCAAAATGTGGTGCATTCCTTCTTTTTGGATCAGGTGGGCCCTTCTTATCAAATGATTTTTTAGGCCTCGAATATTATGATGAACCCGAATTAAACTTGCTGCGAGATGCTACAAGTTCCATACTATGTGCCTTCCGCATTGCCTCCTGGAGAGTAGGGGGATCAAATGCTTTGACCCAACCTCTCATAGGCTCGTACAATCCCTCAATAAACAAAATGATAGGTCTCCTCTCGGATATACCTATCACCATAATTGAAACCTTCTGGAATTCACTGATGTAAATATCCAGACTGCCTGACTGCTTGAGCTGAGCTAGCTCTCTAAAGTAAAGTTCTGGATCCTTCTTGTCAAAACGTTCTATAAGTCTGTTCGTGAACTCCTGATATGTGGTAACATTGTGATGACCCAGTGTATACATGACATGATGCCATGCAGCGTAGCAAATTTAATGGCCTCATCCTCCTGCATAGGTCTCAAAGATACATAATTGTCTAGCTTTTGTACCCAAGACCTCGCTGAACTCTTATCCTAGCCATCAAAACAAGGCAAGATAATCTTGTTTACTGCATGTTGAAGATCTCGATTCACCTGTGGTGGTGGTGGCTGGTGTTGGGGAGCTCTGTGCTTGAATCTACCTCCACCTTTGGGTTTATGCACATCCATGAACTCATGAAAAGACAAAGACTGCCTGATCTCAGGAGCCAATGTCGAGTACTCTCCAAAGTATCTAGTTGCATCTGCGACTGACATACCATGCAGTGCCTGAAACTCTGGCTGATGACCTATTGATGTGTGTTTTGTGACACACCAAACATCAAAATAAAATACCCAAGACACCCTATCCTCTCTTGAAAAACCACTACGTATGCTAAGATTGCGAGAAGATCATATGGCGATCCAAAGGTTCCTTATGTCAAGTATTGATGTGTGGATAGTAATTCGATAAAAACTTCAAAGTTACCCCATATTCAAAACCCCAGTTAGAAAATTTCAAAGAAGAAAATGTGGAACCATTACCACAAACTAAAGCATAAGGACAACAAAATCTAGTGACAATGTTTTTTTCTAAGAACTTAATTACCGTATACGTTGTGCATAACTTTAAAGCTTGGGCTTCTAACCACCTATTGCAATAGTCAGTTGCAGTTAGAATATACCTGTGTTGCGCCGAGGAAGGTGGGTTGATCATACCTATAAAATTGCCCCATTTCACAAAAGGTTGTACTTCAATCACAGGTTGGAGTGGCATAGCTGGATTCTTCTCTCGTGCAGGAGTTATTTGACATGTGTGGAAAGTCTTTACATGATCATAGGAATCTTTGAACACTGTTGGCCAATAAAGCCAACCATCAAAACTTGGTGTGCTATTGCTAACGCTCCTCCATGGCTGGATCCAAACCTGGAATGAAAATGTTCCATTATTTGTTTAGATTCTTTACTCAGGAATCTTAGAAAAACTCCTTCATGATTTCTCCTGTATAATATTGCTCCTTGCAACATATATCTTTGACTCTTCATTCATAAGGCCCTCTTTTGTACTGGATTCAAATGATTAGGGCACTTGTGGTTGAGCAGAAAGTAAGTGATATCATCGTACCATTCATCAGGAGATACTTCTTGTAATTCATAGACTTGTTGCACTAGACCTAGTCCCGTGGCGATAGTCTGTGTTAAAGTGTCATGTCCCCAATTTGGAGCAATAAGGGGAATATATTAAATTAATTACTTATAAGGTTATTTAAAAAATAAAATATTAAAAAAAAAAGTAACCTTATATTTAATTTAATTTAAAAAAAAAGTGACTAAAAATAAAAGAATATCAAAAAGTCACTTAAAAGAATAAAATAATAATTTATTCTAGAAGCTTCTTGAAATCTCTTGTCAATTCTTTATAAGGGGCTTTTGGAGGGCATTTGAGACATCCGGAGTGGAATACATTTTCTGCATATTGGGGAGTTTGAATGCTTGACTTGGCTGGAGAAGTTAAATTCTCTATGTTTGCTGGTTTCGGTTGTGCAACACCAACCCTAGCTAGTTTTGAGAGAGGAGAATATTTCAGTTCTTCTCATTGTGCAAAAGTAGTGGCATAAGGGAAATCTGAAGCTATTACAGTCAAATTGCAGCCATAAGGGAAATTCGATTTCATCCATCTTGGCATATATCTGCATCAAATTAGTTGGAACATTGCATCATTGCATTCTTAAAGGCTTGGTGTTCATTTTTGGAGTCAATAGGAGGCTGATTATTGAAGATATTATTCTGTATGTTATGCTGCATGGATAGAACAGAGGCGGCCTTGAAGGAGGGACGATTTTGTGGTTAGAGGCCTGGGAAAATTCAAATAAAATTCCTATTGCATTGCTGGGTGATCTGAAGACCAGGCGACACAAGTTTGAGGGCATTGGCATCATCAAGAGGGATATTCGAAGCTTTTTCTGAGGACTGCAACTACAGACCAGGTTCCCTCGATTTTGTGTATTTGCATCATATATCGTTGTAATTGCTGATTAGGGGTCTGCATTTGTTAGTTATGATCATACTTTAAGTCTTATGCATTGTAATCAATTAGTGAAAGCTGTAATAAGGAGTTTTCAGACTTGTATACTTGCCAAGAGTCTTGGCTGATATATAAGTATTGTATCTCAATTTGTATGCCATCAAATACTTTGCAATAACAGTTTGGAGATATAAGGATTTCATGGAAATTGTATGTTTAAATGTCATTGGCTGATTGCATGACAACATTTGATAAAATGTCTCTTGCACTTCATTGCATAGTTTACTTAATAGGTTGCATGCCAAGTGTTTGTAGAAATGCCTCTTGACTGTAGGTGTGCATTTCATATCAGAATTTCATGTATTTGCATTTGGAAAATAACAAGAAGAAGTTGCATATCATTTTAGTCCTCCCATTAGTTACTTTGCAATCATTTTTATGCTTCATACTATCATTGGCATCAAAAACAAATCCAATCAAACAAACTGAAACAAAATATCAGCAAGTTGGAAGTTGCAAGCAAAGTGTTTGTCAAAATTCCAAAGGCAGAAAATTAGTGTTTTTGGATCAGTTTTGGCAAGGAACTTTACAGTGGTACCAGAGCCAGATTTTCCTACCAGCCTGTTGGGTGATGAGCAAAGAGTTTTTAGACATTCCAGATCGCAGCCCATTTGATATCGTTTACAACAGATTGAAGAAGGGTTTAAGTCCATTTGAACTCATGGAACAAAGCAGTACTCAGCACATGCTTAGTGACCTTGAAAGAGGACAACAAGAAATAATGGAAGAACTGGCTAGAGGAAGGGCAGAAGCAGCTAAAGCAAGAGAAGAATTATCACAAATTCTTAGGCAGCTTGTGAACAATAGAAACAATGGAAACAATGGGAACAACAATGGGACCAATGGACAGAACGTAAGGCAAGACAACAATGACACAGCTCAAAGCAATGTTAGAGCAACAAGTAGAGCAACTCCGAGGCCTCTTATGCCTCAATTCTTGAGGGGACAGCTGCTGCAAATCAGGAGCAGCAAGAACCAAAAGAAAATTATGATGATTATTTGAGAGAATATAACTCTTTGGGAGATGAATTCCATGCTGCCATGACACTAGTAGACTTTTGCAATCTCAAGGTGAGAAATAGACCTAGAAACAACGGTCGGGGTGCACAAAATCAGAATCTGTAACGAAAGGTAGGGAAGCTTACTATACCTACTTTTGATGGTTTTAGCAAATGCACAGCTAGAGCATGGGTTCAAAAGTTGGATACCTACTTCCAACTTAATCCTATGATGGAGAAAGAAGCTATCAAGTATGCCACCTTGCATTTGGATGGAGAGGCACATGAGTGGTGGTATCATGGGCTTGTCACTTTGGGACATGCCAACATCACATCTTACCTGGAGTTCACACAAAGACTCATTGACAGATTTGATCAAAAAGGATCCAGAACTTCACTTCAGAGAATTAGCTCAGCTTCAGCAGATTGGGTCTGTAGACTCCTACATCTCAGCATTCCAGCGTTTGGCTGTTATGGTGACTGATGTTTCAGAACAGCATTTGGTGATGCTCTTCATTGAAGGTTTGTCTGAACCCCTTCGCGGTTGGATTAAGGCCTTCAAATCATATTCTCTTCAAGATGTGATCACTAGAGCTAGAGACATAGAGTCTAGCCACCAAAAGAACAAAACTTCTTCTAGCACATCTCCTTCAGAAGATATAGAGGAGAATTCCACTTCGTAGGGAGTGTAGGGAGAAAGGAATTTGCTACCTATTGTGACCTTTTCACACATCACCCCATTCAAAATGGGGACCCCCTAATTTTTGCTCCATTCTGGTCTTTTGGCTTTGGTTTTGTCTCTCTCCCTCTCTGTCTGTCTCTTCTCTATTGTCTGCCTTTCCGGGGATGTGCCCGCCTTTGAGCTTAAACGTGAGATTTTGGCTAAGTCTGAGAATTAGGGTTTGCGTTCTTGCAACCAGTTTTAAGAAAAAGGGAGTGAATGAATTGAAATCTGAGATTGGAAATACAATCAACATGCTTCCAGCAAGTCCCCAACAAAATTTCATCGAATTCTAACAACTTACTATTTTTAGTAAGTACCTAATTTTGGACATTTTCTCATCACTTTTGAAGTTTTGATCGTTACACTGCATCCAGAGCACGTCAAGCTATTTGTCTACAAGTTTTGAGCTGAAACGGACAACTTTCTATTTTTAGCAAGTTCACCTTCAGAAGCTAATTTTAGGGTTTACATGCGAAGTTTTTCAATGCATGTCTGGAGAATATTTTTGGGTTTTTTGGGACCTACGCAATGATATAACATGCAAGATGAGATGATAACTTTCAGAACTCAGTCTTCATAGGCTATTTTTAGGGTTTGCATGTTGGAATTTTCTACGCACGTATGGATATTCTTTGTGGGTGTTTCGAAAGCTATGCAATGGTATAACATGCAAACCAAGATCAGGACCTTTTTCAAGAGCCGTCTTCAAAGGCCATTTTTAGGGTTTGCATGCAGGAATTTTCAGCACATGTCAGGTTATTCCTTATGGGTTTTTCAAAAGCTACGCAGTGATGTGACATGCAAACATAGTTGGTCACTTTTTCGGGAACTTACTATTTTTAGCAGGTCCACTCTGGCAGCCCCCCCCGCAGCACTTTAGTATCACAAACTAACCAACATGCAACAGAAACAGAGTCAAACGAAGATCGTTTAAGCAACGTGCAAGACAGATTAGGGGTTTTTCAAAAGCTACGCAGTGATGTGACATGCAAACATAGTTGGTCACTTTTTCAGGAACTTACTATTTTTAGCAGGTCCACTCTAGCAACCCCCCCCCCAAGCACTTTAGTATCACAAACTGACCAACATGCAACAGAAACGGAGTCAAATGAAGATCGTTTAAGCAACGTGCAAGACAGATTAGGGTTTCCAGCTTCAAGGCCTAAAATGAGGGGTCGAATGCCAAAATTTTCAAAAACCAGTGTATCCCACTACAATCAGTATCTTCCGAGCTATCCACTGGTAAAATTTGAGGGCAATCGGAGCACTTACTATTTATAGTAAGTCACTTTTGAAACAGGCTATAAATAGTAAGTCAATAGCAGGCGCCAATGTGAACAGGCAGGTCATCCCATGAGGGTCACATCATTCAAATTTCAAGTTGAACGGAGTTGTGGAAGTCTCGAAATCAAGCAATTACTATAAATAGTAAAACACCTCTAGAAACATGCTATAAATAGTAAGTCAGCATGAGATGGTAGTGTGAACAGATCAAATAAGTCATGAAGATCCTGTGGCGCGAATTCCAAATCAGTCCAAGCTTCAGAGGTATGAAAATTAGAGGGCTTACTAAATATAGTAAACAGGGGCGAGCAAGCTGAGAAATGTCTAAGTCTAAAGAAATTCCTGCTCACCCTGTCAAATGCGCCCAAGGTGAAGCTAGCAGAAGGATGGAAATTTTCAAGTGTTGATAATTCCTACTCAGCCCCCTAAATTCGCCCTCAAGAAGAAGAAGCCATAAAAAATTTCTAAGTCTGAAGTTAAATCCTCCTCAGCATGCCAAATGCGCCTTGTTATGAAGTGAGGTTGGAAAAAAATTCTAAGGCATTGAAGTTAAATCCTTCACCACCCCCAAAATGCGCCCTCATCTCAAGGTGGTGATAAAAAAATGTTGCAGTGTCAAACTTCTTGCAGGACCCCCAAAATGTGCCCAACTTGCTAAGTGGTGATGGAAAATTTTCTAATTCATTGATAAGTTCTTGCTCCTACCCACAAATGCGCCCAAACATGTTGAAGGTGTTGGCTTTTGAAAAATTGTCTAAATGTTGGATATTCCTGCTGGGGTCATGAAATGCGCCCATCTCCAAGTTGCTAATTGGATAAAAGTTTCTAAGTGTTGGTATTCCTTCACCACCCCCCAAATGCGCCCAAGGTAAAAGTGGGTGGAGTAAAAGTTGTTAAGTGGCGTCAATTTCTCCTAGGTATGTCAAATGCGCCCATCTCTAGTCAAGGTGAAGAAAAATGTCTAAGGCATTGGTTTATTCCTGCATGACAAGTGAAATGTGCCCAAATGAGCTAGGAAAAGGACAAAAAGTGTTGACTTCCTCCTTGACCCTTTGAATGCACCCATGTTAGAAGTAAAGTCAAGGCATAAACTAAGGCATTGGGAGTTAAATCCTCCTCCATATGCTAAATGCGCCCTCATCTAGTCAAGATGGATGAAAAATGACTAAGGCGTGGTTAATTCCACCTTGACATGTCAAATGCACCCAAGTCTAAGGTGAAGTCAAGACAAGTTCTAAGGCATAATTCTTCCTCCTTAGCATGTGAAATGTGCCCAAGGATGTTAGAGGTGGTGGCTTTCTAAAAGGAAAATGTGCTAAGGCGTGGTTAATTCCACCTTGATATACTATATGCGCCATGACTAGAGAATGAATGGAAGTTAAAAAAATTCTAAGGCATCTAAAATCCCTCTAGACCCCTCATATACGCCCATGCTAGGGATGATAAAATATTTTTCTAAATATTTAAATTCCACCTTCCTTACAGAAAATACGCCTACAAAAATCCATTAAAAAGGCTAGAGACATGGAGATATCAGCATTTAAAAGCAAATTTTAGTCCAAGTGCACGCTTCCCAAGAAAGATAAGAACAAGAAATTCACCTCAAAAGAGCATGAGCAGCCTAAGAAACAATATACTAGACTTGAAAGTGAGCCCTTTAATGAGTTACGAAGGAAGGGACTATGTTTTACTTGTAGAGAACCATATACACAAGGTCACAAATGTGCTTCCAAAGCTACGGCTTTGCTGATTGAATACCAATCTGGAATTTTCCTCTAAGCAATATGAATCCAATGCTACAAAGAATGTTGAAATCTGACACCTATAGCACCTTGAATCCTCACATGCATGAAGAAATCGCCATTACAGGAGCTCTAAATAGGCACGACTTGCTTGAGAATGATGAAATAATGGCGATTCAAGCCTTTAAATAAATAAATTTTCATCAAAAATCGTCCATCTCCTCAACTAGAAGCGCACACCTCTCAAAATAGGCTTTAAACTGAACTTCAAAATAAAGCGCACCTCTGACTGGGCCTTCAAAATGGACGCCTAAGTTGTGATTGGCTCTTACAACAGTTAACTGTATGCACTAAATAAAGCGCCACCTCATCAAAACATTATGATTGGACTATAAAATATTCGACTTGATCTTGATTGGGCCTTGAAGAGTTAACTGAAAATCCAATAATCCCTAAAAAGGTGCCACCCTTATGGAACTGAAACATGTAATTCAGTTAACTGACATGCATGCACAAAATCGCCAATTTTAGGAATTTAAATAATCCCTTTGAAAATCGAATTTTTAAATATTAAAAATCCCACCATTCATGGGCGCCACTTCATCTTTGAGTTCAAAAAGTCAACCTTTGACTTTTGGTGATTTCAGACTTAGCCAATTTTGATGAAAATTTTGGATTCTAACCCTCACTGGAGCCTCTGTTCAAATACTGATTCCGGATGACTGACAAGCCTGATTGACTGGCTGACGATTGCATCAGAAAGTAGGATTGAAACTGACGAGATCATCCTTTGAACATATAATCACCAAACTGGGATCTGAGGCTTCAAAAATTCAAGCGCCCCTAACCATTTTTTCATCGTTTTCATCTTACCAAGGTAAACTTGATTCTCCTGTATCTCGTATTCAACAAACTTTCAGGAGTGGCAAACTGGTGCAACGCAGAGTTGAATCCATTTCGCAAAACAACTACAAAGGCACACTTCTTCAGAAAACTTCATCTGAGAGGTGAAAAAGGAGGGCGCCTTTTTCAAAAGGTACTCTTTTTCCTCCAGAGACGGCCATTTCTGAAACTAACCAAAATATCACTAAACCTCTGACTACGGCCTGCTGAGTCATCTTCTGATCTAACGAAGACAAGCAACGGATAGCTGGACGTAGCACGAACAAATTGAATATCTAAGATCACCAAACAAAAGGCATTAAAGGCCTCAAAAGTTCAAGCGCCTTTTTGAAAATGTGCTCTTTTGCTTTATTCACAACCTCAAAATCAAGATTTAACCCTGCGTTCGCCTCCTCGTCTTAGCTTTTCAGCAACTCTGATTGGCGTGCTGAAGGGTGCAACGCGGAGCTGGACTGAGCGAGAAACAAACCTCAAAGGTGTCATTTGATCTGAATCCTTCATTTGGAGCCTCAAAAAGATAGGTGCCCTTCGCTTAGAGGCACGCTTTTGCTTGCAGTGTTAGCCATTCTCTCATTTCTCTCATTTTCCGTTGTATCTCCCGCAACTTTAGCTAATCGCATCCGGCTGAAAGGCTTGATAGCTCATTGCAGAGCTGGCGAGATCTCAGACAAATGTTCCTAGAAGTGACAAACCCTAAAAAATAGGATTTGAGCCCCTAAAAGATAGAGAGCCTTTTTCAAAAGGTGCTCCCCTTTCCAGAGTTAGAAAATTTTCATGATTTTCCTTCAGATTTTCACTTTTTTCAAAACTCTTTAGTATCAAACTGACATGAAACTGACATAAGCTCCATACTTGAAAGGCCCAAAAACCATCACTATAACAAAGTTTGGACTATATTTAGCAAAATGCCTCAGTGAAGCGAAAAAAATTTGGTTTGGGTACAACACAAGAGTCCAACTTGGCAAGGTCACGAATGAAAGTGCAAAGGCAGATGCACAAGTAACCTTGGATGTGTTGGCAGGAAGGCTTGATAAGATGGAACAAGCCCAAGACATGTACAAACAAAAGGCCAAACGATATGCAACTGTTTTCAGGAGACTTGCAAGCTCTTCAGGAAATATCCAACCCATGGCTATTGAAAACCTTGAAGAACCAGCAGTACGGAAGGCAGAAAAGTTTACTTCCAAAGGTAAAGCATTGTATGATTTCAATGATGGATTAATACAAGACAGTTCACAAGTAATAGTTGTTGCAAATCAGAAGGCCACACAGATAGCCAAGCTCAAATCAGAACTCGATAAGGAAGAAAGTATTCTTACCCAAGAGCAAAAAGAGATGGAAAAATGCCTATCATTTTGGTCACAAATGAAACAGGCAAAGCTCAGTAAATTGATGCAAGTTGGGGTAATTCCTGACAAGGGAAAATATGTAGAGGTAAGAGAATCACTCAAGCACCGCATCGAAGTGATCAAATCTCTTATCAAAGATCTTCACCATGTTCAAGAAGATGTCGAAGGACATCGTGCTATCCTGGAGAAGGGAATTAAGGAGTTGCCAGGCAAGCTTCTTGAAGAAAACCAGATTTTCCACTTCGGTGGAGGTCATGGCATCTTCAAAACATTTTCTCTCACTTGGGCTTTGCAGCATCAATACCTCTTGCTTGACAGGCCTATATGAGCCTAGGTCAGTCTCTACAAACATTATCTCATTATCCTCACCATACTCAGTGATCATTAACTTCAGCCTCGGTGTGCTCTCAATCTTGATTTGATTTGGGACTCCCTTCCATGGAAGCCACATGTGGGAGAAATCGGTTGCAATATATCCATTTAACTTTCTGGCCCAGTCTCTACTCAGTAACATGCCGTACCCATCTGGTATATCAACTACTGATATGTCAATACAACTCTGAATTCGGGGATCAGCTGACAACTGCATGTGAATGTTATTCAATTCTCCAACGACCGGAACCTCAATCTTGTCAAGCTGAGTCACCTTCTTAGTGGTTTGCAATGGGACTATGCCCAATCTCTGACATACCCTCAATGGCATGACGTTACTCGAGGCACCGGAATCAATTAAACAATTGTGCAATAATTTTCCAAATATTCTAACTGATACCAAGAATGGGGCTGGTTCATCTCTCCCCTGATAGAATACCACTGGTTTCTTGTTTTCATTTGCTGGAGCACTCTTCTTTTCATCTCTTTTGTCCAATGGGACCTGATTACTCTGAGCAACCTTCTGTGTTTGCTCTTGCTTTTGTTCTGTGGGAAAATTGAATCTGACTCTCCTTTTATCTTCAATTTTTGACTTCTCAGGTTCACTTGAAGATCCTTGTACCATTCCCACAAAACCTTGGGATTGTTGTGGAGTCTCCCACGCGTTGAATGGCGCATAAGGCACCTCTTCTACCATGTTTGTGCTCTGTGTGGGACAAGACTGTACATTTACTGGAGGATTTCTAGGTGCTTCTTGGGACATATTTTTCACAACTGGTGTCTCGTATAGGCTTCCCAAGATTGTGTCTCTTACTTCTGAGATCTTCATCAACTCATATAGAGGAAGACTGACTTTTATTTTCTTAACTTCTTCTAGCACATAAGAACTTAGTCTTTTCATATCATCTCTTGGAAGATTGTCCTTCGGTGGACGTTGCATCACGTGAATCGGTTGTTGGACAGTCTGCTGTCCATTTCTGTTTTGCGTCACATTCTGTTGTCTGTATTCTGGAGAATCCCGAGGCAAATTTGGATTGTTGCTTGCGTTTGGATTCGGCGGAGTTGCAAAATTATTCGGAGGAATTGAGGACATCAAAGGCTCCTTTTGATGGTAAGTCCTTTGGTATACCTTGGGTGGTGCTCCTCTGGAAGTCTGAAACGCTTGCACCTCTCTTCTCCCTTCTACCAAAACACTGTTGTTGAGAGGTGGGAAGATGTAGTTACCTTGATCGTGTGGCTCTTCTGAATAACTATCTTGAACCTCTGAATACATTTGGGCTTCTGAGTAAACTTGAGCTTCCTCATAAACTTGAGCGTCTGGCGCCTCCACGGGATCATTTGCCGAAGCTGGTGGGAATCTGTGATTGACTTCTGGTGGCGCGTAGCTTTGATATTCAGACATGACATTGACATTTTCTAGAATTAGTGCTTGGTCGTATCTTTGCACTGGGACAATCTCATATCCTATAGTCGGAGGATTCTCAGTACCCTCCGTGCTTTTTACTTCTCCTTTGAAAATATCAGCTGCTACTTGAAATTCATGGCACTGTAACTCCGAATGCTGACTTGTGTTATGAAGTCGACACCATCCCGACATAGCAGCTTCTGCCAAGAATACTCTGTCCGTGAGGCGGTTCTCCGGAGGTGGCGGGTTATCTAGCGGTGATGGAACTCCTCCGTTGTTAGGTCCGGTATTCCAGGACCTCTTTTGATATCCTTGATTATTATTTCGATACCCATGACTATTGTCGTGGCCATGTCCTTGATGGGCATCTTGATGGTGCTGAGGATTATTCTGATATCCTCGATTGGCACCGGGATGTGCCTGATAATTCTTCAACATAGATTGCATTTGATTATTTTGATTTCTGAGGTGAGTCACCTCAGATGACAGCCTCTTCATTTGTTCTACCAATTCTTTCATTTCGTCTTTCTCCTCTTGTGCCCTTGCTGGTGGCACTGTGTTCTGGAGGTAGACAGGCTGTGTAGCTGGAGTCTGGGATAAAGGTACCCCAGGGTGGAGAACCAATTGATTAGATGGTGCTGGAACTGGATTTAATGATGGAATCTGCTGGTTCCATGCTAGTCCAAGAGTTTGCATTTGATTGTTTGTCGTCGTCAAGCCTGTGTACAAAGAAGGCCCAGTTATGTTTTGTCCCATATTCTGACTCACTTCCATAGCCTTTGCATACGCTTGATTCATATCCGCCGGAATGGGATGAGCTTGTCTCACGAACATTGCAGTCAATGGGTCCAAGGCTGCATAATAGTTTTCTCTAGCATCAGCAACAATGTACGGAGTACGTAGCCTTGTGAGAGCTTTCTGGAATCTGTTATTGAAGGCGTGGATAGGTTCTTTGTCTTGTCTTCTCACCTCCGTGAATTGGCGGAAGAGCTCTACTGGGGTGATCGGAATACCAAACTTTCCAATGAAAGCTTCTTTCATTTGCTCCCATGTTCTTATGGACCCAACTGGCAAATGTATAAACCAAAAGTGTGCTTCTTCTCCCAAGGAGTACGGGAACAATCTGCAAGCTACATCTGCGTATGCAATTTGCCTATTTCTTAAATGATCTTCGAACATCTTGATGTGATCCTCAGCAGAACGGTTTGGATCATTAACTTCATACTTGGTGCAGAAATGCTCCGGATTCTTCGGCATGTCATGGTAATCCGTAAACTCAAGAGGGGATGGATTAGTAACTAGCCAAGTAGCACCGTTAGGAGCTAGTTGACCTCCTTATTGACCTCCTGGTTGACCTCCTGGTTGAGCCATTGTTTGAATTGGTTGCCGCCTTTGGTATACAATTACTGGAGTTGTTTGCTGTTGGGGTGTAGTAGCCTGGACTGGTTGCTGAACAAACACTGGTGTGGTAACTTGAACTACTTTAGGTTGAGCGAACCTTGAAATGCTTGGTGGGGTTCAGAACAAACTTGAAATCTCTTCTCCGCTTTCTTCACTAGACTGAACTTCTTCGTTCGAAAATACTTCTTCGCTTGACTCAGCTTCTTTACTTGTAAGGACTTCTTTCTTCTTCCTTGCCCGAGTAGGCAACTCCAATTCCACAAAGTCTTTGGATGAACTTGGCGCGGACCTCAGAATTCTTTTCAACTTATCAGGTGAAAATGAACTGATTCGATCCAGGATGTATCTGATTACTGACGGCGAGGAAGAGGAGCAAGTGGTTGTCTTTGATTCAGCAAATTTCGTTCAATTGCAACTTGAATTTCAATAGCCTTTTCTTCTTCTTCCTCCAACACGAAGCAGGTTCTCATATACTGAGCGTAGCTCTCCTTTGTCTTCCAAGCAAGATTGTTCAGTCCTGAAAGAATATCTTCTTGATCGTCATTGAATCCCAAATTAGGCTGCAACACTGGAAATATCTCTCTATGCGGTAGCACCATCTTTACTCATGATAATTTCTTTCTCCAATGAATATCTTTTTGAATAAAAATCCCTTCTTACTTGAATATGATTGCTCACTGCAAAGAATCCTTGAAAGCCCTCCTTCTAGCGCCAGTTCTGTTGACGTGGTTTTTGAGACCGCACCAACACAGAACAAAGTTTCCCAACGGATACTCTATCCTCCATTGAACAAAGTATTCAGCATGCTAAGATTGCGAGTGAGTTCATGCTTTCAACTCCAAGGTTCCTTAAATGTGAATAGACTCAGTTGGCTGATGTGTATTGCTGTGTTCTTACGAGGGGACTTACACGATTATTCAAACTTCTTGCAGTTAGCAACCGGTATATGATTTGAAGGGGATTCTTGCGTGTATGATTTGGCAATATAGTTCGTTTTCCTAAAGCTAATCAGAAATGTGCAGAAAGTAAAGAGTATAGGACCTAAGAAACTTATATTCTATTCTAAATGCAGGATATGTGGAGCTCAATTTTGGCAGACTTCAACCAAATTTCACCTAGCCTCACGTCAGACAGCCTCAGCAAAATCAGTGCAATCTTCAAAGGGATAGCAAAAGATGTTCAAATTATAATTTGGCATACATACACCATCATAACAACGCATATAAGTATACAAATCACAATCGAAGTTAAACTTAAGATAATTTCCAGTCGACCACGCAAGGCGAACTTATCATCAACAAGCCGCAAGTGGTATGGAATGAAAGAAGCTACCTCAACAAAACACCACACATCAAAGTAAAATGCTTGCATGAAATTAAGCTACTTGGATTCGAAAGGAAGAAGAGACCTTGCTAGCTATTCATGACAAGACGAATTCCACCATCAATGAAAAGATCTATTATCATGAAAAGTGTTACACAACAATCTCCACAAAAGTTTTCAAAGGGAAAACTTTCTTTCTTCTCCACTATGCAAAATGTCTACAATGCTCTACTCTCTAGTCTCTAGCTCTATTGCTAATGTCTGATATCTGCCTCTAATCTAATGAATTACAAATGAGGGGGACTCCCCCTTTATATAGCTAGCCAGTCCAAAAGACGGCTAGGGTTACAATCAATAGAGTGGCTAAAATCGTGCCACCTCAGCCCTAACCCTAAAAACTGCCAGAATAGGGAGTGGTACATTAAATGAATCAAAGATTCCCACTCACTCCCAAAAATAGTAAAGGCAATAAATGCCCACAATCAGTCTTCTAGAAGATCCTCGTCCAGCAGTGCGTTCCCGTTCTCCTTCTCCCTAGCTGCAAACTCAACAAATCTGCCAAGTACAGCCTCAACCTCCTGAACTGAAATGGGTGGAATGCAATCTAGCTGAAACTCTAACACTGTGACTGAATGCTCATGCCTCGTACAAGATTTTCTCCAAGCAACTAAAGAATCCTGCGTGCTCTGGATCAAGGCGGAGAAAGTAGAAGTATTCTCGAAGTCATCTTGTACAAAGGTCTTAACATCTGAAAAGAAAGGCACCAGCCTACCCCTCAAATTATCAACATTAACCTCATCTGGATTCAACCGCCTAGCAAATATGGCCTCAAAGGTATTCTGAACTCCATCAATGATATTAGCCATGGCCTTATGTATCCTAGCTGAATCCGCCTGTGCCGCGTCGAAGAAACCACGCCCCGTGATCGCTAAAGAATACCATCTCGAGAAATCATATCTGTCATTCTCCTGAATGACACCTCCATCAATCAGTGATCGCAACGGAACATGTCTCAATGCCTCAAGACGCTGAATTACTTTACTATGATACATAGAAGCATCGCCCCAAGCATGATCAACTACCTCCATCCGTGCCAAAATACTAGAGGCCTGCTGAAAAGCAGAAGCAAGGTCCTCCATAAACTTTTCGGTCTCAGCACGAACTCCTGTGACCCACTTGTCTGCTTCCTATGCCATTTTTCCTAACTCCATCAAGCCACTGATGGACTCTCTAGGTATCTCCGCTGGAGGCTCTATCACTGGAATCTCCTGCCCTCGAGAACGAGATAACTGTTGTACATACCCAATTAAAGCCTTGTGTTCTCTTTTCAACCTTTTGTATTTTCCTTCCTTCTTGAATAATCTGTCTTTGAGGGCAAGATAGGAGTTATCACACTCCTCTACAATCTGCGCACCAGTGGGGCTTCCCAACTCCAAAGTCATGACCACATAATTCTCAGGCACTGCCTCATTTCGGTCACAATCAACCCGTGGCACAGCTACATGAAGAGTATGGGAACCATCCTCTTCAGTGGATATCTTTGAAAATTTTCTTGCTTTCTTCTTCTGTGGAGGTGCACTGATCCTGTTCAAGAACTCTTCCATCTCAACTGCTGGATCAATCTCCTCGCTGGGGCTTCTCCTCATTCTATCCTTAAGCCAATCAGGCACATCATACTATATATCAAAGGGCTGCTGTTCCTGTGCCTCTACCTCTCGAACCTGCTCGACTTCTATATCATTCTGGCGAGGCTCATCGTCCTCAAGTGACTGAGTGTCCCCTGAAACTATATCATCATCATCATTCATAGCCGCCTCTAACTCCTGCTGAAACTGAGGGTCAGTAATAGTCCCCTCATCATCCTGCAGATCAGCCCTAATAGGTGCGTTGACACTCTGGCCAACTGACTCTCTCCGTGGAGGCTGATTATTATCTTGTACTACTTGCACCTGATTCACTGTATTCCTCTGATCAGCAAACAAAGAAACCTCCTATATACTTGGAGAACGTGTCTCCAATGGTGATGCAACTGTGACTCGTGGAGGTTCCGGCTGAATGGGCTCCTATCGAACTAGCTCCTTCTTTCTGGACTCCGGACCCTGTGTGATCTGTTTCTTCCTGCCTGTGGTGGGTGTCCTGTGATCTCCCATCAAATTGTAAGTCAAAGCAATTGACCTACTCTTCAACCTGCTCACACGTCTATCAACCCATGCCCTAGTGAATGTCAGGACAGGAATAGAAAGTGTGTCCAAATCTGCAATCTCAGGTTCTGACCAATCTGGAGGTGGGAGTGGAGTATCTCTCACTGCTGCATAATCCAGATGGACAACGTCCATATCCTCGTTCACCTAGTCTGGAACCGGAACAACTTCACACTCCCTAATCAAAGTAATTGGTAACCGAGAGAACATTCTTTTCCTGACTTCAATTTCATCTGCTGCATCAGCCCAATAATCCTCAATATTTGCCTTATGTTTAAATTCTTCTGACAGTACCCATTTGATGTTATGATGTGGATCATAGTGTTGCCGGCTAGTGTGATATGAGAAATGATAAAATTGAAGCTCGCTCTCGGCCTCTCTAGCTGCCTGTATTGAGGGACACACTTCATCCGAGTTGCCCATGACAATTGGAAATTCAACCCCTCCCTTCTTCTTTTTCTTTTGAACTTTATCATAGGCGAGCAATTGCCTAGATATCTCTAACATCAAAATTCTATCTGTTGGGTACTTAGGCAGCCTATATGGGTACGATGAAAAACCTTGCAGCCTAATATAAGAAAATTTTGGAAATTGTATAAACCAGCACCCATACCTTTCAATTAATTCCTGGGCTTCCCTCGAGATTCTGTGATGTAACCGCTCCTAAAGCAATCTCGTGATATGCATGGCGAAGGAATCGTTGACACGCTTGTAGTGAGTTGTGCTCGCCAAATGCAACTGTGGACATGCATCATATATTTTAAACTGGTGGAAGCCACAACCGACGGGTTCCTTGTAAGAGATCCCTCTGTACTTCGTCATACGTGCCAACATATAGATGATGTAAGAGCTCATGTAAAATGTCTTTGTCCTTCTGAGGCTCAGGAGCTGCTCATGCAAATTATCACTGATCATCTCGGCCCAATTGACGTAATCTTTCCCTTCCAGCACGAGGTTGATGTAATAAAACATCCAAGGCTCGAAAATAAATGACTGTGCACAACCACCAACCCTGCTCAGCATCATGATGAGATCATAGTATTCTTGCTTCAAGTCCTCCGCTATGATCTGCTTCGGCAACTTTGTACGAGAAGGCTTGGGAGTGCTCATCCAGTGAGTGTTAATAGTCTCCGTGCATCTCTCGAATGCAGAAGCATACATCCGCTCAGCTCGCTCTCTGGATTTGTAAACCATGTTTCTGTGCACCGGGATCCCAAAAGCTTCACCAATGGCTGTCGGAGTAAGATTTGCTAGGACTTGGCCATCTGGTGACATGATTGACCGATGATCCTTCTCATAATAATTGGCGCACTCTATCATCAGTTTCGAGCATTGAATGGCTGGCGGGAAACCAACAGCTGCATATAACCCACTTCGAACAATATTGTGCGAAGTGGTTGAAGGTCGATGACTTCCAATTCCCAACATTCTGTTCTTGAAGGTCTCCAGGTTGACGGAGCCCAAGTTGGTGTCTGTCAGCTTGCCCAACTTTGAAATAAACTTTGACTCCGGCATGAATGTCTTACTCAGCTTCTTGATCACAACCTGTCTGGATGCACCATTGTCCTTGCCAGTCGCCCTTGCCTCAGCCATCTGCAAACAATAAACCTTCATCAGCAAATTAAGTTTATAAAATAAGACATTGTGTAGGGGCTGCAATCGACTTCTAGAAGCTGCAATAACTTTTCTTATTTGCAAACCTCGGCTTCTTCTCCAATAAAATCGAACTTCAACACTTAGAAAAGGTTTCTAAGTAGACTTCAGCCTTAGCAACTTCAATCTGCAACTTGAACTTCTATAAATTCGTACTTCAGCAATCAGCAATCAGCAAGTTCGTACTTCTTACTTGGTAAATGCGCACTTCACAAGCTTCAGCAATTTTGAATACTTCTTTCAACAAGTTCGCACCTTTTAGACAATTTGAAATACCTTCACTTCAAGGCGCCTCTCTTAGCATCAGCAACTTCAAGTCTCAATCAGCAACCAGCAAGTTCGCACTTCTTCAAATCAGCAATATTCGAATTTTTCAACACTTGCACTGGCAAACTCAAGGCGTCCTTCTCCAGCAGTCTCAGCAACTTCAAATTTAAACTTCAGCAAACTCCAGTCCTCAGCAAAGTTTCGAACTCTTCAAGCTTCAGCAATTCTTAGCAACAATCTTCACTTAGAGCAAATTCGACTTCTCCAGTTGTGAAAAATAAGTGAGAAACTTCTTCATTTTATAACCAAAATTCGAATTCTAGAAGGAGCCAATTTTAGCCAGTGCATTAAACTTCCACTACACTTCAAAAATTCGAATTTTCCCTCTCTAGTATTTCTGACACTTGTCTCTCAACGTCAAGAATCTTGCTCTTCTAGAAACTTGACTTTGACTGGCATCTTTGAATTTATTTTCAAAAAATTTAATTTAAATCCATCTTTTCAATTCACCAGCCGGGGCTCTGTCACTTGAATTCGAATTAAAACTCCTCCTCAGCTCTGGAAAATTCATTATTGAAGAATTCAATCAAAATCATCTAGGCAACCCACTTCGAATTCGTTGTCCGGAGAAACTCATTTTGAAAAACACATTTTATTCATCTTGCCTTAGAGAATTGTAAATTTTCCCTTAGGAAAATTCACAATTCGAGCACTAATTAAATTCTTTACTGAAAAAGCATTGGCGAAGTGCGGAAGACATAGAAATCCATCTATCATCGCAAATGTTCAGTACCCAGAAGAGAATTTTCTTCAGAGTGCTTCGAATCCATGGGTACCCAACGAACGGGTTCATTTAATTTTTTAAATTTTGAACCTTAGAAAATATTATTTCATCAAATTAAATTCATTCTTTGCCTGTGATCATCCTGTGTTGCTCCAGCTTGAGAAATTTTAGTTCATCCTGCATTATCATCCATCTCCGACTTCATCCCTGAAAAATTTTGCCGGTGCTCTGAGAGGAAAATTCATCACTCTGGGCTCTAGGCGTATTTTCTAAGGGAGAAAATATTTTTGCCTTAAAAAAATTTGTATCATCTTGCACTTTGAGAATTTTCCTTAGAAAATTTTGTTCGTTTCCCAGTGGTGGAAATTTTATCAACCTCACTTAGAAAAATTTCATTCATGCCTAGCACATTTTATCTTTCACTCACCACTTGCATCTTACTTCACACTTGAAAGGAAATTTTATTTAAAAACTCCAACGTCTTAGAAATATTTCATTTTCTTCACTCAACATCTTAGGCGCTTAATGTGTGTGAAGGAGAATATTCATCTTGTGCTTAGAAGTCTTCACTTCCAACGCCTAGGCAACACATCCATCACCTTGCAATATTTTCTCACACATATCATCTTGGGCGCTTATCACTTAGAAGAAATTTGAAACCACGCCTTATCATTTTATTCTCAACACCTCACACGCCTTAAAAAAAATCTCTAACACTTTACCACCTTAGGCACATTTCACACTTGAGGAGGAATATTGCCACGCCTTGGAGTATTCACTTACCTTTTACCACGCCTTGGAATATTTTCTAACGCCTTTTATCTCATTCACCACCTTGCACTTACTTTTACCACCTCAAATTGGGCGCATTTGAGCTAGGGAAGAGGATGACTCTTCAACTTCCATTTTTTTGTCTTCACTTGACCTTATTTGGGCGCATTTCCATGTAGGTGAAGGATGAACTTGTTGACTTGTTTGACTCATTTCTCCCTTGGGCGCATTTTAGCCTTGATGGAGGATGATACTCATAACCACGTCCTTTGTGACCTTTCACCTCCCTCTTTTTGTCTTGGCATGCATGCATTTGGGCGCATTTTGCCTATGGAGGAGGATGAAGTTGTTTGACCACTTTGACTCTCTTGCAATTTGGGCGCATTTTACCCCTTCAGGAGGATGGGCGCATTTTGAAGGTGGTGGCGGATATCCTCAACACTTAGAAAATTTTTCAAATTCCCTGAGTTTCCCTTGGGCGCATTTTGCTATGCCTACAGGATAAAAAACGTTAACTTTCATTGACCACTTGTACTTTGGGCGCATTTTGGCCTAGGTGAAGGATGAACTTCACCCTTAGAAATTTTCTAGTCCTCATGTTTCAAGGAGGGCGCATTTTGCCATGGCTACAGGATGGGGTTCCAGACTTAGAATTTTTTCCTCATTTTCGCCAGTTTTCATGCCCTGCTATTTATAGTAAGCCTTCTCAATTTTGCATCTTTGAAGCTCAGAACGACTTGAAATTTTAAACACTGCATCCTCATAACCTTGTTGTTCTGTCGACACTGCCATTTTTAGCTGATCCTGCTATTTTTAGCCCATTTCTGAGGATGATTTACTATAAATAGTAACTGCTTGCTTCTGAGCCCTCCACTGCTCCGATTAACTTGAAATTTGAATGAGGTGCTCCTCACCACGTGACCTGCCGGCTGACATTGATGCATGCACTCGATTTACTATTTTTAGCCTATTTCCAAATTGACTTACAATAAATAGTAAGTGCTCCGTTTGACTTGAAATTTTACCAGCAGATAGCCTGAAGGACGCTGATCGCGGTGGTTTACACCGGTTTTCAAAAATTCTGACTTTTTACCCTTCTTTTCAGGTTCCGAAGTTGGAAACCCTAATTTGCTCTGCATGCGCATCAAATGGTCTCTGTTTGTGTTCGTTTCTACTGCATTGCGATCAGTTCGTGATTCTGAACTGCTGGGAAGCGGCTGCCGGGACGCACCTGCTAAAAATAGTAAGTTCCTTACTGAGTGATTATCTCCGTTTGCATGTCACACCATCGTGAAGCTCGAAAAACCCATCAGGATTCATCGACATGCAAAAGAAACCCGACATGCAAACCCTAAAAATAGCCTCGAAGACTTCGAAAGTTGTCGTCTCGTTTTGCATGTTATATCATTCGCGAAGGTCTCGAAAAACCCAAAAGGAAAATCCAGACATGCAAAGAAAAACTCTGCGTCGAACCCTAAAATTTGCTTAATTGCTAAAAATAGAGAGTTGTGTTTTCGCTCAAATTTTGCGAGTAGCCGAGGTGTTGAATGTCGTGTGACTATTGGAATCTCAAAAATCTGACTGATTGCCTGTAACCGCACACTTACTAAAAATAGTAAGTACCTCGGAATCAGATGAAAACTTGCTGAGAGCCTGCTGGAAACATGCTGACAGCAATACTAAGCTCAATTTTCAATTTATTCACTTTATTCGACCTTGAACTGACCAGGAAAGATGAAACCCTAATTTTCAGACTTGGCCAATTTCACGCTTAAATTCACTAACGGGCGCAACCCTCAAAAGGCAGACATCAGAAAAGAGACGGAGCGAGAGAGAGAGAGAGAGAGAGAGAGAGAGAGAGAGAGAGAGAAAACCCAAGCCAAAAGACCGGAATGGAGCAAAAAATAGGGGGTCCCCATCTGAATGGGGCGATGTGTGAAAAGGTCACAACACCTTACTGAGGATCTACACTTGGTGGGAACACCAACATTAAAGGCCTTCAATTAGTTGGTGTAGTACGTTGATTTGGAGTCCTATTATTAATCGAATTATTATTGCCTCTATTATTTCCATTTCAGTTATTATTGTTATTGTTGTTGTTATTAAACAAGGTTTGTGCCATCAAATCCATCAAATGAGCCATACGTTGATTTATTGTTCTTTGTTCTACAAGTAATATATTAAGGTCTGTAGGATCATCTCTATCACCCATCTCTATCTCTCTATGCGCACCACCTACAGAGGAATTAGGACCATTGGTACCACTATCTAAGGGAGATCTCTAATGTATTCCCAATATACCCAAAGCAGTTTTTCCTTCCAAAACCTGAGTGGGCTGTGTTGTGACCTTTTCACACATCGCCCCATTCAAAATGGGGACCCCTAATTTTTGCTCCATTCTAGTCTTTTGGCTTTGGTTTTTCTCTCTCTCTCTATCTCTTTTCTCTGGTCTGCCTTTTGGGGGATGTTTCCGTCATCGAGCTTAAATGAGTGAAATTTGGCCAAGTCTGAAAATTAGGGTTTGCATTTCTTTGGTCAATTTGAAGTCAAACGGGGTGAATAAATTGAAATCTGAGATTAATGTTGATGTCAGCATGCTTCCAACAGGTTTCCACTGAAATTTCATCAGATTCTAAGTACTTACTATTTTTAGTAAGTGTGCAATTACAGGCAATCCTTCAACATTTTTTTGAATCCGACAGTCACGCTGCGTCCAGAGCACATCAAGCTACTCACAGGTTAAATTTGAGCTGAAACAGACAACTTACTATTTTTAGCAGTTCAGCTTCTACAGCAAATTTCAGGGCTTATATGCAGAGTTTTTCAGTGCACGTCTGGAGATTCCTTCTGGTTTTTTCGAGACCTTCGTGATGGTGTAACATGCAAAATGAGATGATAACTTTTAGAGTTCAGCCTTCAGAGGCTATTTTTAGGGTTTGCATGTCAGGATTTTCTTTGCATGTCTGCATATTCCTTGTGGGTTTTTCAAGAGCTTCGCGATGATATGACATGCAAACATAGATAATCACTCCATCAGCAACTTACTATTTTTAGCAGATACATTTTGGCGGCCGCTTCCCAGCACTTCAGAATCACGAGCTGATCGCAATGCAACAGAAACGAGGACAAACGGAGGTCATTTGATACGCATGCAAGACCAATTAGGGTTTCAGCTTCGGGACCCAAAAAGAGGCGTAAAAAGTCAGAATTTTCGAAAACCGGTGTATACCACCGCGATCAGCATCTCTCAAGCTATCTGCTGGTAAAATTTGAAGGCAAACGGAGCACTTACTATTTATAGTAAGTCATTTTGGAAATTGGCTAAAAATAGAAAGTCAGTCGCATGTGCCAGTGTCAACAGGCGGGTCACATGGTGAGGAGCGTGTCATTCGAATTTCAAGTCAAACGGAGTTGTGGAAGTCTCAGAAGCAAGCAGTTACTATAAATAGTAAGCCACCTTTAGAAACATGCTATAAATAGCAGGTCAGCACAAGGCATCAGCAGGTACAAGTCAAATAAGTGATGAGGACCCCATGGTTCGAATTTCAGACCAAACGGAGCTACAGAGATTCGAAAATCAAGCACTTACTATTTTTAGCAGGCCTATGCAGAAGAATTAGGGTTTCCTAAAACCAAGGGCATAACACGACAGGCATGCAAATGTAAAATCCAGCCACGATCACCACACTTCGGGCATTCAGCACATGCAATTTGAGCTTATTCTGAACATTTACTATTTTTAGCAGGTTGCTAAAAATAGCAGTGCAGGCAGATATCAGGCACCAGCAGCATAAACACATCCCGAGGTCCAAAACAAAGCAAAATCCATCCTTTTTGGAGCTTGAAATTAGCTTGAAGTGCAAAATTGACAAACTTTCTAAAAATAGCAAATTAGGGTTAGCATGATCAAGTCACCCTAAATCAGGCAAAGAGCATAAAATTCACTAAAATTGATAAATTTTCAAGTCCCGCCAGTGAAAAACGCCTTTAAAAGCTGAAGGTTGAAGAATTTTCTAAGCACCCTAAATGCACCTTGAGAAGTTGAAGAGGAGGTCTCGAAAATTTCTAAGTCCTTCAAATTTGAAGCTCAAGACTCCGTATGCGCCTAGCTAGATGAGAGGCTTGAAAAATTTCTAAGTCATTGAAATTTGATGCTCCATGGGTAAAATGCACCCTTGACTTGGAGGAGGCCATGAAGAAATCTTTCAAAGTATCAAAAATTGGAACCTCAGGGGTCCAAATGCACCCAAGCTTGAAGAGTCATGAAGAAATTTTCTAACGTAGTGAAATTTGAAGCTCACAAGCCCAAATGCGCCCTTGAGGGAGAAGATGATAGAAAAATGTTCTAAGTACTTTAAATTTGAAGTTCAAGGGGTCATATGCGCCCAAGGTCAAGAAGGAAGCTTGAAGATATTCTAAGTATTAGAAATTTGAAGTATCACCCTCCAAGTGCGCCCTTGAAGTGAGAAGAAGTTGGAAAGGCTCTAAGTTTTCAAACTGAAAGCAGGTCCCTCCAAATGCACCTTGCTTTGCATGGAGAGGTTGAAAATATTTTAAATTGGAAGTAGACATGTGAAAATTCGCCCTTGAGCTTGAAGTTAAGCACCTAGCAAATGCGCCCTAGTGATGAAATTGGAAGGACCTCTTAAATGCGCCCTTGAGGTTCAAGGCTTGAAACTTTGACTAAGGCACACAAACTTGAAGCTCCCTGCCTCATTTGCGCCTTGACTCATGAGTGGACCCTTGAAATTTTCTTAGTATAAGAAGTGAAAGCACACCATTTGAAATGCGCCCACCAAGCTGAAGAAGGTAAGTTAAGAGTCTCTAGATGTTGGAAACTAGAAGTAGCCCCTTCCATATGCGTCTACACTTGAAGAAGCATGGAAAAATATTCTAAGTATAACAACTTGAAGTTGAGGGGGTGAAATGCGCCTTCACTTATGGATGGAGTTAGAATTTTATTTTGAACTTGAAGCTCCCTGCCTCATTTGCGCCTTGACTCATGAGTGGTCACTTGGAAATTTTCTAAGTGTTGAAAAATGAAACGAGAAGAGGTCATTTGCGCCAAGGAAGAAGAGGGTGGCTGAAAGTTTCTAAGCTTGAAAAATGAAAGTCCAACACCCCAAATGCGCCTAGAAGAGGAAGAAAACTTGAAGATTCTTCTAAGTTTGATGAAATGGAAGCTTAGCCAGTCATATGCACCTTTGACCAGAAAGAGGTTGATGAAATTTAAAGAAGACTCCTCTATATGCGCCCATGCAAAGAGGAAGGGTCAAAGCAAGAGTTAAGGCGTTGAATACATGAAAGGGACAAGTGGCATTAAGACCTTTTAAATCCACCATATGAAGACAAGGGAGATTCCAAGGAGTTAGGAGTGGGTCCATTTTAGCATGTATGCGCTCAAAGATGTTGGAAGAAGAATGTGCACCCATGCAAGAATAAAGTTGATGGATTTTAAAGAGAGTTAAGGCGTTGAAGATGTAAGGTAATTTGAATGGGAAAATATGCTAGGCGTTGGGTTTTAAAGAAGATATTTATTCCTCATGAAAGGTAAAATGTGCCCAAGACATTCAAAAGAAAAAAATTTCTAAGTGAGTTGAAATCAAATTTTCCTCACAGGCAAGGTGATTGAAGATTAAAAAAATTTCCTGAGGCAAAATTTCAAAATGCTAAGTAACTTAAATTTTTCTAAGGCACAAAATGTTCTTCCTTAGAAAAATGCCTAAGTCTAATGGAGAGTGATCAAATTTTCTTAAGACGCAAACAAAATTGCCGGAGATGAAGTCAGATGATGCCAGCTGCACAGGGTCAACGAGAAACTTCAAGTCAGAGCAAGGAAATGCGCCTGGAGTTGAAGAAATGGATTAAATTTTATTGAAAATTATTTTTCAAAGGTTCAAAATTCAAGAAAATTAAATGAACCCGTTCGTTGTATACCCATGAATTCGACACATTCTGGAGAAAATTTTCTTATGGGTATTGGAGATTGTTGGCGTAACAACTAGCACCTCTGGAGTAAGAGTTGGTACGAACAGCTATGCACACTACGCAATGAGTTCTCTTCAAATTAGGAGGGGAAGCTCCCTCGTTGTGCTTGACAAAAATACCTGCAAAGGGAAATAAAGTAAACTAATTCTTGTCTTTTTGTTTCAGCTGTAGAGGTACAAGGCTTTCTCGAAAACTATATACGTTGCAGCTGAGAATTTTCTCTGGTTTCGCAGATTCACTAACTACAACTAAACTTAATTGCTTAAATTCTATCCAGTCTCCTCAAGAAAACAGAGCATGAGGAAACGGAGCAAGGTTTGACTATCAGACGATAAACAAGTATAGACCCTCGACTTGAAGGCAAGGTGACACATCTATTTGCTCAATCTAAACAAGTTTATTGATAACAACATCACACGATAAACTAAATACGGATTCTCTACTTGAGGGCAAGGTGGCACAACTATTATCTCAATCCGAATAAGTTTATTGTTCACAACACCATACGATAAACAAGTGCAGATTCTCTACTTGAAGGCAAGGTAGGCACAACTATCATCTCAATCTGAACAAGCTCATTGAACACAAAACAGATTTATCTAAACTATGGAAAGAATTCACCATCACAATCGCATGAAACCCTATGTGGCATAACAATTGATCATCAAGTAAAGACGCATGAACAAATACCAAAAGAGCAATATTGAGGGCAAGGTAGGCGCAGCATATATTTCTCTCTCAAGCAAAAGTTAATTACAAATGAGCAAAAGCTCTTATTTATATACATCAAGGTGTAGGTAACCCTAAAATCACCTTGAGTCATCTACAGTCTTGCAATGCATGCAAGATTTGCTACCAAACCCTAATGAAGTAAACTATACAGTTAACTGGAAAGCTACCATCAGTTAACCGATACATTTAACCTAAATGGACCATGTGCAAGCATGCACGTCCTTATTTAAAGCAAAGTTAACTGGACACTACCCTCAGTTAACTGGAAACCCTAACCCTAACTCCTGTGATGATAATTCCAAGGATGAGATAAGCATGTGTTAAGTCAGCAAGTGAACTCAAGACTGAAAGTCGAGTTAACTGCTGCTCATAACTCAACCCTCGAAATTAACTGCAAGTTCCAACTGGCAGATCACTCCATGTCATCTCGGTCTAACACTTCGACCAAGAACTCATCAATCTCTGTGTCATCTGGCACTTTGATGCTGTTCAAAACAACAGTCTGTTTCTTCAGTTCTCTGCCACTTTCCCTGATCGTATGCATGCCATCTTTACAATCTTCAATCGCCTTTCTGAGACTAGCTGCAATCACTGAAATATTCTCTAACTTAGGCGCCATTGGCTCACCTTCAAGGCTGTCACAAATCAGCTTCTCAAATTCAGCTTGTACTTTGTCCAACTCAACATGCGTGCCATCTTCAAGAAGATAATGACACGGAATCTGAACAACGAAACCGCTAACAAGTGCAAGTACTCCAACCACATCATCCTTGAGTGAAAACAACTTGGTAGAAATCTTCTCACATATTTCCATTTGTTGTACCCAAACCAAATTTTTTTTGCTTCATCAAGGCATTTTGCATAAATTAGTCCTAACCTTGCTAAAATGATGTAAAATACAGTTTTTGGGCAATATCAAGCATGGAGTTTTTGGTAATATTTTGTCAGTCAAAGTCAGTTTTATTGATCAGAACCTGAAGCAGAGACTCAGAATGGAGCGTTTCACGATGGAGGGACATCTCACGACAGCATTTCATGTTGCATACGGTCATTCCAGTGATCGAGACAGAGTTTTCGGTGATTAATTTATGAAAATTTCTCAGGAAAAAGCACAAAAGCGCAACTATAGCCCAGGGGCGCCCAACTTTTTGAAGGTTAAGATCTTGCTGAAAGTGTTCAAGCATCCAGTTAATCTCTTCAGAATTGGTCTGGCTATCCGATGAGCTATCCAGCGAAGCATTTCGAGATCTGCAACTCCGGAAAATAGCAACAGAAGTTAAAATCCCCAAAGTTCCAGATATGAGAATTTTATCTTTTTCAGGCAAAAGCACAACTCTAGCCTGAGGGTGCCCATCTTAAAGAGAGGAAAAATTCTGGTATTTCTGATAGCGGATGCAATCAATCTCTTCACAACTAGTCTGCTCGTCCGTCGAGATATCAAACGCAGTCGTCCGAGTTCCAAAACTCCGGCAGCCGTCGTCTGAAAATCAGCTTATAATGGAGTTTTCACGTTTTTGAGCTTCTCCGTTAATTCCCAGTGCAAGTACAACTCAGGGGCGCTAGTTTAAAGGACCCTTTAGATGGCAGAATTTGCAGATGAGGTCTTCCTGACATCAGTACTACTCTAGCCTAGCTCCGCAATGCATCATCCAGCTTGTCAATTCGACGTTTCAGGTGATCGTGGCGGAGGTTCTACCAAGCACGTAATTTCACGAACGGACCAACATAAGATTTACAGTGTATTTCTACAGTCTAGAGGCGCCTAGCCTTTAGGCCTATCAGATGAGTTCGTTCGCGTTCGAAGTCTTCACGGCTTTTGAGCGTAATCATTTTATCTATCCAACGAGCCTAGCCGTCAGCCTTCGGGATTTGGCAGTCGCTCGTACATGCGAGGTCTTTGGTGCAATGCTGAAAAGTGAGGATATCCGGAAAATGGCCAAGTCTGGAGCGGTAATTTTAAATAAAATACGCACTGGAGTTTTTGAGGTCTTAGAAGCAGTTTTCTTGCTTCGTCACCTCTAGAGACTTCTCTTGTGGGCCCTTCTGGCTGTCTGTTAAAACAAACGTGGCTCGAATCGGGTTATCCCAGCTCTAGATATCAGAGGTCAAAGTAGGGCATCTGGTTGAGAGTTCAACTTTCGTAAAAATGACATCAGTGCAACTAAGAGCCAAGGGTGCTTTTACTTTTGAGGCCCTTAATGAACTTTTCAGATGTCATGCATACAGTCGTTGGATGCAGAATATCTCCAGGCACGCAGTGAGCTTGGTTTTCTGTCAGCAGGGTTCACCGTTCGCCGTCAACAGCTGTTTGAAATGTCAGATGGCAGTTTAGGAAAATGGTTTGTCTGGAACCTGTAAATGAATTTAATCAAGGGCGCCTAATTTTTCAGGGTGTTAAATGATGGATTTTGCAGTAGTGTCTCCCAGCAGACATTTCTTCCTTGTTCAATGGGCTTTCCGATGAATTCTCCAGCTCAGTCTCAGCATCTCCCAGTCACTCAAGATTCAGTGTCGAAGATGGCTAGTTGTAACTTTGTGCTCAGCTACAAAGTAGGAAGTTAATAAAAAGTGTAAAATCTTGAGCAAATGAACGCCTATAAGCTCGAATGATGACTTTTCGGAATCGGTGAAGTCCAACGGTGAGGCCTAAAGCTTCATTCAATTGTCAACTGGAGTTTCAAATATTTTGCATATTTTAGCATTGAGTGGCGATTTTCTATTTTTGGCGCCTTTGCTATTGCATTATAAATATTTTATTATTATTTATTTTTGAACTTCCAGTCAGTGGCAGTTCAACTGAAATGGTCCAATTGAAAGGCTTCTATTTTCAGCTGAGGTTTTAAATATTGCAGTTGTCAGATTGATGCGCATTTCATCTTCTTTAAGCATGGCGCCATCTTCATTTATTATTCACAAAGCTAAAGAGAAATTCGTTTTTCTTAAGAGAAATTCATATTTTTCAAGCAAAATTCGTTTTTCTTCAAAGCAAAGGCGTATTTTTGAGCAAAATTCGTTTTTCTTCATTCACAAGGCGTATTTTCAAGAGAAATTCGTGTTTCTCAAGCAAAGGCGAATTTTAGCAAACCAAAGGCAAATTCTTCATCAACAATCATTGGCGAAGACATCAAAACATTTTATTTGCAGGTACAAGTCAGAATTATCAGCAGACTTCAGAAAAGATGGCGATTTTAGCAGAAGCAAAGCACTAAAAACTTCTTTCTTCTGTCTTAAATTCTTCTATTTCTCGTCTTAAATTCTTTCGCATGTTTGAAGAATTGGCGACTTTTGCAAAACAAATCATCTGGGTTGATTCAGAATAGCTTCCTCGAGAAAACCCATGTGCCAGAATTTTTCAAGAAAATTTACTCCAGAGCATCAGTTTCGAGGCTCTAATTTTCTCAACTGAAAATTCCTTGCATGGTCGAGTAGAAGTCAAATTTTCGCAAATCTGACATTCTGGGTTGTCTTAGAATCTTCTTCTGCACAAAACCCATATCTCAGATTTTCGTCGAAAATAACTCTTCGAAAGGCTATTTTTAGCCTCAGCAGGCTATTTTTAGTTTTCTAGAAAAATTGTCAGAATATAGCCGTGTTCACAATCAATAGGCGAGTTTTTCAGAGTACAGTACACACAGACTGAATTCAAGACCAAATCGGTCTTAATTCATGATTTCGTTAGAAAAGTTGAGACCGATTTGTATCAAGCCACAGAAAAGATAATGGCCATCACTTCAGTCACGGAGCCGCCAAAGTTATAAGTCAGTGAAATGCTCGTTTGAGTGTACAAAGATTGCAAAGATTGCTCAAGTTGCTGACATTCAAATGTTGATGCAGTTAACAATCTCATGGAGGGATTGGTTGCTCGAGATCACAGCCAATAGACTTCAGTTCCCACTTCTCAGGGTAGACATTTCTCACAGGAGTTAACTTGGCGTTACCCTTTCAAGTTAACTCGATGTTGTTATTACATGCATATCTATTCTGAGATCAGCTTTACACACTTGGAGTTTCATTTAGGGTTTTACATTAACTGATGATAGTCTTCCAGTTAACTTGCTTTCAATAAGGACGTGCATGCTCGCACAATTGTCCATTTTTAGATTAGATGTTTTGGTTAACTGATGGTAGTTTTCCAGTTAACTGTATAGTTTACTTCATTAGGGTTTGGCAGCAAATCTTGTACGCATTGCAAGAACTGTAGATGACTCAAGTTGATTTTAGGGTTCCCTACACCTTGATGTATATAAATAAGAGCTTTTGCTCATTTGTAAATAACTTTTGCTTGAGAGAGAAATATATGCTGCGCCTACCTTGCCCTCAATATTGCTCTTTTGGTATTTGTTCATGTGTCTTCGCTATTACGATTAATTGTTATGCCACATAGGGTTTCATGCAATTGTAATGGTGAATTCTTTCTGTTTTGTACAACTTTACCATTATGATCAATTGTTATGCCACATAGGGTTTCAAGAGGTTATGATGATAAATCTGTTTTGTGTATCTTTACCATTGTGATCAATTGTTATGCCACATAGGGTTTCAAGAGATTGCGATGATAAATCTGTTTTGTGAACCTTTTATCATTATGATCAAGTGTTATGCCACATAGGGTTTCGTGAGATTGTGATGATAAATCTGTTTTGTAAGTCTTTACTATTTTGATCAAGTGTTATGCCACATAGGGTTTCATAAGATTGTCATGGTAAATTCTTAAATCTGTTTTGTGCCCAATAAACTTGTCTAGATTGAGCTAATAGATGCGCCACCTTGCCTTCAAGTAGAGAATCTAAACTCGTTTATCATCGATAGTCAAACCCTGCTCCATTTCCTCATGCTCTGTTTTCTTGAGGAAATTGGATAGATTTAAAGTAGATAGCTTAGTTGTAGTTAATGATCTACGAAACCAGAAAATCCTTAGCTGCAACGTTCTTGGTTTTCTTAACCTTGTGCCTCTTCCAGCTGAGAACAAAAAGATAGGACTTAGATTACTTTTCTTTTTCATGCATTCCAGCACAACGAGGGAGCTTCCCCTCCTAATTTGAAGAGCACTCATTGCGTAGTGTACATAGTTGTCCGTACAAACCTGCACTCCAGAGGTGTTAGATTTTACGCCAACACCATTTTGAGAAGGTGCTGCTCTCTCCAAGTAAAAACTTTCTCCTGGTCCTCGTCAATCTCCAAGGCATCGTATGCAACAGATAATTGAGATACCAGAACACGATCCTTTGCCAAACTCTCTACAACTGCAACTTCGAGCAACTGAATACCCTAACGGAGTTTATGTGCATCACTCCTCAATTGATACAAATCTGCAAGAAGACGCCGACCTGTAGCAACTACACTTTCAATCCAGTTGTCCAAAAGTCTGCCATGATTGACTAACTGATCCAACTTTCGTTGTTCTGCAGGTGTATTCTGAGGAAGAACAGGCGCTCTATTCGAACTTCCATGAACAAGATCAGAAATGTACTGACGAAGTTGACTATTTTCAGCCTTGAGTAAGGCCTTATCTTCTCCATCCTTCGTGATTCGCTCTTCAAGATTATTAGTGACAATCTTAAGAAGAGTCACATCTATCTCTCGAGTGGTCCTGCCAAGATTAGCCTTAGTAAAAGTGAAATCACCAACTTCGACTTCATCTAAGCTTTTACCCTTTGGAGGAACGGCAACTTCGATAACAATCTCTGATTCTGGAGTCTTCTCGATATGCACCTGTTTCTTGATCTTCTTGTTCGACCTTCTCTGATAAGGTTCACCGAACTCAGATAAATCAAGGTTGTATGAGGGTTCTCGCCTCTGTCTTCCCAAAGACTTCTCGAGCCAACATGACTGAACAATATTTTCAATTCGAGGAGAGACTGTCCCTGATGTATCAACCTGTGGTGGCTCAGGTGTCTCCGATCTAGCTTGAATTGGTGTCTCAGGCTCAGAATCTATGTCAATAGGTTGCATGTGAGGCGGACTAGGAGGTTCAACGTGAGGTTCAGCCTGAATAACTGTCTCTGCTGGAATCTCAGGAACATTCTCAACTTGCTTCTGCTTCCTCTTACCAGTAGCTCTCTTTCCCGTGTTTCCACTGAGTCTAACCCCTTCAGGAGGTATTATAATGGCCTTGACTCGAGGTCTTGCCCTAGAAGTAGAAGGCAACGAAGAGAAATCCTTTGGCGGCTCTGCTACAGGAACTGACTTCCGCTTTTGTTTGCTTTCGAAGAACAACCTGCTAGTCTTGATAACTGATCTGGAAACCTCCTCGATAGAAGTATTCTCCTTAGCATACCAATCAGGTGAGCGAAGTGGCTGCCGAGCAACTTGATCTTTGACATATGAATTGAGAAGAACTTCTCCATCATCATCTGATAGACCATCAACATCCTCTGATAAGTAATCAGAGAGCTGACCGATAGTGAGTCTACAATAGTGACGACGATGAACCTCGAATTCATCTTCACAATTAGCCCAGAAATCTTCAAGTGCTGGCTCATGTGCAATCCCTCGCTCCAACCTGTCTGCATAATGACCAAGAGGATCATAAGAACGCCTCTCGGTATGAGTTTTGAATTTGAACCTTCTATCTCGGTTGACATAAGCTTGGCATCTGTTGCCGCATTGCATGTGAAAATTCCCAATGTGAATGGAAAATTAGCCACAGTCTTATGACGATTGCGAAGAAAGAAATGAACATGTTGCATTTGCCTAAGAAACTCCATGAAGATGATCTTGTCTGATGGGTACCTCGGCAACATCAAGGGCTCTCCAACATATCCATAAACCCGAATGTATGTGAAAGTAGGGAACTGGATAAACCAATCCGCCCAAGTCTCCATTGCTGATTTGGCCTCGGCAGAAATACAAATGTGCATCTCGTTGTCAAGATCTCTAACGGTTCTCATAGAAAAATGATCGTTCACTGCCCAGAAGTCTTGCTTGGATTGAGAAAACTCCAATTGAGGATAATACTCGTGAACTCGTTGAACACCGAGAGTGCCATTAGTTTTCAGATGCCTATAGCTACCTTGAAATGCAACCAAGTAGACCAAGTAGGATATCATATGAAACTCATGATACTTGAGAAAGTTAGTAATCTGCTGATGTAAGCAATCACTAATCAACATAGCCCAGTCAAAATGCTCTATGCCATCAAGAATTCTAGTAATCAGGTAAAACATCCATGAACGGAAAGTGCTAGCATCCTGTTGACCGGTAACTCGATTGAGTAAAGTTATCAAAACAGCAACTTCGTCCTTGAATTCTCCACGACCAACCTTTTTAGGCATGTTAGTCTTTTGAACTTTCAACCATTTCTGAGCCACCTTCCTTTGCGAACGTTGTTGATCAGCATCCCATATCTTCTCACAGGCCTCAAGAACTACAGTAAAGTTATCTGAACGAGGAGGAATAGCAAAGCATTTCTCTATGTCCTTCGGTTTGATACTGCAAACAACCCTCCCGTCAACTGATCTGATTTGTCGTGAAGATGAGTCATAATGCTTGATGCAAGCAAGAATGAACTCAAGATCGAAAGTAGTAACAGGAATGGATGCCGCTGCCAGCAACCCGGAACGCTCAAGATTTCTCAATGCATTGCTGCTAACACCTTCCAGACTGCTCAGATTAACCACTGGATAAACATGATTCAGGTCTGTATCTGAAGTTTTGATGAAATTATGTGCAAGAGCCGATTTGGCTTTGTAATCAATGAGATTGAACTGCATTTTGAAAATGTGGACTTTTGACTGTAAAGTCGAATATACTTGAAGAACTTTCTGAAAACCTTTGGATAAGGCTAAAAATAGCCTATGACGAAAGAAATTTTCGAAGTTTTTCTGGAACATGGGTTTTGTCCACAACTGAATTCTGAACAAACCCAGATAGCTGAATTCTTGAAAAAATGTGTTTCAAGCCCACATGCAAAGAGATTCTCGAAAAAAAGCATAGAGCTTCAAAATGAAAGCTACGGGGCGATTTCCTCAAAAAATCTAAGACGTGGGTTTTGCTGCAAATGCTGAAGTATGCGAACCCAGATGATCAGATTCTGAATATGTGTTGAATTTCTTTGACATGCGAAGAAAGTACCTAAGGTGAAAAATAGAAGAAATAAGACAAAAGATAGAAAGTTTTGCTTGTCTGCTTCTGAAAAATCCGCCAACCTCTTCCTTAAAACTTGATGAAACCTGCATGCAAAGTGAAAATAAAGTCTAGAATTGCCTTCCTCTGAACAATCTGAACTCGTTGCTATGAAGAACGCTGAATTCGGACACCTGTAGCACTTTTAGCTTGCTGGTTGCTCAAGAAGAACATGAACTTCGAAGCTAATGATGATGAAATAATGGACGCCATTGCTTGGTTAAATAGATTTTCATCTATGAAATTCGCATAAGGTATGGAATCCTTGAGAAGTGCGCTTGGCTTGTGATTGGACCTCATTTCAGTTAACTGAAACTTAAATATGCTAAATAAATCGCCATGCTTTAGGGTTTCCCTTTTCAATCTTCAGTTAACAACTCCCTGCAAATTTGACTTTAGTTAGCAATCCACATTAAGTTCGCCATCCTTCACACTTGCTTTAGATTCACAAATTAGAACTAAAGCGTCCCTTTTGATAACTAAAGTTGGCAATAAGAAATTCGCCATATTTCATGCAATAAATATTCCAAATATAGTGACCCTTTCAAGACTTCAGTTGGCCTTCAAGAAGTGAATGCGCCAACTTCACACTTATGCTAAAAATAACAACCCTTTTGGAACTTGAGTGAACATTCCAAGACAAAATGCGCCAACTTCACATAATCATGCTTTAATCAATAAAATTCTAAATATGGCGACCCTTTCAAGACTTCAGTTAACATGCGCCATACTTCACTAATTTATGCTTCATCAATTATGCCGTCCCTTTTCAGAACTCTAGTTGACACTCAATGAAGCGCCATCTTCACACAAACTTCACAATTGCAACCAAATTCGCCATGCATGTGAACTCCAGTTGATTTTCAGGAATAATCTTCAGTTAAGTGAACATGCAATAAAGTTAACTCAACATGCAAGGTAGTTAACTGAACATGCAAACTAGTTAACTCAACATGCGAACTGAAAGATCACTCAACATGCCAATATATGAACTGAAGATGACAACCCAGAAAACGTTTAGTCTAACTGCAGTCAGAACTCCAGTTAAGGCGTCCATTCAACTCTCTTTCGAAAATCCAACTTTGAGCTCTTAAGGCAAATTCCAGACTTAGCCAAATTTTATGAAAAATTAAGGCTAAAACCTCTGTCGGGACCTCTGTTCATCCTCTAACACTGGTTGACTGACTTCTCCGATTGACTGGCTGACAGGTGCATTGCAGAGCTGAGCAAAAACTGATCAAAAGGTATCTTGAGACTGGAAACCATAAAATTGACATCTGAAGGCTCAAAAATCCAAGCGCCTTTTCCAAAGCTGCGCTTTTTCTCAGACTTGATCAAAATTTTGACTTCTGCATTTCGTACGAAGGGAAAAATAAATCCTTCATAACTTTTGATTTATCAACTTTCAGGACAGGATCTCAGGTTCACTGCAAAGTGACTTCATTCTGCATGACAGCTGCAAAGGCACATTTCCCCAGAAAACATCATCTGAGAGATGAAAAACAAGGGCGCCCTTTTGAAAAACTGCTCTTTTCATTCCAGACTTAGCCATTTCTGGAATTGACTAGAATATCACAAAAACTCCAACTGCAAGCTGCTGAGTCATCCTCTGAACTAACGGAGACAAGCAACGGAAAGCTGAGCATAACACGGACACATTGAATATCTGAAATCATCAAAAAGAAAGCATTAAAGGCTTGAAAAGCTCAGGCGCCTTTCTCAAAATGTGCTCTTTTTCTTTTTCTTTGATATTCTGACTAAGATTTGACCCTATGTTTGACCTCTGGTTCACTGACTTCAGCAACTCAGATTCACCCACTAACGGATGCGTCACGAAGCTCGAACAAAAGTGAGACAAACATCTTGGATGGCATTCAGTTAAAATCCTTCATTTGGCACCTCAAAAAGATGGGCGCCATTCTCAGAAGCTGCGCTTTTCTCCGGTGTTAGTCAATTCTCGTTTCCGCCTCGTTTTGCGCTATATCTTCCACAACTTGCTCGAAACAGTTCCATTTGACAAACGTGAAAGCTTACTGCAAAGCTGACATGATACCGGACAAATGTCTGCTGGAGGTGACAAACCCTAAAAACAGGATCCGGGCCCCTAAAAGATAGGGCGCCCTTTTGAAAATGTGCTCCCCTCTTTAGAGAGAAAATTTTGATGCTTTTCGTTTAAATTTTCATTTTTCTTAAATTTCTTCAGTAACAGACTGACATGACACTGACATCAACTCCATATTTGAAAACCCCAAAAACAACCTTCTGACATCACTTTAACAAGATTAAAACTAAATTAAGCAAAATGCCTTAGTGAAGCAAAAATTTTGGTTTTGGGTACAACAGAGATCTTCCACAAGGAGTGGATTTCAGGGTCCTCTGCACTTCGCCAAGGCTTTCAGGATGGAGATTTTGATGGGCACTAGAATAATGAATTTCCTAAGTAAAAGTTTGAAAAATTTTCTAAGGCAAGAAAAAGGATGTTGAAATATGTCGCCTTGGCGGATGAATTTGAAGTTGGGCACCTACATAATTTTTGATCAAGTTTCTGATGAAAGCATTTTGCTTGAGTCTGAGTTGGATGAAATATCAAAGCGAAGTGTGCCCAGGCAGAATACAAGATGGGTTGGGAATTTGGCTAAGGCATGAAGAATCGTGAAGAAGGCAAAAGTTGGCTAGAGATGGACCCTTAGAAATTAAAACATCGAGATCAGGTGAGTAAAGTGGATTTATATTATGAAATGTTCTAATACTCTTCTCCTTGCTTGTTTTGCAGGAGAAACGTCGAGACCAAGCGGTGATGATTTAAAGTGATGAAGAAGTGACAAAGAGGAAGTTGAAGAACAATCAAAAGCAGTGTGAACGCGTTTCAAAGTTGGAATCTTCTAGAAGGATGATGGACATTAATGGCTCATTTATTACCCCACTCCTCTTGGTGGTAGTTTTTAAGGTGAATCTTGTTTAGGGCTGAGGTGGCACAATCTGGGCCATCCAACCAATTGTAATCTGAGCCGTCTGTTGGACTTGGCCACCTATAAAAGAGGGAGTCCCCCTCATTTGTACTTTAGTAGAAGCAGAGCTTAGAGATCAGAGTAGAGAGTAGAGCAGAGACACTTAAATTGTAATATCTTAGCATAGCATAGTTTGAAGGAGAAGGAAGTTTTCCTTTGAAAACTTTGTAAGAGATTGTTGTGAAAAACTATTGTAATAAAAGATCTTTCAATGAATGGTGAATTCATCTTTGTTATAAGTAGCTAGCAAGGTTTCTTCATCCCTTCGACTTCAAGTAGCGTAAAGTAGAGTAGTTTTCATTCTCATGCAGGTAGATGTTAGTTGTGGACTTGTGGAGTTAATCAAGATAGCTTCATTTTTATCCATACCACTAGCAGCTTGTTGATGACAAGTTTGCCTTGTGTGGTCGACTGGAAAGCTTTACATACTTAACTTCGGTTGTGGTTCACGTCTTGGCATGCATCGTCTTGATGGTGTCTTTATGTTGAACTGTGACTTGAAAACCTCTTGCCACTCCCTTGAAGATTGCACCGACTTTGTGTAAGAGTCTGGTTGAAGTTTGTTGAGATTGATCCCACGTCCTGTCCTTAGATAGAGCATAAATTTCTTAGGCCCTATACTCTTTTAAATTCAGTCCATTTCTGGTTAGAATTAGGAAACTTGTGCTCACTTGCCAAATCATTCGAATTACATGAAAGCCCTTAGTCCGCTATCTGCTGTCAACTGTCGAACAATTGTGTAAGTCCCCTTGAAATACCAGCAAAAATCACATCAAGCCAACTTAGACTATTCGCACTTAAGGAACCTTGGAGTTGAATGTATGATCTATCTCGCAATTTTAGCATGCAGGAAACTTTGTTCAAGAGAGGATAGGGTACCCGTTGGGAAACTTTATTCTGTGTTGGTGCGGTCGTGAAAACCACGTCAACAGGCTGCCACTGCCTCCTTAATATTCTATTATAATATCTTCTCTCTGTCACTCATGAAAGCCACAGGCTAGCAAGAAAACCAGCTCTGATACCACTGTAATAGCCCCACATAATTTTATATGCAAATACTTTTCCTATTTCACTAAACTGTGTGGATAGGAATTTCATCAAATAGTTTTCAGAATATTGATTTGTGCTTGTTTTCAGATGTTTCCAAGTGGATAATAGATGTTTATACGAACTTATAGTAGAATATCTTCTCACAATTACCTTAACTTCAGAATAGTAATGAAATTGCATAAATAACTTAGGCTAACATTTATATGTATCCAACCAAGTTGAATAACAATCGCTGATATAGAACAGCCAAATGACCATTACAGAAATTGACTTTGTCTGACTTGGATATCTATCAAAACTGATTCACAACTCTTCCAATTAGTAATTTCGAGAATATATAAGTATATCAACCTCTTTGGAAGAAATGGCAGCTTCAAATACACCATAACTCCCTCAAAATATTCACGGCTCCTCATAAAAGGTTGCTATAGGTACCAACTGGCACATACAGTCCATAAATTGATGTAGGCTAGTTTAGGCGGTTGGACATGGTCTCCACGTCACCTTAGCCAGCTTCCAATTTATCTACACATCATCTACTTCCAGCTACACTCCATCCCATTTTATTATGACAAAAGATGTCACATCTCCTTTAAATGGTGTGATTGAGTATGTTGAGGCTACGATAGCAAAATACCCACGAATCCTTGACACTGAATATTACATGAACATCGATATTTCTTAGATAGGATTCGAACAGTTGTTATAGAGTAGTTCTCAAGAGTAGCAACTAAATGGCTCAACTGAAGATATAATATATAAATGTCACTTGTACTCCTCTGTATAAACCCAATTCTATCACTAAAATTTGTCTCCAAAGGAGACTCCACAAATTTGGAATCGATCCGCAATCCACAGGCTAGGGTGGATAGTTTCACCACCGAAACCTGCAACCCTCAAGCTCCTTGAGCTTCACAACCAATCTTAAAGGAAAACAATAATCTTCGATTATCAAATGACCCTCCAAAAATTGTATTTTGTATCTTCTCATGAATAGGCCCTCAATAATATTTTCTCTCCTTTAATAATTTAAATATTTGAACTTTAGAGGGAAAATATATATATATTAGACTATAGGAATCGATCGGGTATCTGTCCCCCTATAAACTACAGTACACCCGGTAAACTTTTTTCATGTGACTGGTGCTGCCAGCACGACACGCCCTCTGGTACCACAAGTTTGGGGGGAGACTAGACCTCGTGACCTCTTACCCGCAATAGGATGCTTTAGCCAATCGAGCTAGGCCCCCCGCCCCAGAAAATATAATATTAAAGTGACTTTTAATATATGAATATTTTACTTAAGTCACTAAAAAAATATTAATTAAATAATATTATTCATAATATTTAACTTTGGGACGAATAATATTAAATAATAGATAATCAATTCCCTTAATTAAAAATAGCCCACGGGAATCGTATAGGCTATTCAACCTCAAGAGCTGCTAGTTGGAAGGGGACATTACAACTTTTGGACAGATAATATTAAATAATTAATAATCGATTCCCTTAATTAAAAATAGCCCACAAGAATCCTATAGGCTATTCAACCTCAAGAGCTACTAGTTGGAAGGGGACATTATGACTTTTGGACGAATAATATTAAATAATTAATAATCGATTCCCTTAATTAAAAATAGCCCACAAGAATCATATAGGCTATTCAACCTCAAGAGCTGCTAGTTGGAAGGGGACATTACATTTGTTGACACCATATTCTTTGCTATGCCACCAAGTATCTCAAGTTTCTTAATCCTTGAATGTTGGACTCATTCATTTATTTAATGTTGCATTTGCCTTTAAATTCTATCTCAATTTTCCTGATCCTTGACTATTGGACTCACACATGTATTTAAAGCTCCAATTGAGTTTAAATTTTGGCTTCTCAAACCAAAGGATTTCTTGTGGTTCTGGTTTGCTACAGGACAAAAAGTTTAGTTTAATTTTTTTCTTGATATTAGATTTTAGTCGTTTCTTTGTGTTCCTCATCAAGTTATTTAACTCATTATTGATGAAACCCTCAATAGTGTATTATACCTTAATATGGGTGATTTAATTGTACTTCTTATAATTGTAATCCACCAACTCACCATACAAACTATTGAGGTGTTGTATCTTGTCATTTATCAGCTTCCATGATTGCTCAATTTTGTATTTATCTTACTTTAAATTAACTTCTGTTTCCGAATACAATACATTTATATATGTTTTCTTGAACTTTAAATAGTTTTTTTCTTACAATTGCTCTTTTCCAAATAATCTTTTTACTTAATTATTTACCATATATCTTGTTTCTAACTTTATTTACATTGTTTGTCTAAGTTACTAATTTGAGTTCTACTACCCTCATTTTGTAAAGTTTCACCTCAAAATTTTAATGCCATACCACCTAATGTAATGTCCCCTTTCGGGTGAAATCACTAAAACCTGAATCTTGCATTCAGAGTGTTTCTCAAAGAGGCATTAGGGACATTAGAGATTGATAAATTTCAGTAATCACATCTTTTAAGGTCAAAATGATATAAATATTTCAATATACACATCTATCCTAATGTGTTCAAATATATATTCATAAATCATTCTTGTAATGTCCCCTTCTGAGTGAAATCACTAAAACCTAAATCTTACATTCAGAGTGTTTCTCAAAGAGGCATTAGGGACATTAGAGATTGATAAATTTCAGTAATCACATCTTTTAAGATCAAAATGATATAAATATTTCAATATACTCATCTATCCTAAAGTGTTCAAATATATATTCATAAATCATAACATATATTTATGAGCATCAACAGAGATTTTAATGAATAATATACCTAATCCACTATTCTTACCTGCTACACCTTATTACCTTATTATACTAATCCCTTCTACAATGGATCTTATACCTAATAAGTGGCGGGTCTGTAGACTAGTGCGAGCATTATACATATATTTCTTAATCCTACACCCTCTAACTTTCTTCTTATATATATATCTCTTATTCCCTTATTCTCTTATCCTCCATTCAGAAATATGTATAGATCTTTCATATAATTATTAAGTATATGTGGTAGCTCTAACCATTAATACGTCCTTCACTTACCATGGGACATTCCTCGGTTTTATCTGTTTGTCTTGACTGAACCTAACATAATAGGTGACTCCAACGTCTATGAAAGAGCTGACTAAGAAAAGAGGAAGAATTTGACTTGGCTTGGAGATAGTTCCTCTAACCTGAAGCGGCACCCAGTATGTTGCAGTTCCACTCGTTTCATCATCCAGTGATCACGTTTTGATATAAGCAAGGGAGGCACCTTACTAGAGACCCCGTCCTTGCTTCTCAAAGGCTCATCTCAACACAAAGAAGCCAAACGTCCCTCACCAACCGACTTCAGGAACGAACGTATGGTTTTGTCTTCCAGTGGCGATCACAATGCTCAGCAATTATAAATTTGTTTCCTTCGATGATCTTTGTCTTACTTGCCACGACTATCAAATGCAATGAGGAACGGTCACTAGAGTGAGGTAAACCGTAATACCATCTGAACATGCACAGCTCGAGTCAACTAGGTATTGCTTCACAATATCCACCATTAAAATATTTAACAAGTATCATGAGCGGTGACAGAAGAAATAATATATGGAGACCTCTTCATCGCCTAAATAAGCTCCGACGAGGATATCTATAATATTGTAATGTCCCCGTTTTAGCCATACGCTATTCTATGTCTGATAGTCTATTTTCGGAATCCCTTAGGCGAGTCAGAAGCTGAAATTAGGGTTTCCACTTTCTGAGGAGGTTTTGAGGTCTTGCATGTTGGAGTTTCTAACGCATGTCTAGTGGAGCTTTCTAGGTTTTTGGAGAGCTTCGCAATGAGGTAACATGCATCACAGGATATTGACTTGCATTCTCGACTGCGTTTTGGAAGCTTGCATGTTCGAGTTTTCCAATTTGGCTTCTGGATTCCTTCTGGGTTTTCAAAGAGCTTCGCGATGGTGTGACATGCAACTGAATCAGAGAACTTTTCTGAACTTACCATTTTTAGTAAGTTGTGATGGCTGCTCAAAATGTGGAGAAAATGAATTTGGAACAACTTACTATTTTTAGCAGTATGCTATTTTTAGTAAGTACTATTTCTGGCAGTGCTATTTTTAGCAACAATTTAGCAGTTCAGTGCAATGGCTATTTCTGGCAGGTCAACTTGAGCAATGGTCTCTAGCATTTGAAGTGATTATTTTGGCCAGTTTGATATTTGATGAAAAATAATGTTTTAAGTGAAAAATATTTGGCTAAGGCGTGGAGGACGATTTGGAGAGATAAGTGATTTTTATAATGTTTATTAATTAAACATTCTGGAGGCTTTATTTGGCAAGTGTTAATGTTTTAAGTGAAATATTAACTTAGGCAAAATGGATGCCTAGTTTGAAGGAATATTTGCAAATTATAAAATATTTCACTTAATCATATTTAGACGCCTATTTGAGGGGATATGTTATTTTATAAAGTATTGCACTTTAATACTTTTGGGATGCCACATTATACTTTATTAGCATTTTTGATAAAGTATATTTCATTATTTGGAGAAGAGGCTAAATGAAATTCAAATTGCAAATTATTGAAGATGAATGTGAATTTGAGATAGGTGCCCTAATTAAAGGGAAAAGAAGATTTGAACTTGGGAGAGAAAAAAGTTATAAATAAGAGTGTTGGGCTCTTCATGGAGATCTATTGTTGCTTATCATACTGTTATGCTGCTGAAATACTTTCAGAGCTTGCTTCGAGGATTGCATACCTCCTAGTTCTTTCTCTTGGTTTCGTGTTTGAAAGATAGCACCTAGCTGAGTTTTCAAAGATTGCTTCTCATCCAGACTAGCAGACAGAGCATCAAGGTTGAAAATTTTAGAGATTTGTCAATTTTGCATTTGTTGGTTAGGGTTTTACTAAAATAGAAATCTGCTCATAAGTCCATGCATGATTTTTTAGTGGTTCTGGGTATTGGCCCTATTCTTTAGTCTACCTTGGGCACCCCTCCTTGCAAGTTTTCAGATTTTTTGGAGGTGTCTCGGATTTTATCTTGTTGGTAGAACATTTTTGGAGGTTGTACCTTCTTTGAGGTTGCATTGGAAAGCGCGCATAAATAAATCACTGCTATTTGGAGGAGTTTTTGGGCTTGGTCTTGGTCACTCAACGCCTAGCTCTCATTTGCATTCAGTTCCACATCATTCGGAGGTGTTTTGACGAAGTTATGAGCATTTTGGTGATTCTAGGGCTTGCTGGTATGAATTTTCTGATTACTGCAATTTTATATCAGACCTGATATTTTAGTCCCTTTTGCTATATTTCATATGTTGGATAGCTTGTACTTGTTTGGAGTTCATTTCCTAACATTTTGGAGATCATTGGTTATCTATATCTCATTGTATTTGCAGATTGTTCATCATATTGTAATGCTCAATCAGTAGTACTGATCAACTCTTTTACTTTCTACACTTTACACTTTGTATCCCCACTTTAGTGGAAGAGGATGGCTATGTCGCCTAGTTTACTTTCAGTTTAATCACTTTCATTCCCACGGTTGTGGATGAGATTGGCCCTTGCTCAGTCTGCATTGCATTTACTTTCTGTTTCTCCGCAATATGATAGCGCGTTTCCCACTTCGGGTTAGGAATGCACATACTTCGTGTTGAGATTGTTTACTTGCATAGCATCATTGTTAATAGAATCTCCGCCATATGGTAGCGCCTTTCCCACCTCGGGTTAGGAGTGCACATGCTTGGCGTTGAGTTTACTTTCCAGTACTACATTCTTTACTAGTGATACTCCGCCATATGGTAGCTTCTTACCCAGCTTGGGTCAGAAAGCGCATTCTTGCCGTTGAGGCTCTTTCCTTCAGTTGTTGGTTTTGATTTAAGCTAACCCTAACAGGTACTTTGGTGTTGTTGTGATCATCTCAAAGTTTGAAAAAACTGGGTCGGCTCATTACAGTGGTATCAGAGCCAAGATCCTGCCATCCTGTGAAAAAGACAGAGTCAACTAACAGATGAGTGACAGAGAAATCAGATTCTTCACTAGAGTTCAGTAACTTTCAGAAGTTCCGAAGATGTTGCGTTTTCTAAGGTCCAGGAATCGGGAGAAGTCAGATTTGACTATGGCATTTGAGGAAGGAAAGGTTAGTTTGGCCACAAGGTATTTCATTGAGTATGCCGAATAGTACATAAGACAATGTGAACATGAGTTTGCCATACTCCGTGAACAATATCAAAACATGCCAGATGATTATAGGAACAATGTTTCATTTGATTCCCATTTGAATTGTGTGGTGTTACTGAAGCCCGAAAAGTTGGAGATGGTGAACCACATTAGGAAAATGATAAAAAGGGAAGCAAAACAAGCTTTGGTTGAAGGATCAAAGAAGGAAGAACATGAAGTGCCTATTTGTGGTTTGCAGCCCACAAATAAGCAAGTTGATGAAACTTTGCCTGTTGAAGAATGTGTGTAAGAGCCCCATAATAATTCCCTTGACTTGCATGTAATAGGAAGTGATGAAGATCAGCTCGGTGAAAAGAACATAGCAATAGTCCTAACTAAAGAGGATTCATCCAATGTAGGTCTTGAGACAAATGACTTCACAGAAGATTCCAATAGTAACATTGTGTGGGTTGAATTTGCTAAAGAAGAGCAAGTTAAGGATAATTTGGGTGGTGACATTGAACCAGCTTATGATCATTACCATAGTGATGTTGTTGGTGGTGATTTCGAGGTGTTTGTACCTCCTCTTGTTGAAGATTTGGTGATGGATAATTTCCCTCTTGTTGCTGCCCCAACTTCCCAAGATGTTACACATAAAGAAATCAACAACATACCTATTCACGATGGGTTTGTTGAAGATAAAAATGATAAAGTAATCAAAGCAGCCAACTTTGATGACTCTTATTTCCAGTACAATGATGGTGACATAGGTGGTATTGGGTTTGATCATCAAACTAAGCTTTTGGAGGAAGCTACTAATGAAGATGTCAGTTTAAGTGAAAAGGGGAGTGACTCATTCAAAGAGTCAACACTTCAAGAGGAGCATGATAAGCACTTTTCGGTTGACCATCTCAATCAACCCACTAGCATTTTGGATCCGGGTGTGTTGGCTTCAAGATATGACAAAGAAACTGTGTGGGATAAGTTTCCCTTTGATCCTAATGAAGATCTTTTGACTCTTGAAGAAGAAAGGTTTAAAGAGGTTTTTCAAAACAAGTCTGATTTTCCAATTCAGGAAGCTGATTTCACACTTAGGGAAGAAGAAATTGTGGAGTATGTTCCTCTCCATGACAGAAAATTCTCCCTGAGTTGATGGTGAAAGACAAGAAGGTTGGAGCAGCTATGAGGGCAGCGTAGACACAAAACAAAGTTTTGATTTTGAAAAGCAGCCAACCAGCAACCCACCGTCTTTGCATATTCTTGAGAGGGAACATCAAGTCAGAGAGTCCTTTGAAGAGGAAGTGCGAGTTCTATCCCAATTTGATCGCACTCACGGTTTGATTGAAGAGCTCTACTGGAAGGCTCAGCTTGAAGAGAGACGAAGAGGAGTGAAAGATGAAGTTGCTCTTCCCAATTTGCAACTTATCAGAGATTCTTTGGAGACCTTGAAGTCCGAGTACATGCACTTGATTGAAGATCAAGATCATGCCATTGAAGTTGCAAAGAAGAACATTTGTGCTTTTCAAAAAAAGGAGAGTATGATTGATGAGCTCACTTTGGAGCTTGGGTCAAACAAAGACATGTTGAAAGAAACTCAGTTGGCTCTAACAGAGGTTGAAGACCAGTTTGCTGACTTCAAACTTTTCAAGGAGCAAGAGGGTGCCCAAAGAGCTGAAGAAATCAAGCAAGTGATTGGAGAGTTTGATAGTCTTCAAGAGGAGTTTGATTTTGAAAGTGTCTCAAGAAAATCAGAAGTTGCATGTGCAGATTTGGAGCAGCAAGATGAAAGGAATGAATTTCAAGTTTTTAACAATCCTCTCTTTGAAGTGGGTGTTGAGGAAACTTATGATAATCCTCTTTTTGTGATGGAAGATGAAACATCAATTGATAATAGCATGAAATGGGATCCTGATGAAGTTTCCAAACAAAATATGTAATGTGATTTTCAGCTTATTGAAGATTTGCAAGCCGAACATGAGGGAGATTCACTCCTTGCAATTGGTAATCTTCCAAGAAGAACGTTTGATCAAGAATGCTTAAGAGGGATTGAGGGCGTAGTCTTCTGTAGAAACCCCTGTTTCCCCCTAACACTGAATCTGACTGTAGTTTTGAGTTTTTCTGACGTTTTTGAAGTTTTGTGATTTTTTTGCAATTTTTGGTTTTTTGATGCAATAATGAATAGTACGGCTTTTACAGAAAATAATAATAAAATTCTTAAAAATTGCTAGATCATCAATATGCGTAGCAAATACAAGCTAGATAGAAGGCGTATCTTTTATTGACTCAAAAGATCTCAATACACAATGATCTGATAACATGCAATAGTAAAAACAGTGAATTTTGCAATATTTAAGAAACCTGGTATCTGCTGCAAATGTAGTATAGATCTGTACGGCTGAGTAAATGGATGCTCTTCTCCCTCCGTATTTTGATCTCAGAAGTCTCCCAGCTAGTTGGCGCCTCCAAGGAAAGAGGTTAGACACCAGTATGATAGGCGTTTTTCTCCCAAAGAAAGAACACGTGTTTTCTCACAGGTACGGCCTGACAATAAGGTACGGCCTGTCAGAAATCAGACTCAAGAATGTACGGCCCTCTTAAATACTGATATGCAAGTCTCTGAAATATGGCGCCTTGAGGATTAGCTACTGTCTGAATGCAAATAGCTGAATAATCGCTGAAGATGATGAATCCTCTGAAGCTCTGTAGTTTTCTCTGAATAAGAAAACCTCTGTAGGCAATAGATCAAGTGATATTGCACACTCTCTGAATTGCTTTCTGCTGGAGATGGCTCGTTCTCCAAGGAATCGAACGTGAAACCCTAAGTCTCAGGCTCAGATCAATTTGATCAATTTCTCAAACTCAATAATCACATAATGCACAATTCCCAAGGCAAAATCCACTAATAGGCTGAAAACTGCGATTTGCTTGAAAATAGGGTTTCATTAAAATATTCATGTTTTAATATTTTAATGTTTCAATAGTCCTCAGCTGAATATTTTAAATATTAATCAAATGTCAAACTGGCCCCCTTTTCATGATGGCGCACCCCTCAAGGAAAAACACTTAAGTTATAATATTAAATTATAACTTTATATTATAAACGTTAATTAATTAATATTTAATCAATACGATCAAATATTAATATCTTCCTTGTTTCTAACCCGATGACTGATCCGTCTG
>VDFB02047230.1:479271744-479310421 GCA_007258455.2 Sequoia sempervirens
CGATGGTGTGACATGCAACTGAATCAGAGAACTTTTCCGGACTTACTATTTTTAGTAAGTTGAGACAGCTGCTCAAAATGTGGAGAAAAATGAGTTTGGAACAACTTCCTATTTTTAGCAGTATGCTATTTTAGTAAGTACTATTTCTGGAGGTGTTATTTTTAACAACAGTTTAGTAGTTCAGTGCAATGGCTATTTCTGGCAGGTCAACTTGAGTAATGGTCTCTAGCATTTGAAGTGATTATTTTGGCCAGTTTGATATTTGATGAAAAATAATGTTTTAAGTGAAAAATATTTGGCTAAGGCATGGAGGACGATTTGGAGAGATAAGTGATTTTTATAATGTTTATTAATTAAACATTCTGGAGGCTTTATTTGGCAAGTGATAATGTTTTAAGTGAAATATTAACTTAGGCAAAATGGATGCCTAGTTTGAAGGAATATTTGCAAATTATAAAATATTTCACTTAATCATATTTGGACGCCTATTTGAGGGGATATGTTATTTTATATAGTATTGCACTTTAATACTTTTGGGATGCCACATTATACTTTATTAGCATTTTTGATAAAGTATATTTCATTATTTGGAGAAGAGGCTAAATGAAATTCAAATTGCAAATTATTGAAGATGAATGTGAATTTGAGATAGGTGCCCTAATTGGAGGGAAAAGAAGATTTGAATTTGGGAGAGAAAAAATTTATAAATAAGAGTGTTGGGCTCTTCATGGAGATCTATTGTTGCTTATCATACTGTTATGCTGCTGAAATACTTTCAGAGCTTGCTTCGAGGATTGCATACCTCCTAGTTTTTTCTCTTGGTTTCGTGCTTGAAAGATAGCACCTAGCTGAGTTTTCAAAGACTGTTTTTCATCCAGACTAGCAGACAAAGCGTCAAGGTTGAAAATTTTAGAGATTTGTCAGTTTTGCATTTGCTGGTTAAGGTTTTGCTGAAATAGAAATCTGCTCATAAGTCCATGCATGATTTTTTAGTGGTTCTGGGTATTGGCCCTATGCTTTAGTCTACCTTGGGCGCCCCTCCTTGCAAGTTTTCAGATTTTTTGGAGGTGTCTCGGATTTTATCTTGTTGGTAGAACATTTCTGGACGTTGTACCTTCTTTGAGGTTGCATTGGAAAGCGCGCATAAATAAATCACTGCTATTTGGAGGAGTTTCTGGGCTTGGTCTTGGTCACTCAACTCCTAGCTCTCATTTGCATTCAGTTCCACATCATTCGGAGGTGTTTTGACGAAGTTATGAGCATTTTGGTGATTCTAGGGCTTGCTGGTATGAATTTTCTGATTGCTGCAATTTTATATCAGACCTGATATTTTAGTCCCTTTTGCTATATTTCATATGATGGATAGCTTGTACTTGTTTGGAGTTCATTTCCTAACATTTTGGAGATCATTGGTTATCTATATCTCATTGTATTTGCAGATTGTTCATCATATTGTAATGCTCAATCAGTAGTACTGATCAACTCTTTTACTTTCTGCACTTTACACTTTGTATCCCCACTTTAGTGGAAGAGGATGGCTATGCCACCTAGTTTACTTTCAGTTTAATCACTTTCATTCCGACGGTTGTGGATGAGATTGGCCCTTGCTCAATCTGCATTGTATTTGTTTTCTATTTCTCCGCCATATGATAGCCCCTTTCCCACTTCGGGTTAGGAATGCACATGCTTCGCGTTGAGATTGTTTACTTGCATAGCATCATTGTTAATAGAATCTCCGCCATATAGTAGCACCTTTCCCACCTCGAGTTAGGAGTGCACATGCTTGGTGTTGAGTTTACTTTCCAGTACTGCATTCTTTACTAGTGATACTCCGCCATATGGTAGCTTCTTACCCAGCTTGGGTTGGAAAGCACATTCTTGGCGTTGAGGCTCTTTCCTTCAGTTGCTGGTTTTGATTTGAGCTAACCCTAACAGGTACTTTCGTGCTGTTGTGATCATCTCAAAGTTTGAAAAAAATGGGTCAGCTCATTACAAATATATTGGCCCTTTGAATAAATCGAAGAAAATATTATTCCCGACAAACTTATTTTTTTTATCCCCCAAATCCCCTCAAAGGGATTATTCGGCCCTCTATATAGCTTGATGCCCATGAGACACTGATTTCCTTGTGTCATTTCGCTCACAGTCGTGATTCATGAACTGTTTAAAAATTATTATTTATTAACTTATTAATTGCATCAGCCCTTACAAGACTTTAAGCACTTATATACATATTACTTGTAATTAATTTCAATATATTTACATCATTATATGATAATATTTAGTTTTATATTTATATTTGTTATTCATAATAATAAATATATTATATTTTAATTAAAATATTCATATAGTGATATATATTAATAATATACATAATGATTTCCATCATTTGAATTGATATTTTATAAAGGCAACTTCATCATCTTTTTACGTAATACTTAAATTAAACAGTTCCTAAATATGGGGACATGACAGTCCTCCCTACCAAGAATGCTTGTCCTTAAGCAATCTCAAACTTGAATTACAACTAATCTACTAAGAAAATCTTTTATCCTTGTTAAGCACAAGCAATTATAAACACAAATCATTCACGAGATATGATGCATACACTTAGGAAATACAAGGCATGTTAATACACTCAAGGTATGCATATACACTCGAAGACGTATACATGTTCAATCAGATGTATACACTCAAGAAATAGAATATACATAACAGAAATATGCTCATGCAGTGAACATGTTAAAGCACATTAGGCATAAAGCAAGCATATGAGACATGAGGCACACTTATAAGATATGAATCATACATATGAATACATGTAAGCAGTAGAGCATGAAGTACGAGCAAGAATAAACACATGGAGCATACACCAACATAGACTCGAATACACAAGGCATGAAGTATTCACACTTGAATATATAAAGCATGGGGTATGCTTGTCAATCACAAGTAGACATGCTGAAAACACACCAATCATGAAAGACACATCAGAAAGTTATCCACAGAGCAGTCATGTACATTGTAGACTATATAGTAGTCATAAATGCATACAAGATACAAAGCATGAAGCAAACATGAATACATGTGTAGAGCATAATCATAGATTACACATGAAGCATAAAAATACATGAAATACACTTATAAATATGCAGAGTAAGACACACAATGTAAGACAAATACACACAGAAGCGACGAGCAATAAATTACACACAAGGCATATAAATCATATAATTATACTTAGGGAAAGAAATACACTTGAAGTACATGTAAGTCACAGAGTATACAGTTGAATATACTGGAATACACATAAGTCACATGGTGTACATTTGAATACAATTGAACACACATAAGCCAAAAAGTATATACTTGAATACACATGAGCCACAAAGTATACAAATACAAAGTCATAGAGTATGCACTCAAATATCAATAAAAAGTTATAGAGTATAAATACAATCACAAGTCATAGAGTATTGACTCAAATACAAGTACAATCATAGAGTATACTCCCAAATACAAATTCAATCACGAGTCATAAGGTATACACTCAAATACAAATACAATTGAATGAAGTATACTGTCAGACAATCGGGAAGGGGGATTCAGTGCATCCCATACTACACCGTGGACCCGTCCACCTTCCCAAGGCCATCGAGTATACCCATGAATATGAAGTAGACACACAAATACACGTAGTACATATTTCCCCTTCTAATTAATCTTCCGAGAATCAGAGGATTAGCCTATCACGTCGACCCTTGTAGGCTAATGGTTTTGGATAGAGAGTCACTTGAACAAGCACTTGGTTGTGAATTTGCAATGTCGATATCCAGAGTATGGTGACGGAGCGAATTTGTGCATTTGGCGTGATAATTGTGCTTAAAATTATGATCTTCACCCTTAATTTCACCATCCTTGGTCTAGGGACCATGTGCCTTTAAAATGGAGGGGTCACTTTATATTTTTCAGTTACTATTCATTACTAAAGTGAAAAAAGTTATAACTTAAGTGAATAGTACTCACTGTAATGAATAGTGATTTCAATGTAAAATTATAAAAGAAAGAGGAAGTTCGACCCCCTCATGTTTGGAGTTATTTTGCTTGCTTTGGCTTGAGAGTTTGGAGTTTGCGAGAGAGGGAAAACTAGGGTTTCCTGATTTCTGCAGTGGGTGAGCCTGGAGGGGGCTTGTTGTTCGTTTTTGAACTGCTTGAGGGTGTGAAATACCACCTTAAGGTTGCTGATCTGAGTTTGGTTACTTCATTTGGAGCCATATATTGTTGTTTGCAAGTTATTAGAGCTATCTTTTGAAAGGGAATTTGCTGCCATTGACTCCATTTTCATCTACAAGGGAGTTGTTCGCATTTTAGAAGGTTTTGGAGCTGATTTTTGCACCTACAGCCAGCCGCCCTTTCATGAGGGTTTCAATTAGCATAAAGAAAAAAAACGCCTCCTTTTAGTGGCTGCAATCACTTCCAAAAGTGGCACCCTTACCCTAAAAAGCTTCTCAATTCATCTTTTGGTGGGAGAAGCTTGTCATTCGAAAGCTGTAAGCACTTATTTGGGGTTTGGTACTGTAGCAAAACACTAATCACGGAGTTATAAGGCTGTAAGTTAAAGTTTAGTTGAAGATATATCTAGCTTTTGAAAATATGTGTGTTATATGTTGTATGTAACCTATTATGTAATGAAGAAAGTATCTTTGGCACTTAAATTGAGTCATTACTCAAATTGTCTTAGTAGATTAGTTTTTAAAGTTCCCATTGAATGTAAATGCTTGTTAGTATTGTTAGCATTATTGGCATCAAACGCAAAAACACAAAAAAAAAAAAGACTATCAATTGAAAACAAAAAAATCAGACCTACAAAAATCACAGTGAAACCCAATCAGCAGAGTGGTGGAACACTACACATATGTTACGAAGCATTCATACACATAAATTATCTCAAAGTATATACATTAATGAAACACAATCATACTTCATGAAATAAAAATACTAACTTGAAAGATATTAATCCACCACAATGAAGTTATGAAAACCATTCTTATCATATTAATCACTTGTAAATCATATGTAATCATGCATTCAATCTGTAAATTTCTGAGTAAACTAAATAGTTATTAAAACACCCCAAGTTATCATCCCTTATTCATTAACATCATAGGCGAGGTAAAAGAGGTCCACACACAAGGATGCCCTTAGAGCACTCCCTTCTCAGCCCAAGGGCGGCTAAACAACCCCCTCGGCCCTCAATGGCAGACCGCAGTCATCCATGGAGGGTGGCCTACCTCGAAGGGACCCTAGTATCTGCACTCCTTCATGCACTTCCAACTCTCCTCCCTAATGAATTGATTCAAACACAATTGTAATCATGAAATCCTCTCTTATTAAACTACTGCTACTTATAAGCCATATATAACAGTGCATTCAATCATTAGATTTTCAAGCAACTAAATAGATGTCAAGATACTCCAAGTTACCATCCCTTGATCATCAACATCGCAGGTGAGGCAAAAAAGGTCCACACACAAGGAAGCCCTTAGATGTAATGTCCCCATTTTGGCCATACGCTCCTCTGTGACTAATAGCCTATTTCCGGAAATCCGTAGGCTGATCAAAAGTGAAATTAGGGTTTTCTTCGCTTGGTGGCTTTTGGTATTTTTCGGAATTTACTATTTTTAGTAAATTCTATTTTTGACAGTGATCAGCTGTCAGCACTTCAGTAAATCATTTTCAGTTGGAGCAATTGCTTGGGTTTGATTTTGGCTTTAAAAAACATTATTTGATGAAATAATATATTTTAAGGCATTAATGTTTTAATTTAAAGTTCACCCCCTGGCCTAGTTCATTAACTTTAAGTTGTGTTTAAAAGGTGGCCATGAAGGGGGACGCCCTCATGAAGGAGATATTAAATATTTAATAAAGTTTTATTGTGCCTTGAAGTGGACACCATCCTAAAGGAGGATTTAATATTTTGAATTTTAAAATATTTCAAAGAGGACTTTTGGCATCCCATTCTTGGAGGAGTTTTGGGAATTTGAAAAGTCGCCTCCTTTTCTATAAAAGAAAAGTTTTGCTCAAACCTTTCTGATCCATTGTTTGTGCTAAAGTTATGTTGTCGAAATGACATTGTAAATTCAGCTTCGAGGAATGCTTACCTCCTAGCAATCGTCCAATTTCGTGTTTGAAAGATAACACCTAGTTGGCTTCATGGCTGCTTCTCATCCAGAATAGCAGATTGAGCTTCAAAGTGGAGAATTTTGGTGATGTTTTTCAAGTTCTGAGTTGCTGGTGTGTCTACAACTGAAAGCGTTTTTTGTGAAGTTTTTTGAATAAATAAAATATTGTTCTGGGTATTTTGGCAAAGTGATTCTTGGCACAAGGCGTCCCTTTCTACAAGAGATTAGAATTTGATTCGGAGTCATTATTTTTATATTGCAAAATCGCACCTCCAACAAGTACTATTTATGTTGGGCATTGGAGTTCGTGCCAAATAATTGAAGGTGGTTTGGAGCTATTTCAACATTGCAACTTGGGCGCCTATCCTCCAAAGAGCCTTTGCATTTCGTTTCATTCAATTCGGAGGTATATTGATGAAGTTGTGAGCATTTGATTGATTTTTTGTTTGTTGGTTGACATTTTTAGTTTGCTAGTTTTTGTTGTCAGACTTCAATAAGTTCAGTCTTTGGCTTCAATTTCAGTCTTTGAGGGGTCTAAAACTTGAAAGATTCATCCTTCACATATTTGCATTGATTCTATCATTGTAACACTAGTAAATTGCAGATTTCTTTAATTGTAAGGTTGTGAATTAGTAGTACTAATCCAACCATTGTGATTACTGCATTTACTTGTGAATTCTAATGCAAACACTATAACCCCTGGACGGTTTACCACCAGTGTGGAGGAATTTACTTTGTATTTACATCTATCACCCACTGTTAAGTAGAGAATTCCCACTGTTGAGTGGATGCTTGCCGTAGTGGATGAATTAGTTTGTTTTGTAATTCTTTTCCCCCCACTGAATTGGTGGTTGTGCGGAAATATCTCATGGCTGGTTCACCACCTGTCTTCATTTAAGTTGTAACTTCATTTCCAATTATATTTCAGTTTTCCTCCACCATATGTTAGCACCTTTCCTTCAAAAGGATCTTGTGTGCATATTCTTGGCGTTGAGTGCTTGTCATTTGATTCCATTTTGAAGCTAACACTAATCCATTGGCGTAGCGCTGCTTGTGTTGTGATAATTTCAAGAAAAAAATTGACTAGCACATTTCATTAGAGCACTCCCTTCTCAGCCCAAGAGCGGCTAAACAACCCCCTCGGCCCTCAATGGTAGACCACAGTCATCCAAGGAGGGTGGTCTAGCTCGAAGGGACCCTAGTATCTGCTCTCCTCTATGTACTTCCAACTTCCCTCCCTAATGTGTTGACTAAGAAAGAATGGTAATTCGGTGATGGCTGACATATTTAATAATGCAGATGCTACACCACTATAATCTCACTCTTATTACCATTGATTCTATAATGAATCACTACAATGATCAGCAATGATCTAAATACAAATCTTTATATATATATATATATATATATATATATATATATATCAGCACATACATACCAATTCGCAGCACTGATAATATCTTCACTTACAGATCAAAGCAAATTTCCTCTCATCTAATTCGATCTTAAAGCCGATTGTTCTCAATATCAATTTCTCATATATTTATCAATCATTAATATTTGCATTCATAACATATTTAACAAAATATTATTTTCCCACTATGTAAAGGTATTTAAGATTTCTAATTTAGGGCTATGAAAGTACGCACCTAATACTTACCACTTTGAACTGCAGGAACCTCTTGTTTTCCCAGCCAATGATGTCATCTTCTTATTCTACGTTTCAATAGAATGATAGATCATAATGGTCTTTAATATTGTCGTGTTTGCAAAGATGTAATTAGTCTTTCTCTTATAGTCACACACACCATAATTAGGATGGAATATATCATCATAACCTCATTAGTTGTCCAATTCAAAATAACATAATAGCAATACTATAATAGTGACATGACAATAATAAATAACATCAATGAGACAAATATTATTATGGTATAAACTGTATTCATCAACCACCTATAATATATTTATCGGTCATATATATTTATCAATCATATTTAGATAGGTCTATTAACCACCGATTAGTATTTTAATTCCCTATTTTTTGCCAAGCAATATCACTGTTCTTATTCAAAATCTCACAATTTGCATATATCTTAACATTAGAGTAATTATATTCAATGGTTACAGGCCATACTTGATCTACATGAGTCAGAGTGCGTTTCTTTATATTTATAGAATATACCTTCTTCTTCGGTAAGTTTACATATGCTAATTTCACAGGATGGCAGGAAAGTTGCTCTGATACCACTTGTAATGTCCCCTTCGAGGTGAAATCACTAAAGCCTGAATCTTGCATTCAAAGTGTTTCTCAAAGAGGCATTAGGAAAATTACAGATTGATAAATTTCAGTAATCACATCTTTTAAGATCAAAATGATATAAATATTTCAATATACTCATCTATCCTAAAGTGTTCAAATATATATTCATAAATATAACAATATATTGTTATATTTATGAATATATATTTGAACACTTTAGGATAGATGAGTATATTGAAATATTTATATCATTTTGATCTTAAAAGATGTGATTATATTGTTATATTTATGAATATATATTTGAACACTTTAGGATAGATGAGTATATTGAAATACTTATCTCATTTTGATCTTAAAAGATGTCATTTTTCAAGGTTTTCAAAATGGAATACACTCCCAATGATTTCAAGACCAAATCAGCTCTCTACCATGACTTCATCAAAACAGCTGAGACAGACTTGCATCACATCAAGCCGGTGTTCGACCTACATGCTTTGGAGAGCGCAGGTAACACTGCAATCAGAAATCTAGGACACTCTGGACTCCTCGCAGCAGCATCCATTCTTATTTCACTTCAGAGTCTTGAGTTTGTAATCGTTTGCATCAAGCATTACAATCCGGTGACACGGGAGATCCAGTCAGTAGATGGCAGAGTGATCTGCAGTTTGAAACCTGACACGATTGAGAAATGTTTCTCAATTCCTCCTTGGCATAAAAAGTGTGACTATTTCAAAAGGAGAATGTGAAAAGATATGGGCGATGCACAAGGACAAGTACAGTAAGAAGATTGCACAAAAGTGGATGAAAGAAGATTACAGTTGGTTCATTACAGTTAGCTCAACCAAAACCAGCAATTGGAAAGTAACTCTTTGCCAAGAATGTGCACTCAATATCGAGATGAGAATGATGTTGTCATATGGCAAGAGGCTCGTCAATAGCAACTTGAAGTATCACAATGCTGAAAGGAAATCTCAACGCCAAGAATGTGCTCTCCAACCAAAGTTGGGTAAGATGCTACCATATGGCGAAGTATCTATTGTAAATGATGCAATACATAAAATAAACTCAACGCCAAGCATGTGCACTCCAAACCCGAGGCGGACAAGGCGCTATCATATGGCGGAGGTGTTGACGTGGTTTTTGAGACCGCACCAACACAGAACAAAGTTTCCCAACAGATACTCTATTCTCTCTTGATCAAAGTATTCATCATGCTAAGATTGCGAGTGAGTTCATGCTTTCAACTCCAAGGTTCCTTTAATGCGAATAGACTCAGTTGGTTGATGTGTATTACTGTGTTCTTAGGAGGGGACTTACACAATTGTTCAGACTTCTTGCAGTTAGCAGTTGGTATATGATTTGAAGGGGATTCTTGCGTATATGATTTGGCAATATAGTTCGTTTTCCTAAAGCTAATCAGAAATATGCAGAAAGTAAACAGTATAGGGCCTAAGAAACTTATATTCTATACTAAATGCAGGATATGTGGAGCTCAATTTTGGCAGACTTCAACCAAATTTCACCTAGCCTCACGTCGGACAGCCTCAGCAAAATCAGTGCAATCTTCAAAGGGATAGCAAAAGATATTCAAATTATAATTTGGCATACATACACCATCATAACAACGCATATAAGTATAAAAATCACAATCGAAGTTAAACTTAAGATAATTTCCAGTCAACCACGCAAGGCAAACTTATCATCAACAAGCTGCTAGTGGTATGGAATGAAAGAAGCTACCTCAACAAAACACCACACATCAAAGTAAACTACTTGCATGAAATTAAGCTACTTGGATTCGAAAGGAAGAAGAGACCTTGCTAGCTATTCATGACAAGACGAATTCCACCATCAATGAAAAGATCTATTATCATGAAAAGTGTTACACAACAATCTCCACAAAAGTTTTCAAAGGGAAAACTTTCTTTCTTCTCCACTATGCAAAATGTCTACAATGCTCTACTCTCTAGTCTCTAGCTCTATTGCTAATGTCTGATATCTGCCTCTAATCTAATTTCTAATGATACAAATGAGGGGGACTCCCCCTTTATATAGCTAGCCAACTCCCAAAAGACGGCTAGGGTTACAATCAATAGAGTGGCTAGAATCGTGCCACCTCAGCCCTAACCCTAAAAACTGTCAGAATAGGGAGTGGTACATTAAATGAATCAAAGATTCCCACTCACTCCCAAAATAGTAAAGGCAATAAATGCCCACAATCAGTCTTCTAGAAGATCCTCGTCCAGCAGTGTGTTCCCGTTCTCCTTCTCTCTAGCTGCAAGCTCAACAAATCTACCAAGTACAGCCTCAACCTCCTAAACTGAAATGGGTGGAACACAATCTAGCTGAAACTCTAACACTGTGACTGAATGCTCATGCCTCGTACAAGACTTTCTCCAAGCAACCAAGGAATCCTGCGTGCTCTAGATCAAGGCGAAGAAAGTAGAAGTATTCTCAAAATCATCTTGTACAAAGGTCTTAACATCTGAAAAGAAAGGAACCAGCCTACCCCTCAAATTATCAACATTAACTTCATCTGGATTCAGCCGCCTAGCAAATATGGCCTCAAAGGTATTCTGAACTCCATCAATAATATTGGCCATAGCTTTATGTACCCTGGCTGAATCTGCCTGTGCTGCGTCGAAGAAACCACGCCCCGTGATCGCTAAAGAATACCATCGAGAGAAATCATATCTGTCATTCTCCTGAATGACGCCTCCATCAATCAGCAACCGCAACGGAACATGCCTCAATGCCTCAAGACGCTGAATTACTCTGCTCTGATAGATAGAAGCATCGCCCCAAGCATGATCAACTGCCTCCATCTGTGCCAAAATACTAGAGGCCTGCTGAAAAGCAGAAGCAAGGTCCTCCATAAACTTCTCGGTCTTAGCACGAACTCCTGTGACCCACTTGTCTGCTTCCTATGTGTTGGCGTTTAAATTCGCACCTCTGGAATGCGTATTTGAAACGGACAGCTATGCACAGATAAACTGCTCTTCAAATTAGGAGGGGAAGCTCCCTCTTGCTGATGGTGTTCAAGAAAGTAAACTAAAACTAAGTTGCCTATCTTTTTGATCAGCTTAGAGCACAAGGTTTATAAAACACAAACGCCGCAGCTGAGATTTTCTGATTTAAGAACTTCAACTACGACTAACCTAGACTAAAGACGTTCCTAACCTCTCAAGTAATAGCAGAGCAAGAGAAGTTAGAAATTAACAAGGTAGATTTTCTGACAAAATACTTCGATAAACTCTTTCTCAACAAACATCTACACACTTCAATGCAAGCTGAAATCGAGATCATAGAAGCATAACACAAATAACGGAAATCTGAGATTTTGGATCAAGGCAAAGGAGGCTCATGATTTTATTACTCAAACTTCTGGAACAAGGCTCACTTCTAACATGCCTAGAACAAGAAATTGCAGCTAAAGAGGCTTGCAATCTTGCTCTTACACAATAGAAACAGCAATCACACTAACTCCTTGTTGGCTAAAGAGGCTCAACAATTTGCTTATCACAACACAATTGAACGACACTTGAATAACAAATAGAAGGCAAAATAGGCTCAGTTTTGTTATCACAATAACAGTTCCAACACAAAGTGAGTGACACTGAATAACAACTTACTGGCTAAAGAGACTCAGCAATTTGTTATCCAATAACCGTTAAAAAACTAAATGAGCAAGGCTCTTATTTATAGAGAAGCAGAGGTAGGGAACCCTAAAATCTCCTTGCTTTCACAATCTAGGGCTTGCTCAACAAGCAAGCTTTATTACTAAATCTAGAAAGAAGATAACATCTAAAACCCTAGAAAGCAGAAAAAACGAGAAACGCCAACTATTACATCTTATCTTCTTTTTATCCTCAAAGAATGGATAAGGATCATTCCAAGAATAGAAAGAAAGCGGGAAAGAAAGCTTCTAGAAGAAAGCTGCTTTAAAACTCGATCACATCCGCTAGGAAATTGGAAATTGTGTCCCGGTTCGGTGCATCTATGCCAACTAAGGCAATATTCTGATTCTTTAAGATCTCTTCACCCTTAGAGAATCTTTCACTTTTTCAACTGTTTTATGAGTTCTATTCTTGCAAAACATCGCTGCCCAAAAAGATAACTTATTGATAACTTGGCGGCTCTGCAACTTTATGCTTTTGACACTTCGCTTGATTTTCAACAGAAGAGTATTGCAACACTCTTTTCCGATATCATTCCTCTTTCTCATATCACACCTTCTCTCGTTCTTCAGCTGAGATGATGAAGTTTTAACATAGTGCTGATTTGGTCTTAAACTTGAGGGGAGTATATTCCATATTGAAAATCTTGAAAAATGACTGTAAACTCGCCTATGTTCAGACAAGTCTTGAGCAACTTTCTATTTTTAGAATGCTAGTTTTTCGTCTTCAAACGGACAATTTTTTGGAAATTTTTCTGAGATATGGGTTTTGCTTAGAATTTCGTTGCAATACAACCCAGATCGTCCGTTTTTGAAAATCTTGAATTTAGACTGAAAAAGCAGCAAACCCTAATTTCTTCAATTTTTCACCGAAAAAGCTGGCACCTGGGTTTTGTTCAGAATACAATTAGAAATGGACCCAGTTGATCAGATTTGAAAAACACTGATGGCTGATCGAAAAAGCAGCCAACCCTAGGTTTTGAAATTTTCTTGAAAAAAAGCTATGATATGGGTTTTCTTCAGAAGACTGTTTTAGAGAGGACCCAGATGATTAGAAATTGGAAACCCTGAAGATTTCATTGACATGCAAAAATAAAAGCACTGCTGCAACTTGATGAAGTTCTTGAAAAATTCTTCAGAAGATTGAGGCAAAAAGACCCAGATGTTTGAAAAATGGAATGCCTTGGTCTTCTTCTTGAAAAGTTTGATCTTCTGGATGAAAAAGCTTGAAAAAGCAAGGGTTTATGTTGCTGGTCTGAAAAATATGATGAAAAACCAGCAAGCTATGTTCTTGAATCTTGAAAAATTTCTTCAAACTTGTTGCTCCAACTTTCTCCCTTGAAGGCTACCTGCAAAAATAATGAAAATAACATAAAAGAAAGATGTTAAATAGACTTAGGGTTTTGTTTTTGCTTTGCTTTCTTTTTCCTTTATCTCCAAAACCCTAAATTTGAACTTGGACGCCTCTTTCTTCTCTTGTAATCTTGAAAATTTCGAAAATCTTGAAATTTCCTCTAAGGCATGAAAAGTTGGGCGCCCTTCTTCACCAGGGGCGCCCACTTCATCCAGTGTTAACCAAAATTTTGACATTTTCAACTTTTCATCATTTCAACCTCCAACTTCGCCTCTGATTTCCCGTTGACAGATTGACCCGACAGGCGAGCTGAAGGTTTCACGGCGGAGCTCGACTGATTCTGAGAAATATGTTCTGGAGACACCTCCGGCCAAAAACTTGATTTTGACCTCCGAATTCGTGGGAGCCTTTTCCTTCGAGGGGCTCCGAACTTTTACAGTGTTAGCCATTTTTTATGATTTTCAGTTTCTTCATTTCCTTGTGATCTTCTGATGAAATCTTGATTCCGGGAGCTACGTTGATCTGATTGACTGGTTGACAGGTTCACTAGATAGCTCGTCTGAAACTGATGAAGTGATCTTAGATGCTTTGTTGACGAATTCTATCATCTCAGTGCTCAAAACCTTGGGCGCCCTTCTTCACCAGGGGCGCCCATGTTTACCAGACTTAGAATTTTTATTTTCATCTTTGCTCTTTTTCAAATGATCTCGTCAGATCTGGAGTTCTAGGCGTCGGATTGACTGATGGCTGGGCTCGTCGCGAAGCTGACGAAGAATAAGGAGGGGTCTTCTGGAAGAGATTTTGCCAAAAAGTGAAATTTGACCCTTCAAAAGTTTGGGCGCCCATCTTGGCTGGGGGCGCCCATTTCACCCAGACTTAGTCATTTTTACACTTTTTCTATGCTGCTTCTGAACCTTGGTTTTTAGCCTTTGTCGGACCCTCTGTTTGGTGCTTTGTATCTGGCGACTGCGACCTCCGATAGGCATGCTGAGTATCTCGTTGTAAAGCTGGATCAATTGTGAGGAGATCTCATTAGACACTCGTCTGCAAATTTATCTGTTGGGATCCCTGAAAACTTGGGCGCCCTTCTTCACCAGGGGCGCCCACTTTACCCAGACTTAGCCATTTTTTCATGATTTTCAAATTTCAGAGTTTGAAGACTTCGTTCTGTATGTTCATCTTTGATCTGAATTTGCTGAAGATTGAGCAGTCGGATGATCTGACGGAGACAGGCACGTCGAAGCTGGCTGAGCTCTGAAAAGAACAAGCATATTCTCAAACCCTAACGGCTGAATCAGGGCCTTCAAAAAGCTGGGCGCCCTTTCTCTCCAGGGGCGCCCAAAATCTGAACACTTAGTCAAATTTTGATATTTTAAACTTTTCCTCGTTCTGACTTCAGTGCGGATCTCCCCTGTTCGTCGCTGAATTCCGGATGACTGAGTAATTTGATAACTACACCGCTGAATTCATTGCAAAGCTGACAGAGAACTGAGCAACATTGACTGGAGGCACACACCCTAATTCTGACATTTGGTGCCCTAAAAAGATGGGCGCCTTTCTTCAACAGGGGCGCCCAAAGTCACCAGTGTTAGAAAATTTTCATCATTTTTCATCTTCTTCTTCATTCTCCGTGCATGTTCATCATTTCATCTTCTGTTGAACGCCTGAGTGTTGATTTTGACGCCTGGCAGCCGAATGACCTCCATTGATGACCTCGGAGCTCCAAATACGCTTCTAAAAAGCAGATTAGACCCAGTGAGGAAAAAGCGATTATTTTGAGATTCTGGCTGCACCGTGATATGGAAGTATTTTTGAGCCAATCAAAATCATTCGGACCACTGCGGACCAACTTTCTATTTTTAGAAATTTTCTATTATTAGAAAATTTTGCGATATCCGTTTGAAAGAAACCCAGAAAAACCCAGAAAACTTTACTATTTCGAGAAAATTTCTAAAAATAGCAGTTTTCCTAAAATTTAGGGATGAAAAACTGAGATCTGGGTTTTGTAGGTTAAGCTGCTCTTAGCAGACCCAGATCATCAGAAATTGAGAAATTTGTGTTTCAACCCTCCATGCAAGACACGCACACCCAAATTTTGACCTTTTTGACTGATTTGACAAGACTTTTACTCATTTCTTCAAAATGTCTAAGTGTAACAAAAAAAAAATTAATTTTGGGGTACAACACTATGCCATTTTCCCTAACTCCATCAAGCCACTGATGGACTCTCTAGGTATCTCCGCTAGAGGCTCTATCACTGGAATCTCCTGCCCTCGAGAACGAGACAACTATTGTACATACCCAATTAAAGCCTTGTGTTCTCTTTTCAACCTTTTGTATTTTCCTTCCTTCTTGAATAATCTGTCTTTGAGGGCAAGATAGGAGTTATCACACTCCTCTACAATCTGCGCACCAGTGGGGCGTCCCAAATCCAAAGTCGTGACCACATAATTCTCAGGCAATGCTTCATTTAGGTCACAATCAACTTGTGGCACAGCAACATGAAGGGTGCGACAGCCATCCCCTTCAGTAGAGATTTTCGAAAATTTTCTTGCCTTCTTCTGTGGAGGTGCACTGATCCTGTTCAAGAACTCTTCCATCTCAACTGCTGGATCAATCTCCTCGCTGGGGCTTCTCCTCATTCTATCCTTAAGCCAATCAGGCACATTGTACTGTATATCGAAGGGTTGTTGTTCCTGTGCCTCTACTTCTCGAACTTGCTCAACCTCTACATCATTCTGGCGAGGCTCATCGTCCTCAAGTGGCTGAGTGTCTCCTGAAACTATATCATCCTCATCATTCATAGCCGCCTCTAACTCCTGCTGAAACTGAGGGTCAGTAATAGTCCCCTCATCATCCTGCTGATCAACCCTAATAGGTGCGTTGACACTCTGGCCAACCGACTCTCTCCGTGGAGGTTGATTATTATCCTATACTACTTGCACCTGATTCAGTGTATTCCTCTGATCAGCAAACAAAGAAACCTCCTGTATACTTGGAGAACGTGTCTCCAATGGTGATGCAACTGTGACTCGTGGAGGTTCTGGCTGAGTAGGCTCCTGTCGAACTAGCTCTTTCTTTTTAGACTCTGGACCTCGTGTAATCTGCTTCTTTCTGCCAATGGTGGGCGTCCTGTGATCTCCCATCAAGTTGTAAGTCAAAGCAATTGACCTACTCTTCAAACCTGCTCACACGTCTATCAACCCATGCCCTAGTGAATGTCAGGACCGGAATAGAAAGTGTATCTAAATCAGCAATCTCAGGTTCTGACCAGTCTGGAGGTGGAAGTGGAGTATCTCTAACAGCTGCATAATCCGGATGAACAACATCCATATCTTCGTTCACCTGGTTTGGAACCGGCACAACTTCACACTCCCTGATCAAAGTAATCGGCAACCGAGAGAACATTTTTTTCCTTACTTCAATCTCATCAGCTGCATCAGCCCAATAATCCTCAATATTTGCTTTATGTTTAAATTCCTCTGACAATACCCACTTGATGTTGCGATGTGGATCATAGTGCTGTCGGCTGGTGTGATATGAAAAGTGATAAAATTGAAGTTCACTTTCAGCCTCTCTAGCTGCCTGTATTGAGGGACACACTTCATCCGAGTTGCCCATGACAATTGGGAATTCAATACCTCCCTTTTTCTTCTTCTTTTGAATCTTATCATAGGCAAGCAATTGCCTAGATATCTCTAGCATTAAAACTCTATCCGTTGGGTACTTAGGCAACCTATATGGGTACGATGAAAAACCTTGCAGCCTTATGTAAGAGAATTTTGGAAACTGTATGAACCAGCACCCATACCTTTCAATCAGCTCTTGGGCCTCCCTCGAGATTCTGTGATGTAACCGCTCCTGAAGCAGTCTCGTGATATACATAGTGAAGGCATCATTGACACGCTTGTAATGGGTAGTACTTGCCAGGTGCAACTGCGGACAAGCGTCATGGATCTTGAATTGGTGGGAGCCACAACCAACAGGCTCTTTGTAAGAGATCCCTCTGTACTTCGTCATACGTGCCAACATATAGATGATGTAAGAGCTCATGTAAAATGTCTTCGTTCGTCTCAGGCTCAGGAGCTGCTCATGCAAATTATCACTGATCATCTCGGCCCAATTAATGTAATCCTTCCCTTCCAGCACAAGGTTGATGTAATAAAACATCCAAGGCTCGAAAATAAATGACTGTGCACAACCACCAACCCTGCTCAGCATCATGATGAGATCACAATATTCTTGCTTCAAGTCCTCCACTATGATCTGCTTCGGCAACTTTGTTCGAGAAGGCTTGGGAGTGCTCATCCAGTGAGTGTTAATTGTCTCTGTGCATCTCTAGAAAGCAGAAGCGTACATTCGCTCCGCTCGCTCTCTGGATTTGTAAACCATGTTTCTGTGCACCGGGATCCCGAAAGCTTCACCAATGGCTACTGGAGTAAGATTGGCTAATATTTGGCCATCTGGTGACATGATTGACCGATGATCCTTCTCATAATAATTGGCGCACTCCATTATCAGCTCCGAACACTGAATGGCTGGCAGGAAACCAGCAGCTGCATATAACCCACTTCGAACAATATTGTGTGAAGTGGTCGAAGGCCGATGACTTCCAATCCCCAACATTCTGTTCTTGAAGGTTTCCAGGTTGATGGAGCCCAAGTTGGTGTCTGTCAGCTTGCCCAACTTTGAAATAAACTTTGACTCCGGCATGAATGTCTTACTCAGCTTCTTGATCACAGCCTGTCTGGATGCACCATTGTCCTTGCCAGTCGCCCTTGCCTCAGCCATCTGCAACATAACAAACTTTCATCAGCAAATTAAATTTATAAAATAAGAGAAGACATTATGTAGGGGCTGCAGTCGACTTCAAGAAGCTGCAATAACTTTTCTTATTTGCAAACCACAACTTCTTCTCCAATAAAATCGAACTTCAACACTTAGAAAAGGTTTCTAAGTAGACTTCAGTGGCTTCACCACTCTTCAGCAACTCCAATCTGCAACTTTGATAAATTTGTACTTTACACCAGCAACTTCACCTCAAGGCGTCCTTCTTCAAATGCAGATTTGGATACTTCCAGCAACTTGCAAGTACGCCCCTCTTAGCTCTGGCAACTTCAAATTTCAATCAGCAACAAATTAAACTCAGCAAGTGCGCCCTTCTTGACTTCAGCAATTCTCCAACACTTGCACTAGCAACTCAAGGCGTCCCTCTCAGCTCTTCTCAGCAACACTCAAAAATTTCGAACTTCAAGCCTCAGCAACACTCAGTCTTCAGCAACTTACTCAGAGCAAATTCGACTTCTCAGCTATGAAAAATAAGTGAGAGACTTCTTCATTTTATAGCCAAAATTCGAATTCTAGAAGAAGCCAATTTTAGCCAGTGCATTAAACTTCCACTACTCCACTTCAAAAATTCGAATTTTCCCTCTCTGTTATTTCTGACACTTGTCTCTCAACGTCAGGAATCTTGCTCTTCTAGAAACTTGACTTTGACTGGCATTTTTGAATTTATTTTCGAAAAATTTAATTTAAATTCATCTTTTTAATTCACCAGCCAGAGCTTTGTCACTTGAATTCGAATTTAACTCTTCACCATCTCTGGAAAATTCATCTTCGAAGAATTCAAACAAAATCATCTAGGCAACTCACTTCAAATTCGAATCACTCGGAGAAATTCACTCTGAAAATACATTTTATTCATCTTGCCTTAGAGGATTTTAAATTTTCCCTTAGGAAAATTCACAATTTGAGCACTGATTAAATTCTTCACTGAAAAGTGTTGGCGAAGTGCGGAAGACATGGAAATCCATCTATCATGGCAAATGTTCAGTACCCAGAAGAGAATTTTCTTCAGAATGCTTCGAATCCATGGGTACCCAACGAACGGGTTTATTTGATTTTTAAATTTTGAACCTTAGAAAAATATTATTTTGTCAAATTAAATTCATTCTTCGACTGTGATCATCCTGTGTTGCTCCAGCTTGGGAAATTTGAATTCATCCTGCATTATCATCATTCTCTGACTTCATCACTGAAAAGTTTGCCGGTGTTCCAAGAAGAAAATTCATCATCTTTAGCTCTAGGCGTATTTTCTAAGGAAGAAAATATTTTTGCCTTAGAAAAAATTTTAAATCATCTTGCACTTTGAAAAGTTGCCTTAGAAAATTTTATTCGGTTGCCAGTGAGAAAAACATCAACCTCACTTAGAAAATTTTAATCCTGAAGGCGCCTAGCACATTTTATTTCCCACTCACCACTCTGTATTTTACTTCATACTTGAAAAATATTTTATTTGAAGCTCAAACGCCTTAGAAAAATTCTCCAACACTTTAGAAATATTTCATTTTCCTTTACTCAACATCTGGGGCGCATATCACTCTTGAGGAAAATCACGCCTTAGCATTTTGTCTTCACCACCTCACACATATTACTTCACCACGCCTTAGAGAAATTCTCTAACACCTACCACCTTAGGCGCATTTGGGACTTGAAGAGGAAATTCAAAATCACGCCTAGTATTCACCTTGCATTCACCACGCCATGAAGTGTCTTTTAATCACTTTTCACCTCATTTACCACCTTCATTTACTTTTATCATCCTAACTTGGGCGCATTTAGACATGCAAGGAGGATGACTCTTCACATTCCATATTTTTGTCCTTACTTGACCTCATTTGGGCGCATTTAGGGGGGTGAGAAGGACGAATTCCTTTGACCTTTTGACTCTCTTCTAACTTGAGCGCATTTTCATGTAGGTGAAGGATAAGAATTGTTGACTAGTTTGACTCATTTCTTTCTTGGGCGCATTTTGGTATAGCTGGTGGATGAAACTCTTACCACACCTTGGAGTGACCCTTCACCTTCCCCTTTCTTGTCTTCACATGCATGCTTTTGGGCGCATTTTGCCTATGGAGGAGGATGAGCTTGTTTGACCACCTTGACCCTCTTGCAATTTGGGCGCATTTTGCCTATGGAGGAGGATGAACTATGTTGACTCCTTTCACCTGTTTGTCTTTTGGGCGCATTTCACCCCTTGAAGAGGATGGGTGCATTTTGGGGGGTGAGGAGGATATCCACACTTAGAAAAAAATTTCAACTTCCATGAGCTTCCCTTGGGCGCATTTTGACATGCCTTCAGGATAAACGTGTTGACTTTCATTGACCACTTGTACTTTGGGCGCATTTTGCCCCTGATGAAGGATAAACTTCATACTTAGAATTTTTTGTGCTAGGCATTGCCTTGAAGGCGCATTTAGGCTAGGCAGAAGGATGAAAGGCGTTGACTTCCTTTGACCTTACTGCTAGATTGGGCGCATTTTGGCCTGTGTGAAGGACGAGCTTCATTCTTAGAAATTTTCATGCCTCCTCGTCAACTGGGCGCATTTTGCTATGTCTACTGGATGAAGTTCCAGACTTAGAATTTTTTTCTCGTTTTCCCCAGTTTTTATGCCCTGCTATTTATAGTAAGTCCTTTGAATTTGCATCTCTGAAGCTCAGAACGACTTGAAATTTTAAACATAGCATCCTCGTGACCTTGTTGTTCTGTCGACCCTGCCATTTTTAGCAAGCCTGCTATTTTTAGCCCATTTCTGAGGATGATTTACTATAAATAGTAACTGCTTGCTTCTGAGCCCTCCACTGCTCTGATTGACTCGAAATTTGAATGAGGCGCTCCTCACCACGTGACCTGTCTATCGACATCAACGCATGCACTTGATTTACTATTTTTAGCCTGTTTCCAAAATGACTTACTATAAATAGTAAGTGCTCCGTTTGACTTGAAATTTTACCAGCAGATAGTCTGAAGGATGCTGATCGCGGTGGTTTACATCGGTTTTCGAAAATTCTGACTTTTGACTCCTCTTTTCAGGCTCCAAAGTTGGAAACCCTAATTTGCTGTGCATACGCATCAAATGATCTCTGTTTGTCTTTGTTTCTGCTGCATTGCGATCAGTTCATGATTTTGAACTGCTAGGAAGCGGCTGTCGGGACGCACCTGCTAAAAATAGTAAGTTCCTTACTAAGTGGTTATCCCTGTTTGCATGTCACACCATCGCGAAGCTCTCGAAAAACCCACTAGGAATCACCCGACATGCAAAAGAAACTCTGACATGCAAACACTAAAAATAGCCTCGGAAGACTGAATTCTGAAAGTTGTCGTCTCGTTTTGCATGTTATATCATTGCAAAGGTCTCGAAAAACCCAGAAGGAATATGCCAACATGCAGAGAAAAACTCTGCATCCGAACCCTGAAATTTGCGCCGGAAGCTGGACTGCTAAAAATAGAAAGTTGTCTGTTTTCGCTCAAATTCTGCATACGAGTAGTATGATGCGCTCTGAATGCAGTGTGACTGTTGGAATCTCAAAAATGTTGACAGATTGCCTGCAACTGCACACTTACTAAAAATAGTAAGTACCCCAGAATCTGATGAAAATTTGCTGGGAGCGTGCTGGAAACATGCTGACAACAATGTTAAGCTCAATTTTCGATTTATTCACCCTATTCGACCTTGGACTGATCAAGAAAGATGAAACCCTAATTTTTAGACTTGGCCAATTTCACGCTTAAATTCACTGACGGGCGCAACCCTTGAAAGGCAAACATCAGAAAAGAGACAGAGCGAGAGAGAGAAAGAGAGAAAACCCAAGCCAAAAGACCGGAATGGAGCAAAAAAATTAGGGGGTCCCCATTTTGAATGGGGCGATGTGTGAAAAGGTCACAACAGGAGGTTCTATTAACTAAGATGCAATGCAAGGAAATAAACTAAACGCCAAGCATGTGCATTCCACACCCGAGGTGGTGTTGACGTGATTTTTGTGACCGCACCAACACAGAATAAAGTTTCCCAACGGATATTTTGTCATGTCCCCTTCCAGTTGACATCTCTCAGAGCTGACGATTAGCCTATTATGCGACCCTCATAGGCTGATAGGATGGATAGAGGATCTTGACGGAGCTTGGCTTGGCTTCAGTTGTCAGAATATTTCCAGTTGGCTTTCATTCGGGCTCATTTGGACACCATTTGCCTGAGTTGCCATTTTTAGCAGTATTTGGCACTCAGCGAGGCACCCCTGCTATTTTTAGCAGTATGGTTTGATCATGTGCAGAATCATTCACTCTTTCGCCAGCTTCAGACGGTTCGTGAATCGGACGTTTCTTGAGGGAGATATTAATATTTAATCGATTAATTAAATATTAATTAATTGGAGCATAAATTATAAAGTTATAATATTTTAATATTATAACTTAAGTGAATATCAAGGGGTTGACCATCATTATAAAGGGGACCATTTTTAATTAATCTTTTAATTAAAAAGAGGCGTCCAACTTAGGAAGAATTAAAAGGTGAAAATACAATTTAATTTTAATGATTGTCTTTTTGGGGAAAATCGCACTTTTCAAGAATATAAGGCTTTGCCTTGGGATTCAAGCTATCATGATGATTATTGAAGTCGACTTTTGTTGAGCTCATTCTTCTGAGAACAGAGCCAAGGGTTCCCGTTTTCAACTTGCATTGGAGAACATGCAATCTTTAGTGTGTGCGATTCAGAGGCTGTGAAATATCAGCTGATCTATTGCCAGGCAGAGAGATAGCTTTATTCAAAAGTTATCACAGAGCATCACAGGCAAAAATACATTCAGGGTTTTCAGTGTATTCATCCGGAGGAATTTATTATTTACAGGCGCCCAATTTCTTGAGATCTGGAGACCTTTATTAGGGCCGTACTTTTTAGTTATTGGCTGCTGTACAAAGGTCGTACTATTTATGTACCAGGCCGTACCTTTATAAAAAAGGGCGTACTTTCTTGTTTGAGCACATCGCCTTCCTTTCTCACAATCTGCCTTCACCAACTGGGGCGCCTATGCATCTGGTATTATTCTGCATCACCGGACGGAGGGAGAAAGGGTTTTCTAACACAGCCGTACTAGTTCAAGACCATTATCAGCTTGCTGCAATATCAGGTTTTCATCAATAAAAACGTTGTTTTTTTATTCATTTGTTATCAGATCTCTTGTAAATCGTTCCAGTAGATTAATATATTGATTGGCATCAGTAGATCACTTATTTCCCATCAATATTGGCATTGTATGATTTTATTTGAATTTTATATCAAATTCTTGCAAAATCGCATTTCCCTTTATTCATGCAAAAACACCAAAAAAATCAAAATACACAAAAACAAACAAAAATCACACAGTTTCAGAGATCGAAGGAAACAGGGGTTTCTACATATTCTATCCTCTCTTGAACAAAGTTTCCTGCATGCTAAGATTGCGAGATAGATCATGCATTTAACTCCAAGGTTCCTTCATGCAATAGAATACCCTCAGTTGGCTCAATGTGTTTTGCTAGTATTTCAAGGGGACTTACACAATTGTTTGGCAATTGACAACAAACAGCGGATTAAGGGCTTTCATGTAACTTAGATGATTTGGCATGTAAGTGCAAATTTCCTAACGCTAACAAGAAATTAACTGAATTTAAAATGAGTGTAGGGCCTAAGAAGTTTATGTTCTAGTCTAAGGCATGGGACATGGCGATCAATTCTTACAGACTTCAACCGAGCCTTGCTTTGCCTCGCTTTGGATAGCTTCCACAAAACCGGTGCAATCTTCAGAGGAGTAGCGAAAGGTGTTCAGATTATAACTCAACATGCAAGTACCATCAAGACGATGCATACAAACACGTGAATCACAATCGAAGTTAAGTTTGAAAAGTAATCCAGTTGTACACGTAGGGCGAACCCACCGTCAGCGAGCCCGCTAGTGGTATGGACAAGCGAAGTCTTGCTCAAATCGAGCACCACATTCCACAATTACTAATTACTTGCATGAAATGAAATCTACTTTACTTCAAGCTACTTTAAGATGCTACGTGAATTGGAAGGATGAAGAAGCCTCGACAACTACTCATAACAAAGAAGAAATCACCATCAATGAAAAAAAAATTTATTATGAAAGCATTCACAACAACTTCTTACAAAGTATTCAAAGGGAAGACTTTCCTTCGTTTTCAATTTAAACTATACTATCAAACTATTCTACTTTCTATTCTATCAATTTCTCTCTATTCCTTCTTTGCTATTCTAACTCTACTGAGTACAAATGAGGGGGACTCCCCCTTTTATAGTTGGCCAAGTCCAATGGACGGCTCAGATTACAATCGACTGGATGGCCCAGATTGTGCCACCTCAGCCCTAAACAAGATTCACCCTAAAAACCGCCACAAAGAAGAGGGGTAATAAATGAGCCACTAATGGCCACCATCTTCTAGAAGATTCCCGTTTGTAAACGCGTTCACATTGTTCTTCTTTTTGGACTAGTATGGCAGGCACGTTCTCGCTCTGAAACCTCAAGGCTGTAACTTTTTTCTCCTGCTTGACGATGATTTTTCCCCTTAATGTTGTTCTTCAACCTTGAAGTACTTGATGGCGACCTTCTTCTCTCCATCCTGAGCTTTGAAAACATTTCCTCTTTGTCACTTGAGCTGGGCACATACTAAGTCTCAACACTTAGCCACTTCTTGCAACTTTTCTTCCTTCATGATTTTATCATCTTGGACTATTTGCTTCATTTCTTCAAGTCATCACCACTTGGTCTTGACGTTCATCCTGCAAAACAGACAAAAGGAAGAGCATCAAAACACTTCATGATATAAATTTACCTCACTTACCTGATTTTCATGCTTTGATCTTTAAGGTTTGAGTGATCTCTTCATCTAATAGGGTTCATCGTTTTTCCTCTAACCAACTTCATACTCAAATTCTTCATGCCTTAGCCAAATTTCCAACCCATCTTGTATTCTGCTTGGGCGTACTTCACTTTGATATTTCATCCATCTTAGGCTCGAGAAAAATGCTTTCATCAGGAATTTGATAAAAAACTATCTAGGTGCCCACCTTCAAATTCATCCGCCAAGGCAACATATTTCAACATCTTTTTCCTTTCTTGCCTTCGAAAATTTTCAAACTTTTACTTAGGAAATTCATTATTTAAGTGCCCATCAAATTCTCCATCTTGAAAGCTTTGGCAACGCGCAGAAGGTACTAAAATCAATTCCTTGTCGACAATCTTCAATACCCAGAAGAAAATTTCTTTTAGAACTTGTCGAATTCATGGGTATACAACAAATGGGTTCATTTAATTTTCTTGAATTTTGAACCTTAGAAAAATAATTCCTCATGAAATTTAATCCGGTTCTTCATCTCTGTGCGTATTTTGTTGCTCTGGCTTGAATTTTCAATCAATCCCGTGAAGCTGGCCTTATCCGACTTCTTCTCTGGCAATTCATTCATGTCTTTGAAAAATTTCATCATTCCTCCACCCTGGGCGTATTTTCCTAAGGAAGAAAATTTTTGTGCCTTAGAAAATTTTTAAATCACTTAGCACATTTTGCACTTTTGCCTTAGAAAATTTTATTCAACTTCAATCATTCATTTTGCCTGCGAAGAAATTTTATTAACTCACCTAGAAAAAATTTCTTTTAAATGCCTTGAGAGCACATATCATGTCATGGAGAATATTTAAATTCCAACGCCCTCTATATTTTATTCACCACCTTATGTATCTTGGGCGCATTTAGCACCTTGAGGAGGATATTTCACTTCCACGCCTAGCAATATTCACTCTTAATTCATATCAACTTGGGTGCATTTCACATGGGCAAGAGGATTTCACCTTGCATTTTCAACGCCTTGGCAATTACCCCTCACCAACTTTGCCTTGTTTACCACTTTTCACCCCACACTTACTCTTTACTTGGTGCATTCAAAGGGGGTAGAGGAAAGTCAACATCCTTTGTCTTCTTCCTAGCTTGCATGGCGCATTTGAGCATATGAGGAGGATGGGCGCAATTCAAAGGGGGTGGAGCATAAACTTTTTTCATCTTTGACCTCTTTTGACTCCCTTCTAGCATGGGCGCATTTTGCCTATGGAGGTGGATGAAACTTTAACTTAGAAATTTTTTATGCTTCTTCATCCTTCCTTGGGCGCATATGGAGGTAGCAGGAGGATATTCCAATACTTAGAAAATTTTCCAATCATCTTGATCAAGCAATGGCGCATTTTGGATAGGCAGGAGGATGAATGCCTTAGAATTTTCTTGACTTCCAGCTGAAGATGGGCGCATTTGGAGGGTGGTGAAGGACGAGCTTCATGCCTTAGCCATTTTTCCAACCCATCTTTTGCCTGCTTATCCATGCCCTCTAATATATAGTAAGTCCTTCGATTTTCACACTTCTGAAGCTTGGATCAATTTGAAATTTTGAACACAGGACCCTCATGACCTTGTCAGCCTGTTCATACTGCTATATTGAGCTGGCCTACTATTTTTAGCCTATTTCTGAAAACGATTTACTATTTATAGTCACTGCCTATTTCCGAGACTTCCCCAACTCCGTTTGACTTGAAATTCGAATGACGTGCTCCTCATCGGGTGACCTGCCCATTGGCACTGGCGCCTACTGTTGATTTACTATTTTTAGCCAGTTTCTGAAATGCCTTACTATAAATAGTAGGTGCTCCGATTGTCTTCAAATTTTACCGGTGGATAGCTTGAAAGATGCTGATTGCAATGGGATACACCGATTTTCGAAAATTATGACCTTTTACCCCTCATTTTGGGTCCCGAAGCTGGAAACCCTAATCTAACTTGCATGTATATCAAATGATCTTCGTTTGACCTCGTTTTTGTTGCATGTCGATCAGTTCGTGATTCTGAAGTGCTGGGAGGTGGCTGCTAGAGTGGACCTGCTAAAAATAGTAAGTCGCTGAAAAAGTGATCATCTTCGTTTGCATGTCACATCACTGCGAAGCCCTCCAAAAACCCACAAGGAATCACCCGACATGCGCTGAAAATTCTAACATGCAAACCCTAAAAATAGCCTCATAAGGCTTAACACTGAAAGTCATTATCTCATTTTGCATGTTATATCGTTGCAAAGGTTTCAGAAAACCCAGAAGGAAAATGCAGACATGCATTGAAGAACTTCACATATAAATCCTGAAATTTGCTCCGGAAGCCAAACTGCTAAAAATAGTAAGTTGTTCGTTCTGGCTCAAAATTTGCCAGTGAGCAGCTTGACATGTTCTGGATGCAGTGTGATTGTCGAAACTTCAAGAATGCTGAAGGAACGCTTTGAATTGGACACTTACTAAAAATAGTAAGTTGCCAGAATCTGATGAAACTTTGATAAGAACCTACTGGAAGCATGCTGAAAACAATGTTAGTCTTAGATTTCACTTTATTCACTTCACTTGACCTCAGATTGACCAGAAAATATAAACCTTAATTTTCAGACTTGGCCAAAATTTCACGTTTAAGCTCACAAACGGGCACATCCCCAAAAAGCGGATAGCAGAAAGAGATAGAAAGAGAGAGAGAGAGAGAGAGAGAGAAAACCAAAGCCCAAAAAACGAGGAACGGAGCAAAAATTAGGGGGTCCCCATTTTGAATGGGATGATGTGTGAAAAGGTCACAATAGGTGGGAGTGGCGCTATCATATGGCGGAGATACAAAATGCAATACAAGTAGACTGAGCAAGGGCCAATCTCTTCCACAGCCGTGGGAATGCAATGTAACTTAGCAAGAAATAGAAAGCGCTGAACAGTACTACTGTAACAGCCTTACAATAATAAGAGTTGCCTGCCAAGAACACTGAATTAGAGATATATCAATGCTGCGATGAAGTTTAATGTTTCTCCAATGCTCAATATGACTCCAGGACTCAAACCCAACTCCTAAAGCAAACTCTAACAATCTGATATGACTGAACATAGACTGAAAATGCATAACCAGCAACTCCGTCACCCACTAAATTGCTCACACAACTCACAATACCTCACCAAATGACTTCAAACTTGATGCAGAATGACCCTAAGATGATGGCGACGAAGATAGAGTTGTGAAACTACAACAAGTTGATGTTATTTATTTTTGCACAAATCCCAAGTCAACTTAGCAATGAAAAAACCCTCCAAAAGAGTGATTTGACAAAATAAAATCCAAGACTTGCTAATAAAATCTGAAACTCACCAAAGAGGGGCGCCCTAAGGTGAGAATGACATAGGTAAAGTACCCAGAACCAAAAAAAAATCGTGCAATGACTTATAAGCTAAAACTACTTTCAGCCATGCTAAAATCAGCAACTGTAAAACTGACCAATCTCTGAAATCTTCAACCTTGATGCTCTATCTGCAAATCTAGATAAGAAGCAGTCTCTGAAGTCTTAGCTAGGTGCTATCTTTCAAGCACGAAACCAAGAGAAATGGCTACGAGGTATGCATTCCTCAAAGCAACTCTGAAAGCATTTCAGCAGCATAACAGTATGATAGAAAATAAGATACCAAATGAAGAGCAGATGCTTGCTTATAAAGACTTGAGAAGATTCTTCTAGAAGCTTCAAGAAGGCCGCCCAAATTCAAATTTTGACTTCATCTATTTTCCCTCCAAAGATGGCGTACTTTTTCGTAAGGCAAATATTTCATCTTTATCAAAATTAATCTTTCCCTCAAGTAGGCATCCCACTTCTCCAACCTTTAATTTGGCCTTAAAAGAATATAAATTATCTCCTCATGAGATAACCACCCTTAAAGTCCCCCTTTTTAAAAAAACATAAAGTGATAAAGTGAGGCCAAGGGGTTAATGAGAAAACATAACACATTATTTAAATCAACTTAACTTATTTCTCAAAAAAATGTACCCAAAGGCCAAAATTCAAAATACCAACTAAATTGGCTGAAGAAGAGAGCCAATTGCATCGAAGACAAGAGGACCACTGCCAGAAATGGAATTTACTAAAAATAGAAAATTCTCAAAGATGCTCGGAATACCACGCATGCAATACCTCTGCAAAGCTCTCTGAAAACCCAGAAAGAATCTGCAATCCAATCTCCAAATTTCAAGCAACAACCCCCTCAAAAACAAGAAACCCTAATTCTGCCTCTGACTAGCCAACAACACAACGAGGATAGGCTATCAATCACTAGAAAGTATAGTGTTAAAAATGGGGACATTACACAATTTCTAGCTTTTTAGCGGATGTGAGCGAGATTTAAAACAGCTTTCTTCTAGAAGTTTTCTTTCCGCTTTCTTTCTATTCTCAGAACAATTCTTATCTATTCTTTGAAGAAGTGAAAGAAAATAAAATGTAATAGTTGGCATTTCCTGTTTTTCCTACTTTCTTAGGTTGATAGTGTTACCTGATTTTCACCTGCGGGCTCAATCAAGCAGGGAAATCTATGTCTTCAAGTGTTCATGAAGGCAAAATGGAGGAACATTTGCATCAAGGTTACATATTTTCTAACTTGTTTGCTTCTTGTGCAGCTGCAGGGGAAAATTATGCTTTAAATTTGGCACGTGGATTAAATGTGGCTCCCATAAGGGTTGAGCCCAGCGTGCAGGTGTTCGGTTTTTATTGAGGGTCTTCATCTTATGTTTTTGCCTTGCTTTCCCCCTATCTCTTTTGTTTTCTTTGTGCCCTCTTTTTTTTGTTCTGTCAGAGGCGGAGGCGGAACCGAAACCGAACATTGCAACTTTTCCAAAGTTCCAGCTTTCGTTTTTGTTCCCGTTCCGGTTCCGGTTGTGCGCTTTTGGGCATTTGTTTTCTTTTGACCTTTCGATCGCCGTGGGGTGGTTTTTCCCTTTGTTGCTTTTCCTTGCCTTTTCCCATTTTTTGCCTTGTGTGTTGTCGGAGACGGATCCGGAACTGTGACCGAACCTAAACTTGGAAAGGTTTAAGGGTCTTGTTTTTGTTTCGCTTCCGCCCCCCCGCTGGTTTTCGCCCGGGATCGGTATTCGTTCCAATCCAATTTACGTTTTGCTGTCTTTTGGTCTTTCTTTCTGTGTATGCCTTGGGTTTTCTTTTCCTTCCTTCGGTGCGTTCTTTGTTTTGGTGGACCTGGGATGCGGACTGAAACCGAACATTGAAACTTTTCCAAAAGTTCCAGTTCCTGTTTTTGTTCCGGTCCTGGTCCCGGTTCCGCCTGTTCTTCTTTTCTTTGCTTTTTTCGTTGCCGGTGATCGAGGGATGTTTCTTTCTCTTTGATCTTCTTTGTGTTTTTCTTTCTTCCCTTTTGCTTTGTGTGTTGTCGGAGACGGATCCGGAACCGTAACTAAACCTGAACTTGGAAAAGTCTCATGGTCTCGTTTATGTTCCACATCCGCCCCCCCGCTGTGTTTTGCCCGAGATCAGTTTTGGTTCCAATCCCATTTTGCTTTCTTTTGTTTGGGGGTTCTTTACTTTGGCGGAGGCGGAATCAAAACAAGGGATGGACTTGGAAATGTTGGTTAGTTTCAATTTCGGTTTCCATTTGGACTCCGACTCCGCCTTTTCTTTTTTGAAATGCTCGGGTCGCCAAGACATTTTGGTCGCTGTGAGTTTTCTATTTCTCTCCGCTCGGGGAGAACTCTCGCCAACAGTTGTTCACAAGGTTGTAAGCATCGGGGAGACTCTTGGCCGAAAAAGTTACACTCGCCATGACCTCTTGCCGATGAGCAATTGTCTTGCCGATGGATGTGTTCCTGCTGAGCGTCACCGAGACTCTTGGCCGAAAGGTTTGCTCTCGGTATGATATCTTGCCGAATGCGATTGTCTCGCCGACGGAGGAACACAGCGGTATAACTCTTACGGGCTTCGTATGATGTCTTGCCAAATGCGATTGTCTTGCCAACAGGTATGTATGTCTTTGGTGGAGCTCCCTGCGACAGGTAGCGTCGGGGAAAGGTGTTACCCTCGGTATGATGTCTTGCCGATGATTATTTGTCTTGCCGAAGGAGGAACACAGCGATATAACTCTTGCATACTCGCTATGATGTCTAGCCGATAGCGATGGTCTGGGCGACAATCTTTGACAGTGGTATAACTCTTGCCGCTCGCAATGAAGTCTCGCCGACAGTTGTGTGTTATGTCGATGGCTGCTGTGGAGCATTGTAAGCATCGAGGAGACACGGCTAGTGTCTCACCAACATGCGATTCTATTTGAACAACTTTTGACCGCCTGAAAATATTACGTGGTGTCTGTTCAACCAATCGGAGGAAGCTGAAGGCGAACTGTTGGCGGTTTGACTGTTGTGACCGTTCCTGTGAAGAGGATCAACAAACTGTGAGAGGTATGGATCTACTCTGTGATCGAGGGTGATGATCGGTTCGGTGACTCAGTGGTGTTCGTTTGTAAGGATCTAGACAGGAATGTCGGATGCTGCTTCTCAAAGGGGGTCAACTTGCAGAAAGATCTAGAACAAGAGGAGAGCAGAAAAGAAGAAGCTGCGAGTCTCAATGACAGCTGGGATGTCTACTGGCAAAAGTGGATCGACATTAATAACCATACTTCAGAACATTCAAAGCAGCTTTGCAAAGAAGTCTCGAGGGAGGACACGAGGGCTGCGAGTTAATGCGATGGTTGCAAAAGATCTGAAGGCCATGCCTGGAAGCGATCTTTCACCGACATGAATAGGGTGTGCACATTTAATGCCTCATTGACTTTATTTCCAAAATTCTTCGAGGGCCGACGTGTTCAGGAACCGACTCATTTTTGTAAACCCTAGGGTGGGGGCTGACACTTTTTGGTTTTTGTTGTATCTATGGTTTTTTTGCCTCTTTTAGGAGAGAGTTTTTGGTTAAGAGATTGCTAAAAAAGCATTATTCAGACTTTGTAACTCATTTTTTGTATGAATACTACAGATTTGTAATACAGAGACTCCTTATTTTTCTCAATAGAAAGTCATTTCCTTCACCCATTTTCTTTGTTGTTTTAGTATTGGTTGTGAATTGCATGATAAATTCTGTGTAATCTTTTATTTTATCAGATTCCTTCAATACTAGATGCAAAGAATATTATGTCATAGTGCAGGTTTATGTTAGTGATCTCTTTCTATTGCATTTATATCTGTGAAAACATCATTGTTTTCCTTGTGTTTAAGCATTAGAACAGTCAGAACCTTACATAGAATCACTTTTGTAGACATAAATCTATGTGTTGTGAGATTGTTTAGCTTTATTGAGATTTTCTGTGAGTTTCAACAGTATTGTCATATTTTTATCTTTGGTGTATCACCTGTTAGTGATAGGTTTTAAATTTCAAGTATATCTTTCATATTCTTTTCCTTATCGTTCTTTAGTATTCTCAAGTTATCTTAAGGGGAACCAGCCCATAATCTAGAGGTCCACTTCATTCCCAGGTCACCCACAACCTCGAAGTGTTCGCATGTGTCAATAGGTTTCTACAGTTCATAGCTGAGCAAGGGTGCAAACTTTATTTGACAACAATTTTTGGCACGTCCTGTGGGACTGAGAACTGTTTTTCAGTCTTAAACCAGAATTATCATACTACTGTTTGGTATGTGCAGTAGAAATTGCAGTCTTTAAGAGACAAATTTTAGCATACTTGGTGACTCCAAGCTCAGATTTAGCAGTTCCAGTGCATTACTGCTCATGAGAAGAGTGCAGACTAGGAGTAGCTCGCCTGTTTTTGAGTATTTGCAGTTTTCCCTGCGTAGAACAAGGGGGAGGGAAGTCCAGAAGGTTCTAAAGACAATTGTTTATTTCAGAAAATCCAAGTCAAATCCTTCTGTGAGAAGCCATACTGTTGTTCCTGTTATTATTGGTAAGAGCATCCCAGTTACAATGATTCCAACAGTGAGAAATCAGCCATTTGTTGCTTTTAACCAAGGAAGCCCACTGAATTTGGCTCAGCATGACGAAATTCCTGTTGCTGCCTTAAAAAGTCTGCCATATTTTCATGGCGAGGATCATACCACCCCAACAAAGCATATAAAAGATGTTGCTAACCTGTGTGTTGTTCATCATGTGATTGAAGAAAATGTTGCACTCAGATTGTTGGCAACGTCATTTAAAGGAAAAGCCTTACAATGGTTCAAAGGCCTTCCTGTCAACTCCATAACAACATGGGATGAGTTAGGCAGCCAGTTGTACAAGTTTTTTGAAGATAAATCGGACTACTTGTCATTGGTGGAGCAGTTGTCTACAAACAAAAGAGCTCCTCTTGAAGTTGTCAGATTTCAATCACCGTTTTCAGAGGACGTGGGATAGAATTCCACAAACGGTAAGGCCTACTGCTAATCATGCCTTTTTATACTATTTAAGAGCTTTAAATAGTGATATTTTTGTAATGATTCAATCGATGGGAGGGGATACACTTGCTACAACATATGGTGTAGCTGTTAGAGCTGAAAACAACCTCATACAGGCTGGTAAAATTACCCCAAGACCACCTATGCCAATATTTTCTGCTATTCATCCTCCAATCCCTATGCAGTTACCTCCTTTGGCTGTTATTCCAAGTGCACCAAGATTTCCAGCACCTGATACCCAGCCTAACGGCCAAGTAAATGCACTTCCAGCTCAGTCTAACGAACTGCAAGAGATTAAAGGCCTTCTTACAACCTTTGGCAATGAGATGGTTAATCTCAAAAATCAGCAAAATCAAGGTTTTAAGCCTTATCAGCCCTCATTTCAGTCTAATTACCAACAAAGTCAAACCAACAGACCATCTTATCAGCCTTATAATCAAGGCCAAAGATCTGCTCCTAACCCAAGGCCATATCAAGCTTATGACTCCAATGTTGCAAGCACTTCCAAAGAGCTTGCACTTGTCGAGAACAATTTAGTTCAAGATTATGAGTGGTGTTTTCCGTATAATCAACCCCATAATCAGAGTACCTATGTAAATGGGCTGCTTAACCAAGCCTTGATGGTTCAGAACAGTTCAGCAATACAGTCTAATGTCCCTATAGCAACTGAAGTACAGCAGCAAGAGCAACAAACACATGAGTCTACATTCCTAAACTGGCAAGGGGAAGAATTTTGTGGAGTGAGCCACGCTGATTCTTCAATTGTAGACAACACACGTAGTAAAAAGAGGGCAATAGATGAAGGACATCAACCTGATACAATTCAAACTCAATCAAAACAAGGGCTGAACCATAATTAGAATGCTCTTGGCTCATCAAAAGCTGACCAAATCCGAATGCTACCAAGAGGGCAGCCTTTGGTAGGCAAGCAACATTCTGATTCATTAGTCCAGGCGCCTTCAGTTAAAGGTGATGTTATTCCTCCTAAAGGTCAAGTTAAACCTGCTACATCTTTCAATATACTTGAGCATATGAAGAAAATTAATGTACCCATGTCAATATGGGATTCTCTGAGTATTCTGGGTCAAAAGGACCTACTTCAATCTGCTTTATCAGGTTTAAGTGTCTCAGATAAGCCTAGTGTAGAAAAGGAGAAGGTTGCGTTGACTAGTACTACTGTTACTGATAAAGAACAGCAAGGTGCTAAGGCCAAGCCACCTCCTTTTTATTTGTCATTGATCATAGGAGATCATCTTGTTCACAATTGTATGATTGACTCAGGGGCTAGTAGTTCAATTATGCCCAAACAAATTGTTGATAAGTTGGGAATTGAATATAAGCCACTAGAAAAGGGGGTATGTAATGAACCGGACTAATTTTTTTTTGTTTTTTTCAAATGCAATTACAATCAACACACACCCGTTAAGGTTAGCTCTAAAACCAAAATGTTACGTAAGCAACTCTAACCAAGAATGTACACCAGGATCACGATGTGGGCAAGGTGTGAGCATGTGGTCAGAGGATCTAATGCAGATGCAAACTGAAAGGGAACTCTAACCAAGAATGCGTCTAGGACAGACGAGCATATGGTCAGAGGATCTAGATGCAAGATGAGCTGAAGTAACTCTAACCAAGGATGGCGCCGAGTGATGGCGAGCATATGGTCAGAGGGTCCCTACAACTACTAACTGAAAGTAAATAGATGGCAAGCCAGCCTCTTCCACTTATGCAACGGGAAGTACAATAAAGTAAATGAAAGATAGAGGAGAATTGCTGATAATACTACTAATCAACTTACAATATGTTAGAATGCTTGCCAAAGCCCAGTAATTCAAGTTCTTCAATGCTGCAATAATATATAAGACTTCCTCAATGCTTAACAAACCTCTCTAAACTCAGACTCCTCACAAATCTGCATTTATATAGGACTGATATGACAGACCAGTGACTGAAATGAAGCAACCAGCAACTGCAGAACTCAACTAAATGCACATATCTAACTCATAACTCACTCAAATGACGAGATATCAAATGCAGAATGCTCTAAGGAGGATGGCGCCCAAGTTAGACTCTGAAACCCACCCAAAATGCCTTTATTTATTTTTGCATGAAAACCAAAGCCCTCCTAAATGGTACTACCTAGTAACAAGGGCGATTGCTTAGAAAAATCCAAAACTACATTAAAAAATCCACAACTTTGCAAGAATGGTCGCCCCACATAGAGAAATGGATTTAAGCAATACCTAGAACAATGATATTTTTATTTCATGAGATATGAGCAATTCTTACAATCAGCTACGATATTCAACAACTCTAGAAAATTGACTAATATGCAAAGAAACTGAACTAAGATGCTATAGACTCAAATGCAATGCTGAAATAAACTCACTTACAATCTACCTCTCAACTAGTTGCTATCTTTCAAGCAAGAAGATGAGCCAAGCTAGGAGGTGTGCTTTCCTCGAAGCAATCTGTCACCATTTCGGCAACATAACTTTGTTGAAAAATATGAGATGTCCAAATGAAGAGAGGAAGCCAACATTTATAGACTTGAAGAGAATCTTCTAAAAGCTTCAAGAAGGGCGCCCTAATTTCAAATTTGAATTCAACTTATTTCCCTCCAAAGGTGGCGTCCATTTCTCAAGGCAATATTTCACTTTATAAAAATTAATCTCTTCCCTCAAGTAGGCGTCCCACTTCTCCAACCCTTAATTTGGCCTTCAAAAATATAAGTTATCTCCTCATGAAAAACATTTACCCATAAAGTCCCCTTTTTTAAAACAACATGAAGTTACAATGCTAGGCCAAGGGGGTTATAATATTAAAATATAACATTATAACATGAAAATAACTTATCTCTCCAAAAAAAGCATACAAGGGCCAAAAATCCAATTACCAACTGAACTGGTTGAAGACGAGAGCCAACAGCACTGGAATCCACAAGGTCACTGCCAGAAATAGAATTTACTAAAAATAGTAAATTCATGAAGTTGCTCGGAATACCAAACAGACTATACCACTGCGAAGCTTTCTGAAAACCCAAAAAGAATCCGCAATCCAATTTCCAAACTTCAAGCAACCACCTCCTCAAAAATAGGAAACCCTAATTTCACCCTCCGAGTAGCCTACGGGTCTCTAGAATAGGCCAACGGTCAACTGAATCGATCACAATTGAGAAGGGGGCATTACAGGGTAGTACAATTGGATGGTACTGCAGTTAACACAGTAGGGGTCATTAAGAATTTGAGCTTAACTTTACATGCCTGTCCAAATTTTTCAATACCACAGGATCTCTACATTATTGAGTTGCCCCGGTACTTTTCCCTTTGTTTATCTAGGGATTTTACGGCCAAGATAGGTGGTTACCTATCCTCTGATTGGTCTCATATGCTGTTCAGAACCAGATATGGTACTAGAGTCACTATTAAATCAGAACCCATAGCCAAAGTTCATATTGAACCTTACAATTCGTCTCCTATTATTGCCAACTTGTTTACAAGTGTACAAGTGGAGCAGCCTGTTGTTCAAGAGGCTGAGATTCAAACAGAAAGAACATCAGATATTCTTCCTAAAGAGTGGGCACCTCAAACTCATGAAGTTGGTACAGGTAAGCGATTGGAGGAGGTTGACATTGGTGTTTATATGATGCGTGAGACTAACTCCTTTATGCCTAATATTGAAAAGGACAAGGAATAGCACAATGAACAGCATGAAAATGATGTGTGGGACTTGTATTTTGATGGCTCAAGGAGTAGGGTAGGTGCTGGTGGTGGATGTATGCTGGTATCACCAGAAGGTCAGAAGTACTATTTAGCTTTCAGATTCTATTTTAGCTGTTTTAATAATTCTGCTGAATATGAAGCTCTAGTCCAGGGCTTGGAGTGGGCGAGACAGAGAGGTATCAGCTGTCTAAAAGTCTAGGGTGACAGCGAGTTGGTTGTCAATCAGGTGAGAAAGCTTAATGTTGTTAAAAATGATACACTCAGGTCTTATAGGAATAGAGTATGGGACCTCTTAGAGGGATTTGAGGCATTTAATCTGATTTCCATTCCTAGAACTCAGAATAAACATGCTGATAGATTAGCTGATGTAGGAGCTAAACATGATATTCCAAAAGAGATTTGCAGTGATTAAACTAATCAACATATTAAGATTGTAGTTAGGCCTGCTGTGCCTGATAATAATATACACTGGCAAGTCTTTGATAGTGACCAGCAAATTGTCAGCTTTTTAAGAGAAGAAGCTGAGTTCTCACATACCAATCAGGAAAAGTTACAGCCCAGTACAGTGACCAGATTATTCAGCTAAAAAACAAGTTGCCTAAAGGCCTAGTCACTTTAGAATCTATTTTTAATACCGATGATGAAGCTAGAAAACCCAAGGGCAGTATTCAAGTTCAGCAAGATCACTACGAAGAAGTTGAATTTTTCAAAGAAAAGCTTCTTAAGTTAGGCAAGGTATGTACAGCTGAAGAGAAGCATTTTTTTATTCAGCTTTGTCAAGAATTTAATGATATCTTTGCCTGGCAATATACTGATTTAAAGGGATTTAATCCCCAGCTTGCTCAACATGCCATTGAACTTGAGCCTAATGTCAAACCTGTTAGGCAAAAACAGAGGCCCTTGAATCCTAAGTTAGAGCCTTTGATGAAAAAGGAACTAGATAAGTTGATTGAAAGAAGCATTATTTTCCCCATTAAGCATACCTCATGGGTTTCAAACCTAGTACCAGTAAGGAAGAAAAATGGTGAAATAAGACTGTGTAGATTTTCGTGACTTAAATAGGGCCTCCTTAAAATACCGTCATCCTTTGCCTTCTACAGAGCAGATACTTCAGGTAGTTTCAGGGCTTGAAAGGTTTTCCTTATTAGATGGCTATTCTGGTTACAACCAGATATTAGTGAAAAAAGATCAGTACAAGACAGCCTTCACCACAAAATGGGGAACTGTGGCCTATCGGAAAATGCCCTTTGGTTTATCTAATGCTGGAGCAACCTTTCTGTTGGCGTTTAAATTCGCACCTCTGGAATGCGGATTTGAAAACGGACAGCTATGCACAGATAAACTGCTCTTCAAATTAGGAGGGGAAGCTCCCTCTTGCTGATGGTGT
>VDFB02047230.1:479310441-479354280 GCA_007258455.2 Sequoia sempervirens
AAATCCACTGGATGTCTTGACCCGAAGTTCATGGCGTTTTCTCTCAAGCTGGAACATCTGAGCCAAGATCTCCTTTCCTCTGACAATGAAGCTCTCGATCCACTCCTGAGTCTCTTTCCCACATATGACCAGTTGTCTTAACTGATGATGATCAGCTGGTGTCTCTAAGACCCGGGGCAGCAACTGAGTTGTTTGTGAAGAACCACGAGCAAGGTTAGAAATAAAAAGCTTAAGCTGCTGATTTTCGGCCTTGAGGGCGGCCTTGTCTTCTCCATCTTTAAGCACTCTTTCATGTAGGTTTTCAGATACAACTTTGAAGAGACTCAAATCTGCATGTCTGGTATTTCTACCAAGATTAGCCTTGACCATTACAAAATCATCCATGTTCACCTCATCTCTATTCTTATCTTCTGGAGGCACAGCAGTCTCTACAACAATCTTGTTATCAGGGTTCCTATCAAAGTGAACTTGCTTCTTTGCCTTCTTCTTAGGAGGTTCCTGATAAATATTATCGAAATCATCAACACTCAATTGATATGAAGGCCTTCTCCTAACCCTTCCTAAGGAGTTCTCAAGCCAAGACACCGTAGTATCTCTACTAACTTCCTCAGGAGTCTTGCTGCGATCCTCTTCATCATCTTCAATGGCTCCAGGTCAAAATGTGAATTGGTGGCGAGGCGAGTGAAGAATTAAAGGGAGCATGTGTTGAAGGTGGCTCCCTGCGCTGCGTGCGAGGTATGGGCTCAGAGTCGAGAGGAACCGGATGTTTGTTTCACAGTATGACTATGCCTGAAGTCCCACAACCCTTCTCTTTACATTTTTATTTGATCTACATCCTTTGGCGCCATCTTGGGGGCTGACTTTTTGCACTTTCCTTTTTGAAAGTAAATAACGTAGAAGGAAGGGAATTATCCGCCAAGCTGACTCTACCTCTTTTGGAATAGAGTTCTTCCTTTTAAGCACTAAGAAAACCTTACTATACTCCACGACTTGTCTTGTTCTGTCTTCAACTGAAAGAGATTCCTTGTTTGCCCAATTAACTTGTGGAAGAGGCTGATCCTTGATTCTTTTCTGAGTGTACATTGGTAGAAGCACATCTTCATCATCATCGGAGAGCCCTTCAATGTCTTCATTCAAACAGTCTTTCATCTGATGGAGAGTCAACCTGCTGTAACTACGCCTTCGCACTTCAAACTCATCTGCACAGTTAGCCCAAAAATCTTCAAGTGCGGGTATGTGATTGTAGTTCTTCTCCAACCGGCCAGCGTAGACACCATGAGGATCAAATGACCGCCTCTCACTGTAGGGTTTGAGACCGAATTTATCTAGTTCTTCTCCAATTGTCCTGGCATCTGCAGCAGTCCTGCATGTATAAATACCCAACCCTAATGGAAAGTGAAGAGAGGGTTTCTTTCTATTTCTCAAGGCTGTGTGGACACCGTGAGCTTGCCTCAAGAATTCCATGAAGATGACCTCGTCTGACGGATACCTTGGCAACATTAGCGGGGCACCTGAATAACCATAAACCCTGAGATAGGTAAAGGTAGGAAACTGTATAAACCAATCTGCCCATTCCGCCATTGCTGCCCTAGCAACTGAAGAGATGCGGACGTGCAATTCCTTGTCTAAGTCACGCACCGTGTACATCAAGAATGCCTCGTTCACCCTTTTGTAGTGGTGCAACGACTTTGTGAACTCCAGCTGAGGATAATAATTATATATGTGTTGAACGCTCAAAGATCCCTCGGTGTTCAATCCTCTGAATTGACCTTGATAGGCCACGAGGTAGACTAGATATGACACCATGTGAAATACATGAAACTGGAAATATTCTGTTATTTGTTGATGTAGGCAGTCACTAATCAAAGTAGGCCAGTCATAAAACGCGGTTTTCTTCATAATGTGAGGTATGGCATAAAACATCCAAGGTTGGAACTTGGTGGCATCCTCGGAACCAGTGACCCTGTTGAGAAAAGTGATGATGATGGCAACCTCGTCCTTGAACTCCCCTCGTCCGACATTCTTGGGCAATGTCTTATGTTTTTCTTTCATCCATCTCTGGGCAATCTTCTTGCTGTATTTGTCCTTATGCATATTCCACATCTTTTCACATTCATCCCTCGAAAGAGTTACACTTTCAGGCCATGGGGGAATGGAAAAACACTTTTCAACCATGTCGGGCTTTAAACTACAAATCAACCTGCCATCCGCTGACTGGATCTCCCTAGTAGCCGGGTTGTAATGCTTAATGCAGCGATTCACGAACTCAAAGACTCGAACTGATATAGGAATAGAGGCGCTGCTCGCGAGGTCAAGGAATGACCCGAGGTTCTGATTGGAAGTGTTGCTGCTCTCTCAAAGTGTAGGTCGAACACCGGCTTGACATGATGCAAGTCTGTCTCAGCTGTTTTGATGTAATTGTGAAAAAGTGCTGATTCGGACTTGAAAACATTAGGAGTGTACTCCATTTCAAAAAACTTGAAGAATGACTGTAAACTCGCCCTGGTTCAGACAAGTCTTGAACAATTTCTATTTTTAGAATGCTGATTTTGTGCTTCAACGGACGAATTTTTGAGAAATTTTTCTGAGATATGGGTTTTGTTCAGAATGGCGATACAAGACAACCCAGATCGTCCGTTTTTGAAAATCTTGAATTTAACCTGAAAAAGCAGCAAACCCTAATTTCTTCAATTTTTCCCGAAAAAAGCTGGCATCTGGGTTTTGTTCAGAATATCGTTAGAAATGGACCTAGTTGATTGGATTTGCAAAACTCGACGCTTGATTGAAAGCAGCCAACCCTAGGTTTTCAAAAAAGTCACGATATGGGCTTTAAGACCGACCGAAAGGACAGAGATGGTTGAATTTGAATGCACTGAGGTTTTCACCGACATACAAAATAAAAGCACTTGCTGCAACTTGATGAAGTTCTTGAAAAATTCTTCAGAGGTGGAGACAAAAAGACCCAGATAACTGAAAAATTGAAAGCCTTAGCCTTCTGCTTGAAAAATTTGATCTTCTGGAACAAAAAGCTTGAAAGAACAATGGTTTATGCTTGCTGGTCTGAAAAATCTGATGTAAAACCAGCAACTATGGATTCTTGAATCACAAAAATTTCTCAAACTTGCTGCTCCAACTTTCTCCTCTGGATGCTACCTGCAAAAATAATGAAAAATACATTGAAAAGAAGAGTTAAATAGACTTAGGTTTTGATTTTAGGTTTTGCTTTTTTTTCTGCTTTTATTTCAAAACCCTAAATCTCAGCTTCTCAGCTTGGACGCCATCTTCCTCTTCTCAAGCAAATTTTGAAATTTGAAATTTCTTAAAAATCTTCTAAGGCATGATATTTTGGGCGCCTTTCTCCAAGAGGGGAGCTCAACTTCACCAGTGTTAGTCAAAATTTCAACTTTTTCAACTTTTCTCAATTTCAACATACCACCGCCACTGATTTCTCGTTAATTGGTGTACACGACGGCAGCTGAGTAGTTCACTCCGGAGCCGGATGATCGAAGAAGATGTTGGAGCACCTCGACTAAAATTTGATCGACCTCGAATTCATGGGAGGCTTTTCCTTCTAAAAGTAACTTCTAAAGGTTAGCCATTTTCACGATTTCGCCTTCCTTCTCCCTTTGATCTTAGTGAATCGCGATTAGACACGCTAGCCGGACTACTCACCGAGTGTTTCGTTGTACTTGACGATTTTACAGGCCTCTTGGACGCTATCAACAAATTCCATCATCTGAAGGCTTTAAAATTTGGGCGCCCTTCTTCAACTGGGGCGCCCACTTCCATCAGACTTAGAAAATTTTCCAATTTATTCATGTCTTTCACTTCTTCGGGCGACCTTGTTGAATCTTAAGCTCCGGGCGTCAGATTGACTGATGGTTGTGCTCATCGCGAAGCTGACGAAGAATGAAAAGGGGTCCTCTGGAGACACTTTTGTCAAAAAGGGAACTTTCACCCTTCAAAAGGTTGGGCGCCTATCTTGACTGGGGGCGCCCAGTTTACCAACACTTAGTTTATTTTTCATCTTTTTCACTTTTGCTTTGAATTTCTCTTTTCACCTCTTGTCGGACCTTCTGTTTAGCCTTTTGAATCTGATGACTGCGAGCTCCGTTTGTCGTGCTGAATAGCTCACTGCAGAGCCAGTTGAATTCTGAAGACATCCCGTTGTAACTTCGACTGCAAATTTCTCTGTCTGCATCCTTGAAAAGTTGGGCGCCTTTCTTCACTTAGGGCGCCCAGTTTCTCCAGACTTAGAAAAATTCATGATTTATTCAACTTCAAGTTTCAGATTTTCACTTTATACCTTGACTTCAACTTGAATTTGCCGGAGACTGGATCATCCGATGCTCTGACGGGGATATCCATCGCGAAGCTGACTGAAAACTGAGCAACTTCCATTGGAGACCGTAACCCTAATTCCTTCATTTGGCACCCTGAAAAGGTGGGCGCCTTTCTTCAACTAGGGCGCCCAAACTTAGCAGACTTAGAAAATTTTCAACTTTTCATTTTCTTCCTCGATCCTCGTGCATGTTCATCATTTCACTCTCTGCTGGAAATTTGAATGCTGGAATTGACGCCTGGCAGTCGGATGACCTCCATTGATGACCTCGGAACCCCAGATATGCTTCTAAAAAGTCAACAGAAACATAGGGCAAACCGATTATTTTAAGACTCAGAATGCACCGACATCGGACAATTTTGAGCCAATCAAAATCAGCTCGGACCCGTCGACCAACCTTCTATTTTAGACATTTTCATTTTAAAATTTTACAAGATCCGCTTCAAAGAAACTCAAAAAACCCTAAACTTTACCATTTCCAGAAAATTTCTAAAAATAGCAAGCCAAAATTTAGGAAAAAATCGATCCGGTTTTGTAGATTAAGCCTAGGCACTCCATCGCCGAAATTGAAAATTTTGTGTTTTAACCCTCCATGCAAGACATGCACACCCAAATTTTGACCTTTTTGACTGATTTGACAAGACTTTTACTCATTTCTTCAAAATGTCTAAGTATAACAAAAATTTTAATTTTGGGGTACAACACTTTCAAAAAGCCATGGATATGGCCTTTCAGGGTTTAATGTACAAGATAGTCTTAGTCTATCTTGACGATATCACTATTTTTTCTAAGGAGGCTAAGGATCATCTGAATCATTTGAAGCAGATTTTTGAGAAATGCAAGGAATTTGGGATATCACTTAATCCCAAAAAGTGTGTATTTGTTGTTCACGAAGGAAGATTGCTTGGTTATGTGGTGTCTAAATAGGGTATTACTATTGACCTTGAAAGAATAAGTGCTATCTTAGCTCTTCCTTTACCAGCGCACAAGAAAGGTCTGCAGAGTTTTATTGGTAGGATTAACTTTGTTAGGAGGTTTATCCCTGACATTACTGATTTATTAAGTCCACTAACTCATATGCTGAGAAAGAATGTACCTTTCAGCTGGACTAAGGGTGGGAAAAGAAGTTTTGAGCTTATAAACGAGGCATTAGCAACCGCACCTACACTTTTGAATCTTGACTTTTCTAAAGATTTCATTTTATATGCCTATGGAAATATTGATTCATTTTCAGCCATGCTTGTACAGCGAAATGATGAAGGATCTGAACAGCCCATGGCGTTCTTCAGTCAGGGACTCAAAGATTACGAGCTCAAGTATACTTTTGTAGAGAAACATGTTCTCGATGTTATAAGAAGCTTAAAGAAGTTCAGGCACATGCTTTCCAATAACAAGATTATACTGATGGTTGCTCATTCAAGTGTGAAAGAATTTTTACTGAACAAAGATTTGAGTGATAAAAGAGCTGGTTGGGTCACTAAGGTGATGGAGTATGACCTTGAAATAAAGGTTACCAAACTAATAAGAGGGAGAGGTCTCTGCGAACAGCTTACAAAGGACAGCGACAGCAATATAAAGGAGGAGGAAAGTTTTGTTTTAGCACTTCAAGATGGACAACAAGCTGCTATACCGCCTCCTGCAGGTTGGATTGCAGAAATGACACATTTTTTATTGACTGGTGAGTGCCCTCTTGATCTAACTAAATCCAGAAGAAGGTATTATCGACTGCAATCCATACCTTATGTTCTTTTAAATGGTTTACTGTTTGGGAGAGATTTTCATGGTGTTCTGTTGAGATGTATTGAAGCTGACCAGGTTAATAGAGTATTGCATGAATTCCATCAAGGATCAGTTGGTGGACACTTTTCTCCCAGAGCTACAGCTCTTAAAATAATGAAAGGAGGCTATTACTAGCCTACCTTATTCAGAGATGCTCAATTATGGGTAAGGAAGTGTAACAAATGTGTCATTTTTGCTGGAAAAGAGAAGCTGGCAGCCCTCCCACTGTAACCAATTCAAATTGATTAGCCCTTCATGAAATAGGGTTTGGATTTCATTGGGGTTATAAACCTGTTGTGACCTTTTCACACATCGCCCCATTCAGATGGGGACCCCCTTATTTTTGCTCCATTCCGGTCTTTTGGCTTGGGTTTTTTCCTCGCTCTCTCGCTCTGTCTCTTTTCTGGTGTCTGTCTTTTCGGGGGTTGTGTCGTCATTGAGCTTAAACGTGAAGATATTGGCCAATTCCAAAATTAGGGTTTCATCATTTTTGGTCAAGTCAAGGTCAAGTAGGGCCAGTAAATTGAAAATTGAACTTAGCAATGTTGTCAGTAGACATCCAGCAGGCTTCCAGCCAAATTTCATCAGATTCCGAGATACTTACTATTTTTAGTAAGTCTGCAATCCTGAGCAATTTGTCGATATTTTGAGATTAGATCACCATACAGCCAAAGTACATCAGTGCTTGCATGCCAAATTTGAGCAAAAGTGACAACTTACTATTTTAGGCCCAAAGCCGGAGACAAATTTCGGGAACCGAGATCCGAGATTTTCTCGTCTGGATATTCCTTCCGGTTTTTAGAGAGCTTGACGATATAACATACAAGTCGAGATGACCACTTCGGGATTCAACATCGAGGCTATTTTAGGGTTGCATGCAGAATTTTTTGCATGTCAAAGATTCTGATGGTTTTAGAGAGCTGCTGAGATGCAAACAAGGATTCTCACCAAGAAGGAACTCGTTATTTTAGCGGGAATGTCCGCAAACAATTCCAGGGTTAGACTCCAAAATCACAGTACACAAAAACGAGAACAAACGGAGATCTTTTGATACACATACAAAACAAGTTAGGTTTCCAGCTTAGAGCCTATGGCATCAAAAGTCAAAATCTTCAAAAACCGATGTAAACCATCGCGACATTCTTCAAGCCATCAGCTGCGAAATTTCAAATAAACAGAAACTTACTATTTATAGTAAGTCAAATCGAAACGCTAAAAATAGTAAATCACGCATCACAGTTCGCAGTAAGGTCACGTGGTGAGGATCGCCTCATCCGAATTTCAACTCGATTGGAGCTTGGGAGCTATCAGAATCAAGAGCTTACTATTTTTAGTAAGCCACCCTCAGAAACAGGCTATAAATAGCAGGGTGACTAAAAGTTGCAGTGTCGATAAATCGATAAAGTCGTGAAGAAGCTGTGTTTAAAATTTCAGGCCATTCCGAGCTTCAGAGGCGCGAATACAGAGAACTTACTATAAATAGCAGGGCACGATGCTGGCGAGGATGATAAAAATTCGTCTAAGTCTGGAGTCTCGTCCAGCAGGCAAAGCAAAATGCGCCCAACTCAGCAAGAGGCGTAGAAAATTTTTCAAGATACAAGTTCATCCTTCACACAGGGCAAAATGCGCCCAAGGTAGAAAAAGTCAAAAGAAAGTCAACAAGATTTCATCCTGTTCAGGGGTCCAAATGCGCCCAAGGTGAAAGAGGGAAAAGTTGAGGAAAAATTCTAAGTATGAGAAATCCGCCTCAGGGGTCAAAATGCGCCCATCCTTCTCTCTCATCAAAATGCGCCCAGTTCACAAGGTGGTCAAAGCAAGGTCAAACATGATAATCCGCCACCCTCAAGGAAATGCGCCCAAGGTTGATTTCCATCCTTCACACAAGAGGAAATGCGCCCATCCTTCTCTCTCATCAAAATGCGCCCAACTTACAAGGAGTCAAAGCATAGTCAACGTTTTCTGTCCTCCTTCATGGCTAAAATGCGCCCAAGTTCATGCATGTCAAGACAAAAACACGGAAGTTGAAGGGTCACAAGGCGTGGAAGCTAGTTTCATCCTTCTCTCTCATTGAAATGCGCCCATCCTTCTCTCTCATGGAAATGCGCCCAAGTTTGAAGTGTAAGTGGTAAATGCGAATGGTGAACAGGGTAAAAATGTTACCTAGGCGTGGTAAACTCAAGGTAAAAGCTTAGGCGTTATCCTCCTTCATGGCTAGAATGCGCCCAAGGTGGTGGGCCTTGGAGAAACCTTGCTAGGCGTGTGAAGGGAGTCATAAGGTGTTAGGAATATTTCCTAAGGCGTTAAGAATAAAATTGTTAAGTGTGATGTGCGCCAAGAGTAAGGGTGATATGCTAGGCGTGGAAAATATTTCAAGGTGTTGAGAGTTAAAATGAAATATACGCCTAGGGTGATGGAGAGATGTGTGATGGAAAATAGTTATAAGGTGTTAAAAAAAAATTTGAAGGCGTTAAGGATGAAATGGCAAGTGCTAGGCGCCTTGGGTAGAAATGAAATATTTTCTAAGTGTTTAAAATTTGCCTAGGCGTTGGGCTTTTAATGAATATTTTTCAAGTGTGAAGTGATACGGGATGAAGATGAAATGAAGTAAGGCGTGCCGGAACAAATAAAATTTTCTAAATGAAAATCCCTCTCCACTGGCGATCAACAAATTTTTCTAAGGCAAGATTTCAAAAGTGCAAGAAGATTTTAAAATATTTTCTAAGGCAAATTTATTTTTCTTAGAAAATGTGCCTAGAGCTCCAAGTTGATGAAAATTTTTCGAGGCAAGCAATTTTTCTCAGTGATGAAGTCAGAGATGATGATAACGCAAGGTGATTCATTTTTTTTTAGAAGTCAGAGCAACGCAGAGTGATCACAGGCGAAGAACGAGTTTAAATGATGAAAATAATATATTTTTCCAAGGTTCAAAATTGAAAAATTAAATGAACCCGTTCGTTGGGTACCCATGAATTCGAGGTGTTCTGAAGAAAATTTTCTTCTGGGTACTGAATATTTGCAATGATAAATGGATTTCTAAATCTTTCAAGCTTCGCCGACACTTTTTCAGTGAGGAATTTAATCAGTGCTTGAATTATGAATTTTCCTAAGGGAGAATTTTAAATTTTCTAAGGCAAATATAAATAAAATGTGTTTTCAAAGTGAATTTTCTTCAAACGATGAATCCGAAGGGAGTTGCCTAGATGATTTTGATTAAATTCTTCGAAGATGAATTTTCCAGAGTTGATGATGAAGTTAAGAATTTGAATTCAAGTGACGGAGCTCCAGCTGGTGAGTAAAATATGATGAAGTTAAATTAAATTTTTCGAAGAGGAATTCAAAACGCCAGTCAAAGTCAAGTTTCTAGAAGAATAATATTCCCGACGACTGGAGACAAGTGTCAGAAGAATCAGAGAGGGAAAATTCGAATTCTTGAAGTGGAGTAGTGGAGTTTAATGGCACTGGCTAAAAATAACGTCTTCTAGAATTTGAATTTTAGCTATAAAATGAGAGGTTTTTCACTCATTTTCACAACTGGAAAAGGCGAATTTGCTAAGGCAAAGTGAGCTTGGAGAAGTTTGAATTTTGCTGGGGTGGAGTTTGTTGAGAAGAAGACGCCTTAAGTGCTGAAGAGAAGGTACGCCATTGTCAAGTGGAAAAGTGTTTGCTGCAATTTGAAGTTGCTTGAAAGGTACGGCTTTGAGCCTAAAATTTGATTTGAATTATAGTAAGAGGTGCGCCATTGCTTGAGAAGTACGGCCTTGTTAAGCTGAGGTCTGAAATCTGATTTGTTTAGTTGAGAAAAGCACGAACTTGCTAGTGTAAGATTGCTGTTTGAAGTACGAAATGGTTGAGGTTCAATTTGCTGATTGCTGGTTGAAGTAAAATCATCGGAGTTCACTTAGAAATCTGTTCTAAGTGTCGGAATTCGAACTTATTCAAGAGAAGAAGCTGAGGTTTGCAAACGTGAAAGATATTGCAGCCTCTGGAATTCAACTGCAGCCCCTATATCATGTCTTATTTTATTAAATCTGATTGCTGATGAAATGTTTGTTATGTTGCAGATGGCTGAAGCGAGGACAACCGGAAAGGACAATGGTGCCACCAGACAGGCTACGATCAAGAAGCTGAGCAAGACATTCATGCCGGAGACGAAGTTTATTTCAAAGTTGGGCAAGTTGACGGACACGAACCTGGGCTCTGTCAACCTGGAAACATTCAAGAATAGGCTGTTCGGGATTGGAAGTCATCGGGCTTCGGTCACTTCGCACAACATCGTCCGAAGTGGGTTATATGCAGCTGCTGGTTTTCCGCCAGCTATTCAGTGTTCGGAGTTGATTATGGAGTGCGCCAACTGCTACGAGAAAGAACACCGGTCGATCACGTCACCAGATGGCCAAGTACTTGCCAATCTCACTCCGGCAGCCATTGGTGAAGCTTTCGGGATCCCGGTGCATAGGAACATGATCTACAAGTCCAGGGAGCGAGCGGAGCGTATGTATGCTTCTGCCTTTGAACGATGCATGGACACTATTAACACTCACTGGATGAGCACTCCGAGGCCGTCTCGTACGAAGCTGCCGAAGCAGATCATAGCAGAGGACTTGAAGCAGGAATATTGCGATCTCATCATGTTGCTGAGCAGGGTTGGTGGTTGCCCTCAGTCTTATATTTTTGAGCCGTGGATGTTTTATTACATCAACCTGGTGTTGGAGGGCAAGGATTATGTCAATTGGGCTGAGATGATCAGCGACAACATACATGAGCAGCTCCTGAGCTTGCGGAGGACTAAAACGTTTTACATGAGCTCCTATCTAATTTACATGTTGGCACGGATGACGAGGTACAGAGGGATTTCTTACAAGGAACCCATCGGTTGTGGCTCTCACCAATTCAAAATTCATGAGGCGTGTACGCAGTTGCACCTTTCGAGCACAACCCATTACAAGCGTGTCAACGATTCATTCACCATGTACATCACGAGGCTGCTTCAGGAGAGGTTACAGTGCAGAATCTCTAGAAATGCCCAGGAGCTAATTGAAAGGTATGGGTGCTGGTTTATACAGTTTCCAAGATTTTCATACATTAGGCTGCAAGGATTTTCTTCATACCCTTATAGGCTGCCTAAGTACCCAACAGATAAAATAATAATGCTAGAGATAGCTAGGCAGTTGCTGGCTTTTGACAAAATCCAGAAGAAAAAGAAGAAAGGAGGGATAGAGTTTCCAGTTGTGATGGGCAACTCGGACGAGGTTTGTCCTTCGATACAGGCATGTAGAGAAGCTGAAAGTGAGCTTCAATTCTATCATTTCTCATATCACACAAGTAGACAACACTATGACCCGCACCATAACATCAACTGGGTGTTGTCAGAGGAATTCAAACACAAGGCCACCATTGAGGATTATTGGGCTGATGCAATTGATGAGATTGAAGTGAGAAAGAGGATGTTCTCTAGATTGCCGATTACTCTGATCAGGGAGTGTGAGGTAGTTCCGGTTCCAGACCAAGTCAATGAGGACATGGATGTTGTTCATCCAGACTATGCAGCTGTTCGGGACACTCCACTTCCGCCTATTGATTGGTCAGAGCCCGAGGTTGCCGACCTTGATACTCTCTCTATCCCGGTTATGACGTTCACTAGGGCATGGGTTGATAGGCGAGTGAGCAGATTGAAAGGTAGGTCAATTGCTTTGACTTACAACTTGATGGGAGATCACAGGACGCCCACCACAAGAAGGAAGAAACAGATCACAAGAGGACCAGAGTCCAGAAAGAAAGAATTAGTTCAGCCAGAACCTCCACGAGTTACAGTAGCAGTACCTTTGGAGACACGTTCTCCAAGCATACAGGAGGTGTCTTTATTTGCTGATCAGAGGGTTACATTGAATCAGTTACGGAGATCTGGGATGATATTGACCTCCACCGGAATCGATTGGCGAGTGCCAATGTACTGTCGGGCTTGATCGGCGAGGATGATGAGGACTATTGCTTGACCCTCAATTTCAGCAGGAGTTAGAGGCGGCCATGAATGATGGCGGCGATGATGATATAGTGTCAGGTGACACTCAGCCACTTGAGGACGATGAGCCTCGCCAGAAGAAGGAAGAAGTGGAACAGGTTAGAGAAGTCGAGGCACGGGAGCAGCGGCCCTTTGATATACTATATGAGGTGCCCGATTGGCTTAGAGACAGAATGCGAAGAAGCCCGAGTGAGGAGATTGATCCAGCGGTTGAGATGGAAGAGTTTTTGAACCGGATCAGTGCTCCTCCACCGAAGAAGAAGGCAAGAAAGTTTTCGAAGATCTCCACGATGAGGATGGCTCTCGTACTCTTCACGTTGCTGTCCCACGAGTCGAGTGTGACCGGAATGAAGCAGCTCCGGAAAACTATGTGGTCACCACTCTTGACTTGGGACGCCCTACTGGTGCACAGATTGTTGAGGAGTGTGATAACTCCTTCCTTGCCCTTAAGGATAGATTATTCAAGAAAGAAGGAAAGTACAAGAAGTTGAAAGCGAGAACACAAGGCGTTAGTTGGATATGTTCAGCAGTTGTCTCGTTCTCGAGGGCAGGATGTACCAGTGATTGAGCCTCCAGCAGATATTCCTAGAGAGTCGATCAGCGGCTTGGTAGAATTGGGGAGGATGGCACAGGAGGCAGACAAATGGGTCACAGGGGTTCGCACGGAGACAGAGAAATTCATGGAGGACCTTGCCTTTGCCTTTCAGCAGGCCTCTACTATTTTGGCACGAATGGATGCGGTGGATCATGCTTGGGGCGATGCCTCTATCTATCAGAGTAAGGTGATCCAGCGTCTTGAGGCGTTGAGGCATGTGCCATTGCAGTTGCTGATCGATGGAGGTGTCATTCAGGCGAATGACCGATATGATTTCTCTCGGTGGTATTCTTCGGCTATCACAGGGCGTGGCTTCTTCGATGCAGCACAGGCGGATTCAGCCAGGATTCACAAGGCTATGGCCAATATCATAGATGGAGTTCAGAACACCTTCGAGGCCATATTTGCTAGGCGGCTGAATCCTGAAGAGATAAGTTTTGATAATTTGAGGGGTTTGCTGGTTCCCTTCTTCGCAGATGTTAAGACCTTCGTACAAGATGACTTTGAAAATACTGCTACATTCTCCACTTTGATCCAGAACACGCAAGACTCATTGGCCGCTTGGAGAGAATCTTGTACGAGGCACGAGCACTCAGTTACAGTGTTAGAGTTTCAGTTAGATTGTGTTCCATCTATTTCAGTTGAGGAGGTTGAGGCCATACTTAGCAGATTTGTTGAGTTGGCAGTCAGAGAGAAGGCTAATGGGAACACACTACTGGACGAGGATCTTCTAGAAGACTGAGCATTTATTACATTTGCTAATTTGGGAGTGAGTGGGAATCTTTGATTCATTTAATGTACCACTCCCTATTCTGGCAGTTTTTAGGGTTAGGGCTGAGGTGGCACGATTCTGGCCCCTCTATTGATTGTAACCCTAGCCGTCCTTTGGGACTTGGCTAGCTATAAAAGGGGGAGTCCCCCTCATTTGCATGAGATCAGATTAGAATTAGAAATCAGAGATTAGATCAGAGCTAGAGATTGTTGAGTAGAGCTAGATAGTGTAGAGCATTTTGCATAATTTGGAGAAGAAAGAAAGTTTTCCCTTTGAAAACTTTTGAAGAGACTGTTGTGTAACACATTTTGTGATAATAGATCTTTTCATTGATGATGGAATTTGTCTTGTCATGAAATGCTAGCAAGGTTTCTTCTTCCTTTCGTATCCAAGTAGATTAAATTCATGCAAGTAGCTTACTTTGGTGTGTGGTGTTTCATTGAGATAGCTTCATTTTATTCCATACCACTAGCGGCTTGTTGATGATAAGTCTGCCTTGCGTGGTCAACTGGACATTATCTTGTGCTTGACTTCGGTTATGGCTTACATACTTATATGCGTTGTTCTGATGGTGTACGTATGTTAAACTATAACTTGAATATCTTTTGCTATCCCCTTTGAAGATTGCACCGATTTTGCTGAGGCTGTCCGACGGAGGCTAGGTGAAATCTGGTTGAAGTCTATTGAGACGAAGCCCCACATACCTTGCATTTAGAATAGAGTACAAATTTCTTAGGCCCTTTCCCTTTTACTTTCAGCATACTTCTTGTTAGTTTTAGAAAAGGATACACACTGCCAAATCATGCACGTAAGAATCCCCTTCAATTTACATATCAACTGCTAACTGCGAGAAGTCTGAACAACTACGTAAGTCCCCTTGACATACCAGCAATATCACATCAAGCCAAACTGAGCCTATTCGCACTAAAGGAACCTTGGAGTTGAACGCACGAACTTTCTGGCAATCTTAGCGTGCGGAATACTTTGATCAAGAGAGAATAGAGCGTCTGTTGGGCGACTTTGTTCTGTGTTGGTGCGGTCTCAAAAACCACGTCAACAAAACCCACCATCAAATGCAGGCCACAAGTGGGTTCTCACAGCCATTGATTATTTTTCAAAATGGACTGAAACTGTGGCACTCAAAGAGGCTAATGAATCTGCAGTCCTGAGTTTCTATGAAGAGTTAGTTACCAGATTCGGTATCCCAGATTCTATTATCTCAGACAATGCCCTCGCTTTTGTGAGTGTTAAAATTTCCGACTGGGCTGTCAAGAATGGTATATATCTTAATACATCCTCTAATTATTATCCGCAGGGCAATGGACAGGCTAAGTCCACTAACAAGAATCTCGTGAGGATCATTAAGAGAACTATGGAAGACAATCAAAGAGCCTAGCACACCAAGCTGAAATCAGCCTTGTGGGCTGATAGGATTACGTCAAAAAGATCCACAGTACTTTCTCCATACAAGTTAGTGTATGGAAAATAGGCAAACTACCTATTTAAGTTGAACTCCCAGCCCTTGATCTGGTAAACCAACTTGATATGATTGAGGAGGAGCCTATGACAGCAAGGTTAGCTCAGTTAATTGAACTTGAGGAACTCAGAGCTGAAGCATCTCCCAAAGTGTTCCAAGAAGGTGACATCGTACTAAAGTGGGATGAATTAAAAAGCAAGCCTGGAAAGCACTCCAAATTTGATGCATTTTGGACGGGGCAATATATCATCACTGAGAAGAAACAGCATAATGCTTTCCAGCTATCTAGGTTGGATGGTATAGTGGAGCCAATCCTAGTGAATGGGATTCACCTCAAACATTGCTTCTGAGGTATGGACCTAAATCTGTACATAGCTATTAAAATTCTAGATATCAATAAGTGCTTCCGCACATTAGATTAGATGCAGTTTTCATTCCCTAAATGTTGTTTCAGCACAAATGAACAGTTCTCCTCCTACTATTTTGTCTTGATTGGGCCAAGGCCTCGTATGTGTCGGTCTTCTGAGTTACTGGAGTCCTAGGTCAGTTTTCTAAGGGTGGGTCTAGGTTGCCAATGACTCCATGCCCAATGGAAAGGCCTAGGCTACTGGTTTGCATGTTTAGCAGGCAAACATCCAGCTGAGGTCGCCAGAGATGTTACCCAATTTTCACCTGCGGGCTCAATCAGGCAAGGCAATCTATGTCTTCAAGTGTTCATGAAGGCCAAATGGAGGAACATTTGCATCAAGGTTACATATTTTCTAACTTGTTTGCTTCTTGTGCAGCTGCAGGAGAAAATTATGCTTTAAATTCGGCACGTGGATTAAATGTGGCTCCCATAAGGGTTGAGCCCAACGTGCAAGTGTTCGGTTTTTATTGAGGGTCTTCATCTTATGTTTTTGCCTTGCTTTCCCCCTTTCTGTTTTGTTTTCTTTGTGCCCTCTTTTTTTTGTTCTGTAGGAGGTGGAGGCGAAACCGAAACCGAACATTGGAACTTTTCCAAAGTTCCAATTTCCGTTTTTGTTCCAGTTCTGGTTCCGGTTCCGCGCTTTTGTGCGTTTGTTTTCCTTTGACCTTTCGTCCGCCGTGGGGTGGTTTTTCCATTTGTTCCCTTTCCTTGCCTTTTCCATTTTTTGCCTTGTGTGTTGTCGGAGGCGGATCCGGAACTGTAACCGAACCTGAACTTAGAAAAGTTTCAAGGTCTTGTTTTTGTTCCGCTTCCACCCCCTCGCTGGTTTTCACCCGCGATCGATATTCGTTCCGATCCCATTTACGTTTTGTTGTCTTTTGGTCTTTGTTTTTGTGTGTGCCTTGGGTTTTCTTTTCCTTCCTTCGGCGATTGTTTGTTTTGGCGGACCCAGGACACAGACCGAAACCGAACATTGAAACTTTTCCAAAAGTTCCAGTTCCTATTTTTGTTCCGATCCCAATCTCGGTTCCGCCCGTTCTTCTTTTCTTTGCTTTTTTCGTTGCCGGTGATCAAGGGATGTTTCTTTCTCTTTGATCTTTGTGTTTTTCTTTCTTCCCTTTTGCTTTGTGTGTTGTCGGAGGCGGATCCAGAACCGTAACCGAACCTGAACTTGGAAAAGTCTCATGGTCTCGTTTCTGTTCCACTTCCGCCCCCCCACTGTGTTTCGCCCGAGATCGGTTTTGGTTACGATCCCGTTTTGCTTTCTTTTGTTTGGGGGTTCTTTACTTTGCCGGAGGCGAAATCGGAACGAGGGATGGACTTGGAAATGTTGGTTAATTTAAATTTCGGTTTCCATCCCGATTCCAACTCCGCCTTTTCTTTTTTGAAATGCTCAAGTCGCCAAGACATTTCAGTTGTTGTGAGTTTTCTATTTCTCTCCGCTCGGGGAGAACTCTCGCCGACAGTTGTTCACAACGTTGTAAGCATCGGGGAGACTCTTGGCCGAAAAAGTTACACTCGCCATGACCTCTTGCCGATGAGCAATTGTCTTGCCGATGGATGTGTTCCTGCTGAGCGTCACCGAGACTCTTGGCCGAAAGGTTTGCTCTCGGTATGATATCTTGCCGAATGCGATTGTCTCGCCGACGGAGGAACACAGCGGTATAACTCTTACGGGCTTCGTATGATGTCTTGCCAAATGCGATTGTCTTGCCAACAGGTATGTATGTCTTTGGTGGAGCTCCCTGCGACAGGTAGCGTCGGGGAAAGGTGTTACCCTCGGTATGATGTCTTGCCGATGATTATATGTCTCCCTGATGAAGGAACACAGCGATATAGCTCTTGCATACTCGCTATGATGTCTGGCCGATAGCGATGGTCTGGGCAACAATCTTTGACAGTAGTATAACTCTTTCCGCTCGTGATGAAGTCTCGCCGACAGTTGTGTGTTATGCCGATGGCTGCTATGGAGCATTGTAAGCATCGGGGAGACACGGCTAGTGTCTCACCGACATGCGATTCTGTTTGAACGACTTTTGAATGCCTGAAAATCTTACGTGGTGTCTGTTCAACCAATCGGAGGAAGCTGAAGGCGAACTGTTGGTGGTTTGACTATTGTGACCGTTCCTATGAAGAGGATCAACAAACTATGAGAGGTATGGATCTACTCTGTGATCGAGGGTGATGATCGGTTCGCTGACTCAGTGGTCTTCGTCTGTAAGGATCTAGACAGGAATTTCGGATGCTGCTTCTCAACGGGGGTCAACTTGCAGAAAGATCTAGAACAAGAGGAGAGTAGAAAGGAAGAAGTTGCGAGTCTCAATGACAGCTGCGATGTCTACTAGCAAAAGTGGATCAACATTAATAACCATACTTCAGAACATTCAAAGCAGCTTTGCAAAGAAGTCTCGAGGGAGGACACGAGGGCTGCGAGTTAATGCGATGGTTGCAAAAGATCTGAAGGCCATGCCTGGAAGCGATCTTTCACCGACATGAATAGGGTGTGCACATTTAATGCCTCATTGACTTTATTTCCAAAATTCTTCGAGGGCCGACGTGTTCAGGAACCGACTCATTTTTGTAAACCCTAGGGCGGGGGCTGACACTTTTTGGTTTTTGTTGTATCTATGGTTTTTTTGCCTCTTTTAGGAGAGAGTTTTTGGTTAAGAGATTGCTAAAAAAGCATTATTCAGACTTTGTAACTCATTTTTTGTATGAATACTACAGATTTGTAATACAGAGACTCCTTATTTTTCTCAATAGAAAGTCATTTCCTTCACCCATTTTCTTTGTTGTTTTAGTATTGGTTGTGAATTGCATGATAAATTCTGTGTAATCTTTTATTTTATCAGATTCCTTCAATACTGGATGCAAAGAATATTATGTCATAGTGTAGGTTTATGTTAGTGATCTCTTTCTATTGCATTTATATATGTGAAAACATCATTGTTTTCCTTGTGTTTAAGCATTAGAACAGTCAGAACCTTACATAGAATCACTTTTGGAGACATAAATCTCTGTGTTGTGAGATTGTTTAGCTTTATTGAGATTTTCTGTGAGTTTCAACAGTATTGTCATATTTTTATCTTTGGTGTATCACCTGTTAGTGATAGGTTTTAAATTTTAAGTATATCCTTCTTACTCTTTTCCTTATTGTTCTTTAGTATTCTCAAGTTATCTTAAGGGGAACCAGCCCATAATTTGGAGGTCCGCTTCATTCCCATGTCACCCACAACCTCGAAGTGTTCCCATGTGTCAATAGGTTGCTACAGCTCATAGCTTAGCAAGGGTGCAAACTTTATTTGACAACAATTAGATGTTATCTTATTTTAGTTTTAGAAATATAGCTTGCTTGCTGAGCAGGCCCTAGTTGCAAAAGTAAGGAGATTTTAGGGTTCCCTACTCCTTTGCTTGCCTATAAATAAGAGCCTTTGCTCATTATTTTCTTTAACGGTTATTTTGATAACAAATTGCAATTCTATAATGCTACAAGTTGTTATTCAGTGTCAGTTCACTTTGTGTAGGAACCATGCTTGTGATAACAAACGTTGAGTCTATAGTGCCTTCTATTGTTATTCAGTGTTGTTCAATTGTGCTTATGATAGCAAATTGTTGAGACTCTTTTAGCCAGCAAGTTGTAGTAGTTTCTGTTCACTTTGTGTAAGAACAAGATTTCAAGTCTTTTTTAGCTACAAGTTCTTGTTCTGTGCATGTGTTTAGTGTAATCTTTGTTCCAAAAGTTTAAGAAATAAAGTCTTGAGCCTATTTTACCCTGATATAATATCTCAGATTTTCGTTATTTGTGTTATGCTTATATGATCTTTAATTTCAACTTGCATTGAAAGTAAATAGATGTGTGTCGGAAGCAGAGTTTATTTAGGTATTTTTCAGAGAATCGTACTTCGTTCATTTCTATTTCTCTTGTTCTGCGTTTACTTGAGAAAATAAAAACGTCATTAGCATAGGTTAGTCGTAGTTGAAGTTCTAAATCAAAAAATCTCAACTACGGTGCTTGAGTTTTATAAACCTTGTGCCTTTAGCTGATCAAAAAGATAGGCAACTTAGTTTTAGTTTACTTTCTTAAACACCATCAGTAAGAGGGAGCTTCCCCTCCTAATTTCAAGAGCAGTTTATCTGTGCATAGCTGTCTGTTTCAAATCCACATTCTAGAGGTGTGAATTTAAACGCCAACAGAATGTAACCACTGGATACCAAGGATGGCATTCATATCACCCAAATCTACCACATAGAAATCATTTGTGACTGTATAATTGCCCAAGGTGACACTCAACTAGGGAACCTTCTGTGTACATGTCATATTGTACCCGTCTGCAACCATAACACTAAATCGCTCAAAGTCTTGTGTAGGTATACCCTGTCATGTCCCCTTCTCAGGGACATCTCTCAGAGGACAGGATTGGCCTATCACATGACCCTCGTAGGCCGATAGACTGGATAGAGGGTCACTTCGGAGCTTGGCTCAGCTTCAGTCAGCTAAGTTTGATCAGTTGTCTTTCGTTCTGGCTCGATCGGCGACGCTATTTTGTTCAGAATTGCTATTTTTAGCAGTATGGTGGTGGCATCAGGAATCACTTCAGAGTTCGTGCATCAGACGGATCAGTCATCGGGTTAGAAACGAGGAAGATATTAATATTTGATCGTATCGATTAAATATTAATTAATTAATGTTTATAATATAAAGTTATAATTTTAAATTATAACTTAAGTGACTGCCTTGAGGGGTGCGCCATCATGAGGGGGCCAGTTTAACATTTAAATTATGATTTAAATATTTGACGGAGAACTATGGAGAAATAAGAAAATTAAAAGTCAAATATTAATTAAAACCCTATTCTCAAGGGAATCGCACTTTTCAGCTTATTTGAGGTTTTGCCTTGGAAAGTGAGCCATTATGTGATTATTGAGTTTTGAGAAACTGATCAATTGATCTGAGCCTGAGACTTTAGGGTTTCGCGTTCGACTTCCTTGGGGAACGAGCCATCTCCAGCGGAAAGCAATTCAGAGAGTGTGCAATATCACTTGATCTATTGCCTACAGAAGTTTTCTTACTCAGAGAAAACTACAGAGCTTCAGAGATTATTATTTGTCAGAGACTTCTTCAGTTGTTTGTATCCAGAGCATATCTATGCATTAAGGCGCCCATCTCAGAGTCATTTGCATTGATTTTTGGTGAGGCCGTACAGCATTAATTGCTGCTTCTGACAGGCCGTACCTTCCTGTCAGGCCGTACCTGTGCAGAAACACGTGTTTCTTTCCTTGTGAGAAACGCCTCTCAGATAAGCTTCAAATTTACATCATAGGAGGCGCCAATATTGCTGGAGTTATATTTGATCATCAGTTAGCAGGAGAAGGAGGACATTTATCTCTGCCGTACTGTTTTGTACCTTCAGCCGTACCAGTAAAAACAGGTTCTTTTCACAATAAAAATCATTATTTCTTATTGCATGCCAGTTAAATCATATTGTATTGAGCTATCATGAATAAAAGTTGAAGCGCCTTCATTCTCTGCTATATTTCCTATACATATTGTTCAACAATCATTTTCATTGAATGTATTATTATTTTTCTGTAAAAACCGTACTATTCATTATTGCATTGAAAACACAAAAATTGCAAAAAAATCACAAAACTTCAAAAACGTCAGAAAACTTAAAAATATCAGTCAGAGCAGTGTCAGAGGGAAACCTAGGGTTTCTACATACCCCGCTTTTCCACTAAGGTTGCATCAATGAAGTTGTGGGTAGCTCCACTATCTATCAGCACTGTGACATGCTGACCCTACAAAACCCCCTTGATTCTGAAGGAATTAAACCTATGGGTGCCAAACATGGTAGTGATGGCGCCACTCTTAACCTCCTCCTATGGTTGCTCCTCCTCTGAACTGCTATCCTCGCTACCTTGCATCTATCCAGCCTCATTTTCACCTTCACTTTCTAAAACAACGTCAATGAAGTGAACTTTACCCTTTCCCAAACAACGGTGGCCAAGCTCCCAGTGCTCCTTGCAATGATAACATATTTGTTTCCTTCTGCACTCCTTGCGCTCTTCTTCCTCTTGCTTGCTCCTTTTAGGCCACTCCTTCTGTAAGGGTTTTTTGCCTTTGTCTTTCTGAGAGGAAGAACTGTTAGGTAGAAATTTGTTCTTCTAATTGCTAGAATCTATGTCTCTAGCTTTCTTGATTGCTTCCTATAATGAAGTAGGGTTGAGAGATTTGAACCAACCTCTCAAGGGATCCATCAAACTGTCAATGAACAAAACCAGCAACCTTTTTTCTGAAATATCGATAACCAGAACAGCTAGTCTCTAGAAATCAGCAATATAATTATCCAATGACCCCCATTGTTTTAACTGAGCTAACTCTTTGAAATAGAGTTCAGGGTCCTTAACATCAAAACTCTCAATTAATCTTTCAGTGAATTCTGCATAAGAGGTTATTTGGTCATGGCCCATTGTGACCATTCAGCAATGCCACCATTCATGAGCAACTCCATCTAAGTGTATGGTAGCATATTTGATCGCTTCTTTTTTAGGTATAGGATTTAGCTGGAAATAAGTGTAAACTTTCTGAACCCAAGCTCATGTTGATGTCTTCCCCAATCCATCATAATAAGGCAAACTCAATTTACCTACTTTCCTTCCCAGATCATTGTGATGCTCCCGATCACCCATGTTGGGTCTATGTCTCATTCTCAAATCAATGTAATCCCAAAAGGAGATATCATGTTGAAAGCCCGGTCCTACATCAAGCCAATCCTGCCTGAGTTGTTCTCGCAATTCAATCAATGTGGATTCATTATCCTCCTGTGACTCAACCCTGGGTGGGAAGACTGGCATCAAGGGCCTTGAGCCCGCCTAAACAGTCCAACGGTTTAGAGTCTGGTTGTTCACCGAATTATCTCCCTGACCATTGTTGCCTCCATTATGGTTGTTATTATTGTTGAGCATCGTTCTTGCCATTACCTCCATCATTTGTGTCATTCTTTGATTTGTTGTCCTTTGCTCCGTTAGTAATACAATCATGAGTGCTTCCCCACTTCGTTCTTCTCTTCTTTGTTCTTCTCGGTTTGGACTATTATTCCTCCTGTCACCCATTGTGCTAGCTGAACCAATCTCAATGTTACACTATCTTGCTACACAGCTGATAGAGTGTCATGTTCAGGATAAGGTTGAGGCCAGTGAGTTTGCTTTATTTCTTCTCTTGCAACGTACCTCTTATACCTGTCACTCATGAAACCCTACAGGCTAGCAAAATCATAAGCTCTGATACCACTATAAGAACCCTTGCCTATTCTGCCCTGAATTTTTCAACTTGTGTTGTTTGACATTTTGTCAAACACTTTGCATGCAATCTGATTTTTTGAATATGCAGGTGTTTATTTGTGATTTTTGCTTAATGCTTTGATTGAAAAATGACATTAAATGATAACATACAAGTACATAAAGCAATACAATAAAATGGAACCCTATTTGCCTCCTATTTCTTCATTAAAACAAAATATATCAGACTTAACAAAGTTATAATCTGAGTACAACAGCAATGAATATAAGTCTGATTTTCACCAAAATAGAAGTTTATCAACTAGGAAAACATACCCGATTGCAATGAAGAGTTATTACACAATGTAGGTAATGAAGTGAAGAAGACAATGGCTGGAAATAGTCTGATTTTCTGAGTATTTTCAGACCAGCAACTCCTCTTAAACAAATCTGTAAATGAAGCTCTAAAACAATGCCTTATTGATGATAAAACCCTCTCCAATGCAAATCAGCTAGGGAAAAGATGAAACCCTAGGCTGAGATGGGACCAAAAGATATAAAAATAGTCACCAAACTTTTTCCGAACAGTTCTACCCCCGATCAATTCATCATCATCAAGATCACTAATGGTTTTAGTTTACCATTTAGGCCAGAGAGTAGAAGTACCAATATCTGAAACAGGAGGAACAACATCACCGAGTGTGGCTGGTACAGAATCAGTTGGATCAAGATCCAATTGTCCTGAGGAGGGGCCGGTGGTGGAATAATCTATTGACGTGGCTGCTCAACTACAAAATCACTCCCATCATGTGAAGCTAGGGGAAGACAAACACCCAATTCAAAAGTTGTCGAAGGTTGATTCTCAGGATGCACAGAAGTAGAAGACTGAAAGAAAGGCCTAATAGTTTCATCAACCACAACATCACGACTGAAGATTAGACGATCGGAATCTACATCAATCAGCCTGTATGCTTTATGATTTTCACTGTAACAAGTTGTTGTACCCTAAAATTAAAATTTTTGTTACACTTATACATTTTGAAGAAATGAGTAAAAGTCTGTTAAATTTGTCAAAAAAGGTCAAAATTTGGGTGTGCATGTCTTGAATGAGGGGCTAAAGTGTAAAATTTCCAAAATCTGACGATCTAGGTCCGCTCAAAGCAACCTAATCTAAAAAACCCAGATCTCAATTTTTCATCCCTACTTTTTAGGAAAACTGCTATTTTTAGAAATTTTCTAAAAATAGTAACTTTTTATGGGTTTTTCTTGGTTTCTTTTGAAACGGATATTGGCAAAACTTTCTAAAAATAGAAAATTGGTCTGTTAGGGTTCAAACTGATTTTGATTGGCTCAAAATACTTCCATATCAGGCTGGTGCAATCAGAATCTCAAAAAGATCAATTTTGCCCTAGTGGGTCTATTCTACTTTTTCAGAAGCATATTAGGAGCTCTGAGGTCATCAATGGAGGTCAGTCAGCTGCCAGGCGTCAAATTCAACACTCAAGCATTGAGCAGAAGGTGAGTTGGTGAGCAAGCACGAAGAACGAGGAAAGAAGGTGAAAGCTGCCTAAAATTGGCTGTCTGCTTAAAATGGGTGCCCCAGGAGAGGATAGGCGCCCATCTTTTTAGGGCATCAAATGAATGAATTAAGGTTTGAGCTCCCAAGGAAAGTTGTTCGAAATCTACCCAGCTCCACAGTGAATCTGGCAGTGCAGTCAACGGACCATCCAATCACCCGGAATTCGAGGTCAAATAGGGAAGTTTCAAACAGAATGTAGAATGAAAATCTTAAAAAAATTCGAAAATATTCTAAGTCTGGGAACCTTGGGCGCCCCAGGTGTCCAGGGGCGCCCAGCTTTTTGAGGGGCCTAATCCAGCAGTTAGGGTTTGCTAAAGTGCTCAATCTCTCTAGAATTCAAATAGCTTCGCAAAGGGTTTCTTCATCAGAGCATCTGACTTGTCATTCTTCGACAAATCCAGATCAGAGTTGAAGGTACAAAATGAAGGATTGAATCTGAAGATAAAATCTTCTTATCACGGAATCTAGCAGCGCTCGTTCCATGGATAACCCCCTACGAAACTTGTCTGTTTCCTAGGTTTGTGAAGTTCAAGCACGCAAAACAAGGTGATTTTCAAGCCACCTCGAAATGCGTTCCAAAGCCTCAAACAGTCAGTTTGAGCATCACCCTATGTTCACCTCGCAAAGACCTTCGAAACGAGCTCCTTTGCAAAGTCTCACCGTTCATACTTAGTTAAATTGCGAATTATGCAGTTGCACTGAAAAAGTGCGCTCCTGCTCACAAGCCAAAAATTGGCTAAGTGTTGAAAGTGCAGGGGCGCTGATTTTCAGCGCCCCTGCATGAAAGTGTTTTTGTCAAAAAATGTAATAGCGCTGAAAAAGTGCGCTCTTACATTTTATGTCCAGACTTAGCCATTTTTGGCATAGGCACGTTTTCTTCATCATTTTGCATTTTTTGCTCATCGTGCCACTTTTTGTGCCTCAACTAATTGGGCAACTTGAGTTAGGTTTTTGTGTTTCCCATTCACTTAAAAGTGTTTTATTGTTTCATTTTCATTGTTTGTGATCTTCAAACTGCCTTCCTTCTTGCTAGGCAAAATCTTCTCAAGCTGCAAAACACGTTTTTGGAGAAATCTTAAGTTCCTCTTCAACCAAGTTTTCGTTCCTCTTTTTGGTAAGTCGTTTTCCTTACCTCCCTCTTTTCCATTCACTTTTAACTTTGTTTCAAGTTCATTTTAATGGTTTGTAAATGTGTTTTTCCTGATTTCTTCACACGTTTTTCTTCTACCTGTTGTGACCTTTTTCACACATCGCCCCATTGCAAATGGGGACCCCCTAATTTTGGCTTTGCTATTGAACTTTTGGCTTTGCTTTTCAGTCGTTTTGTTGTTGTCTCTCTTTTTCTATTGTCTATCTCTCTGGGATTGTGCCCGTCATTGAGTTTAAACGTGAATTTTGGCCAAGTCCGAAAAATTAGGGTTTTCATCTTTCTGGTCAGTCCGAGGTCAAATGAAATGAATAAATTGAAAATAAAGACTAACACTATTGTCAGTGTGCTTCCAGCAGGCTTTCACTAAAATTTCGTCAGATTCCGAGTACTTACTATTTTTAGTAAGTGTGCAATTACAGGTGTTCTCTTAGCATTCTTGAAATTTCGACAGTCACACTGCGTCCAGAACACGTCAATCTACTCACAGGTTAAATTTGAGCTAAAACGGGCAACTTGCTATTTTTAGCAGTTCAGCTTCCGGAGCAGATTTTAGGGCTTAGATGAAGAGTTTTTCAATGCATGTCTGGATATTCCTTCTGGGTTTTTCGAGACCTTCGTGATGGTGTGACATGCAAAGCGAGATAACAACTTTCAAAATTCAGTCTTCCGGGGCTATTTTTAGGGTTTGCATGTCAGCGTTTTCTTTGCATGTCTGCATATTCCTTGTGGGTTTTTCGAGAGCTTCGCAGTGATGTGACATGCAAAGTGGGATAATCACTCCTTCAGGAACTTGCTATTTTTAGCAGATGCATCCCGACAGCCGCCTCCCAGCACTTCAGAATCACGAGCTGATCACAATGCAACTGAAACGAGAACAAACGGAGATCGTTTGATATGCATGCAAGATGAATTAGGGTTTCCAGCTTCGGGACCCAAAAAGAGGGGTAAAATGTCAGAATTTTTGAAAACCAGTGTAAACCACCGCGATTAGCATCTTTCAAGGAGTCTGCTGGTAAAATTTGAAGGCAAACGGAGTACTTACTATTTATAGTAAGTCATTCTAGAAACAGGCTAAAAATAGCGGGTCAGTGCAAGGCATCAGCAGGTACAGGTCAAGCAAGTGATGAAGACCCTATGGCGCGAATTTCAAATCAAACAGAGTTGCAGAGATCCAAAAATCAAGCACTTACTATTTTTAGCAGGCCTATGCAAAAGAATTAGGGTTTCCTAAAATCAAGGGCGAAACATGAAAGTCAGGCAGAAGCAGCGTTCGGCCACGATCACCACCCTTCAGGCAATCGGCATGCAAAATTTGAAGACATTCTGAGCAATTGCTATTTTTAGTAAGTTGCTAAAAATAGCAGGTGCATGCAGATATCAGGGCCCGACAACTCAACCACATCCCGAGGTTCAGAACAAAGCAAAATCCAACGTTTTTGGAGCTTGGAACTAGCTTGGAGTGCAAAAATTGACAAACTTTCTAAAAATAGCAAATTAGGGTTAGCGTGATCGAGTCACTCCAAATTTGACAAATGGCAGAAAATTCACTGAAATTGATGAATTTTCAGGTCCAGCTAGTGAAAAATGCCTTTAAAAGCCGAAGGCAGGTTGAAAATCTTCTAAGTGCTGCAAATTAGAAGGAGACACCCTCATATGCGCCTAGGTAAAAGGAGTCACTTGGAAATTTTCTAAGTATAAAAAAAAAAATTGGAAGCTCATACCTCCAAATGCGCCCTTGAGGGAAGAGAGCTTATAAAAAAATTCTCCCAAGTATGAAAATTGGAAGCTCTGGGGTCAAAATGCGCCTTGAGGAGGAGGATTTGGTGGAAATTTAACTAAGGTCAAAATTGAAAGTGCAACCTCCTAAATGCGCCCAAGGTAATGTGCAGTAGTAGAGAAATTTTCTAAGTGTTGCAAAATGGAAGTGCAAGGTATGAAATGCGCCTTGACTTGTGAGAGGCTTCAGGAAATTTGTCTAAGTTTGAAAAATGAAAGTAGACCATGATAAATGCGCCCTTCAAGGTGAAGACTTGAAAAAGTTTCTAACTCTGTGAAATTTGAAGTTCACGCCTCCATTTGCGCCCAGGGAGAAGAGAGGGTGATTGAAAATTTTCTAAAGCATTCAAACTTGAAGTAACCCCTCCTATTTGCGCCCCACTTGAAGAATGACATAGCAAAAGTCCTCCAAGGAGTAGAAATTGAATGTTCAGCATGCCAGATGCGCCTAACCTTGAAGATGAGGCAAGAAATTTTGTGAAGGCATTGAAATTGAAAGCTCAGGCTATGATTTGCGCCCTTGCTAGAAGATAGGACTCTAAAATATTCTAAGTCTTCGAAATTTGAAGAAGACCCCTCAAAATGCGCCTTGACTTGTGAGGAGCTGGAGGAAATTGTCTAAGTATAGTAAATTTGAAGCAAATGCCTCTATATGCGCCCTTGCCAAGTGAAAATTTCTAAGTGCTAACACTTGATGTAGAGGACCTCATTTGTGCCCAAGGTCATGAGGGGAGTATAAAATATTCTAAGTCATGAAAACTAGAAGTTCCACCTCTCAAATGCGCCCTTGACTAGTGGAGGGAGTTGGAGGATTTATTAAGTATTTCAAAATTGAAAGCATGACCTCTTGAGTGCGCCTTAGTTGAAGAATTGGCAGAGAAAATTTCAAATGTTCAAAATTAGAAGCTTATCACCCTGAATGCGCCTTTGACTTGCATAAAGACTTAGAAAATATTCTAAGTGTTATAAATTAGAAGAAGACTCTTCTATATGCGCCCAAGGTATAAAATGAAAGCTTACCATTTGATATGCGCCTAGACTTGGAAGGAGCACTAAAAATTTCCTAAGGCAAGTAAACTTGAAGCTCACAGGTCAAGATGCGTCCCAAGCTAAGTGGAGAGGATAAGATTCTTCTAGTGTTGAAAATTGAAAGTTCAAGGTATGATTTGCGCCATCATGGAGGAAGTGATTGAAAATACTCAAAGTCCAAATGCGCCTATAAGAGGAAGAGTACTTGAAGAATATAGGGTGAAATGCGCCTTTGACTAGAAGATTTGAAAAGTATTCTAAATTACAAGAAGACTCCTCTATATGCGCCCAAATGTAGGCATGTAAGGACAAAGCACATCCATGCAGAGAAGAATATTCAAAGCGTTGAATGCATGCAAAGGAGAATAAAGACAAAAGATGTCCATGCAAGGCGTGTGCATGAAGAAAAGGACGAGTGGCATTAAGACCCTTTGAATGTGCCATATATCCCAACGCCTTGGAAGTGGGTCCACCTTAACATGTATGCGCCCAAAGGTGTTGGAAGAGGAATAAGCGCCCATGCAAGTTGATGAAATATTCTTTTTTCTAAGTATTGATATTTAACTATCACCTTAAAGAAATACGCCCAACTTGAAGGAGTATTAAAATATGCCAGGGTATCAATAAAATTGGCAGTGGATGTGTTGAGAAGGTGTCAGCTTCGCAAGGATAATTAAAAGTCTTCAAGTCAGAGCAACGAAGCACTCACAGAGATGAAGAAATGGATTAAATTTTGTTGAAAATTAATTTTCTAAGGTTCAAAATTCAAAAAATTAAATGAACCCGTTCGTTGTGCACCCATGAATTCTACACGTTCTGAAGAAAATTTTCTTCTGGGTATTTAAGATCTTCGATGAGGAGTTGATTTTAAGGTCTTCCACACTTTGCCGAGGCCTTCAGGGTGAATATTTTTTGGTGGGCACAGGATTGATGAATTTTCTAAGGTAAAAGTTTGAAAAAATTTCTAAGGCAAGAAAGGAAAAAGATGTTGAAATATGTCGCCTTGGCGGATGACTTTGAAGTTAGGAGCCTAGATATTTTTTGATCAAATTCCGGATGAAAGCATTTTTCTCGAGCCAGAGTTGGATGAAATGTCAGAGTGAAGTGCGCCAAGCAGAATACAAGATGGGTTGGAAAATTGGCTAAGGCATGAAGAATTTGAACGCAAAATTGGCTAGTGAAGACAACGAACCCTTGGAAGTTAGAGCGTGAAAATCAGGTAAGTAAGGTGAATTTATATTATGATGTATTCTAATGCTCTTCTCCTTGCTTGTTTTGCAGGAGGAACGTCGAGGTCAGGCGGTGATGACTTAAGTGATGAAGCAAATACTCCAAGACTACATTTCAACCTCGAAGGAAGAAAGTTGCAAGAAAATGGCTAAGTGTTGAGACTTAGTATAACTCAAGATGGAGAAAAGAGTAGAAGTTCGAGCAAGGTTGAGGAACAACATCAAGAAGAAGATCAAGAGCAGTCGAACTCTAGATTCTATCAAATTTTATTATCTGAGGAGGCAATCTTAGAGACTCTTTTACCCTCCTCCAAGCGATCAACAGAATTGGCTGAACGCGAACAACAGAGCAGTGTGAATGCGTTTCGAAGTTGGAATCTTCTAGAAGATGGTGGCCATTAATGGCTCATTTATTACCCCACTCTCCTTTGTGGCGGTTTTTAGGGTGAATCTTGTTAGGGCTGAGGTGGCACGATCTGGGCCATCCAGTCGATTGTAATCTGAGTCGTCCGTTGGACTTGGCCAGCTATATAAAAGGGGGGTTCCCCTTCATTTGTACATGGATAAGACAGTAGAATTAAAGTAGAAGTTAGAATAGAGAGACAAATTAGAAGTAGCTTAGTATAGAGTAGTTGAAGAAGAAGGAAAGTTTTTCCTTAAAACTTTGTAAGAAATTGTTGTGAACACTCTCCCAATAAAAAGAATTTTCATTGATGATGAATTTCGTCTTTTGTTGTGAGTAGCTAGCAAGGTTTCTTCGTCCTTCTGATTTGAGTAGTGACTTAAAGTAGTATAATTTTCATTCCATGCAAGTAGATAGTAATTGTGGAATGTGGTCTTCAATTTGAGCAAACTTCGTCTATCCATACCACTAGTGTGTTTGCTGATGGTGAATGCGCCTTGTGTGGTCAACTGGAACACCGCGAACTTAACTTCATTTATGATTCACACGTTGGTATGCGTCGTTGTGACGGTGTCTTCGCGTTGAATTATGATCTAAACACCTTGACTACTCCTCGGAAGATTGCACCGGTTCTGTGGAGGTTGTCCGAAACGAGGCAAAGCAGAGCTTGGTTGAAGCTTGTGAAGATTGATAGCCATGTCCCACGCCTTAGAATAGATTTAGAACCTCTAAACCCTGCAACCATCATTTAAATTCAGTACTTTCTGGTTAGAATAGGAAACCCATGCTTCATTGATAAATCTGTCGAATTGTGAAAATTCCTTCCTATGCTGTTGAACAATTCCGTAAGTCCCCTTGAAATACCAGCAAAATCACATTGAGCCAACTGAGCCTATTCGCACTGAAAGAACCTTGGAGTTGAATGCATGAACTTTCTTGCAATCTTAGCATGCTGGATACTTTGATCAAGAGAGAATAGGGTAGTTGTTGGCGACTTTATTCTGTGTTGGTGCGGTCACAAAAAACACATCAACACTACCCACGCATTTTCTTTATTTCGCCATTGATGTGGAGTCTTGTTAATTATTGAGCACATCTTTCCTCTTACCTTAGTCGCATTTTGGAATATCATCACACATTTAAGCTTCCATCGTTTGTTTTGGCATAGCTTTCTTGCACATACACATTTTCTTTTCTTCGTTTTAGTCGTTCTTACTTGCATGTTTTTGTTCTCCTCACATAATTCTTAGCCAATGCTTTGAAATGACAATGAAAGAAACTCACGTTTTGTGAGTAAGATTGCACTGTGCTTTCCATACAAACCATGGCAATAAGTGAAGATCTGATGCACTTCAATATGCGTTCTCAAGTGTTGTTTTTAATCCTTTCAATACTTCCAAATTGCCAAAGCGTCGTTATCAGAAATCATTACATTATGTTTTCATTGCCCTTCCCAAATGCTGAGGCACACTTTTTCAGTGCCATATCAATTGCTAACTTCATAGTGAGAGATGTCATAGCGCTGAAAAAGTGCGCCCTGACATGATGTCATTTTTTCCTAACACTGAAGTGCAGGAGCGCTATTTTCAGCGCCCCTGCATCAAAGCTAGTTTCTCTCAAAATGTAAGAGCGCTGAAAAAGTGCGGCCTTACACTTTTCACAATTTTTCCCTGAAACACTTCAAAACTTGTCAAGTTTCATTCGGAACCTCATTCCTTCCATTTTGTGCATCGTTTTGCATGCCTTGTCATCCGCTCCACGCTTGCTCATCGTCGTTGCTCACCTCACACACTCCCATGCTGTTTAACGACTAATGTTTGTTCTGACTCCATATCTTGCAGTCTCTTTTCAAGATCTTCAAAGTTGATTATTCAAAGATTCAGTTGCTCTTGATGACTGCAAGAAAACCTCCGTCTTCTTCAAAAGCAAAAGGAAAAATGAAATATAAATATCAAGGTGTCTATCCGCCAACTGTAGTGGTCTCCAAGGTGGAAGAAATAAAAGACACAGAGGTTGGCCATCAAGACTTGGTTGATTTTGCAAAGCAAACTGAGATGAAGCCTCTTCCTGATCCAATGAGAGCAATTGTACACAGTAACCTGCATTTGGTAGCTATGTTCTTGTAATGTCCCCATTTTTAGCACTGCACTTTTCAGTGATTGATGGCCTATCCCCTGGGCGCTGTCGGCTAGTCAGAGGCAGAATTAGGGTTTCCGACTGTTTGGTGGGTTCTCTTGAAGATTCAAGGTTTTGCTTGTTGGAGTTTGGTTGTTTGGATTTTGGATTCCTTCTGGGTTTTTAGAGAGCTTCGCAGAGGTATGACATGCAACTGCGTCGAGCAACCTTTCCGGACTTACTATTTTTAGTAAGTAATGACGACTCCATCTCGAAGTTTTGGATTGCGGATTGCGGATTCTTTCTGGGTTTTCAGAAAGCTTCGCAATGGTATCGCATGCACTTTGATCCGAGCAACTTTCCGAATTTACTATTTTTAGTAAATTCTATTTCTGGCAGTGGTCCTGTTGGCTACAATTCAGTTGGCCTCCTTTTGCAGTCAGTTTAGTTGGTATGGTTGTTTTGGCCTCTTGATGCTTTTTCTGTAGAGATAAGTATTTTAATTAAAATAATGTTATATTTTAATATTATAACCCCTTGGCCTAGCTTCAAGACTTTAAGTTGTTCTGAAAAAGGGGACCTCATGGGTGGACACATCATCAAGAAATATTTCTATATTTCTAAAGTCAATAATTGCTTAAGAGAAATTGGACACCTACCTTTGGAGAAGTTTATGTTTTATTTTAAAGTGATTTTTATCACTAAAGAAAAGGTACGCCATCTTGAAGGAAGACTTGGTCAAGTCAAAACCCTAAAAGCATCTTGTGGAGTGGGCGCACGTTCTAGAAGCATCTGGAGGTGTCTTCTCAAAATTATAAAAGGGATTTTTGGATCTTCATTTGTTTATCTTATGACTTGAGTATTGTTATGCTGCCGGAATAGTGTTGGGATTGCTTCGAGGAATGAATGCCTCCTAGCTTGGCTCATCTTCTTACTTGAAAGATAGCAACTAGTTGAGAGATAGATTGTAGTGAGTTTGTTTTTCAGCATTGCATTTGAGTTTCTAGCATATTAGTTCAGTTCCTTGCATTTAGTCATGTTTTTGGAGTTGCTGAATATCACAGTTGATTGTAAGATTTGCTCATAACTCTTGAAATAAGAATAATATCATTCTGGGTGTTTTTCCATTGGGTTTTCCAGCTTGGGGCGCCCCTTCTTGGGAGTTTCCAAATTTTATTGAGGTGCCTTGAATTTTATTATTAAAAATCGCCCCTCCTTGGCTGCACCATTCTGGGGCTGTCTTGGAAAGCGTGCACAAAAATATTACTGCATTTTGTTGGTCATTTCTCAGCTTGGATCTCATTGACATCATCCTAGCTTTTGTTTGCATCAAGTCTCATGTCATTCCGACAAGTATTGAGTGAATTGTGAGTATTTTAGTGGGTTCTAGGGTTGTTGGTTATGCATTTCAAGTTGCTGTTCTGTCATATCAGATTTTGGAAAGTGCATTTTTGGTGAAGGTTTGGTGTTAGGAAGTCATACTAAGCTTGGTGGAGGTCACATTTACTATTGCAGCAATTGAAGAGCTTCTAATCCTTGTTCTTGCAGGAACTTCCTATACTTTGTAAGTTGAACAGTAGTACTGTCAGCATTTCTTAATATCTCTCTTCAAGTTTTTGTAATACCCACTGAATAAGTGGAAGAGGCCGGATTGCCGCCTATTTACATTTGAATTGCATTGTAGTTTGTAGCATCTCCGCCATATGGTAGCCCCATTCCCACCTTGGGTTGGAAAGCACATTCTTGGCGTCGAGTTTACTTTCAGCATAATAGACGATAGGGATCCTCTGACCATATGCTCGTCGTCATCCGGCGCATTCTTGGTTAGAGTTCTTTTATCAGCATTGCATTGAGATCCTCTAACCATATGCTCACACCTTGCCCAACTCGGGATCCTGGTGTACATCCTTGGTTAGAGTTGAATTCCGCATCATTTTGGTTTAAGTGCTCACCCTAATAGATGTGTGTTGCATTGCTTATTGTAATTGAAAATTGAAAAAATTGGTTCGGGATATTTCAATTCCCTACTGCTGCACACAATACGGAATTTGTCCTTCAAGTGGCATCTCATTACATCAGGGAAAGCTGAAGTGTGATTGATTCTTCTGGGCACGAGATTTTAAGACTCGACCCTGACTTCTTTGATATTGTGTTTAAAGTTCCTCAAATGGATAAGTACATTGACATCTCTATACAAAAAGCACAAGAAGTCTTTGACGCTGATCCCAACAAGGCTAAAAACCTAATAAATACCCAATGGTTGAAGAAGCCTAGACAATCTGTTTCCAGATGGCCAAAGGGACTCCTGCGAAGTGATTTCAAAGATGACGTCAAAGATATGATCACATTTTTAAGCAGAGTAAAAGGTTTGCCTAAATCATCCACTTTTCATGATTGGATGTATGAATACATCAGGATTATAAGAAGACAAAAAGTGCACATTGACTGGGGAAAACAGATCACTGATGAAATACATGAGCAACTAATTAATGCGCCTTCCACTTTGAAATTCTATATGACTTCTTACCTAGTGTACGCAACAACTATAATGAGGCAATTTCCAGGTCTATCCACAAAAGGGAATCGGATGCTAGTACCTATGTATAAATTCTTCTATCAACTGGAATTGAAGGAAAGCTTCCATCATTTCAAGCGGGTTATTGATGCTTTCTTCGCACCTTTGCTTTTCAATTTTGATCTAGCTCTCGAGAGGAGAAGGGTATCTGATGAGGCCTATAAGGCGGTACGTAAAGTTGGATGCTTATTTCTTCAATTCCCAACAGTTACTTATTTAAGAGTAGGGTGCTACACTAGCTACCCTTACATGTTGTCACGTTATCCTTCAGATAAGTGGATTCTCATGGAGACATGCAGACAGCTGATTTCAATGCATTAAGAACGAAGAAGTAACCACAAGCGTGGATTCAAGTTCCCACTGACAATCGGCAAATATACTATCCCAACTGTACAGAAAGCCAAATTTGTCTATGCTGAGATGCAAATCATGACAATCAAGACCTACAGGTATAGGTTTGATTTTGATTACCGGGATGTCAGAAGGCAATTACAAAAGGGTCATCATCACAAGTACCGTTTTGAAGACATCTGGGCTGATTGCAGAGATGAAGAAGCCATTCGCAAAATGGATTATTGCAGGTTGACTGTGCAGCAGATTAGAGACCTTGATTTTGCTGACTTACCAAAGGATTTTACAGATCCTGGCAATATCATGAATGTTGTTTATGATGAACAAGAGGTTTCTAAAAGGCCGTTGGCTGCAATTCAATGGTCTAGGAAAGAAACTACTAGCATGAGAGAGAGATCGGTGCCAATCCTATCCAACACTGCAGAATGGTTACATAAGCATGGTTTCGAAATGAAAAGTTTCAGAACAGATTCGGAAGGAGAAGAATCTGAAGCAGAAGCTCGCCGACAGCAAGAACTCCACATGAAAAATAAATTAGCGGTTGTTCCCACTTCTTCACGAAGAGGTCCCAAGATCAAGTTTACTGTTGACAAGAAAGATACCCAGTTTGTCCCAGAAGGAGAAACCACGGAATCCGATCCATCTCACTCTAAAGGTAAAAAGGCTATTCCAAAGGAGATAGATTCCGATGAAGAAGGTACTTCCAGTGACCAATCCGGTGAAGATGAAGACTTAGCAGAATCAGACTCCGACATAGAAGAAATTTTTGAAAGCGGTCAAGAGTCTGAAGGAGATTCTGAAGAAGAATTTGAAGGTGATTCTGAAGGTGAACAAGAATCGGAGAGACAAGAGGGTGATCAACAGGAACCCAGGCATGATCAAGAAAGAACTATGTCTCCACCTGAGAATGTAGTTGAGGAAATTCCCAAAACATCATCGCCTGTAATTTCTAGTGTTCCTCATACCCCTCCAAATTCAAGAACTCCTCCACCTCCTATTCCCTCATCACCCATTCCTACCACATGCATTACTGCAGTAGAGATATCCACTATTCCTGCAGCATCAACCCCGCTTGATACTCCCTCGGTGACAAGCATTCATACAGTTGATATACTATCAAGTCCTCCATCATCCATTCCTAGCCCGTCTTCACTGATGTATGATATCACTTCTGAAAATGAATTCAATCGTTTCATGAATGAGTCAATACGTGATCAGCTCAATGTGCAGTCTACAGGAGCAATGATGACAGACACTTCTCCTATTGTCACAATACCAATGGTAACTTCAGCAGTGACAATGACTTCAGTGGTGACAATGACGACAAAGTTGACAGTGAATCCAGAAGTTCACACCTCCTTCCTTCCCCCTTGGCTGATATCTCAAGTGTTGAAGCCGAAGAAGCAAATGATCTCTCCAGAGGAGCTCGACCTCAAAGAGAAAGTCCCTCCAAAGGCTAAAGGGAAGAAAAAGACAAAAGTATACTCAAGGTTGAACGTTGAGAAGACTGGCCATAAGTATGCAGAAATTGGCATACCACCGCAAGAAGAAGGAGATGTCAATATGGAGGACTACACAGTAAGAAAAGCCCAGCTTGGCAAGGTTACCAATGAAAGTGCAAAAGCAGATGCGCAAGTGACATTGGCTATCTTGGCTCAAAGACTGGATAAAATGGAGCAAGCTCGCAATATGTACAAACAAAGGGCAAAGCATTATGCCACTGTTGTAAAGAGACTTGCAAGATCTCCAACTAATGCACAACCGCTGACAGTGATAAGTATTGAGGACCCAGCTGTCTAGAAAGCTGAGAAGTTCGCCGCCAAAGGCAGAGTGTTGTATGATTTCGTTGAGAAGATCATAGAACACGAATCTCAGATCATAATTGCTGCGAACGAGAAAACTACCTTGTTGGCCAAGCTCACCATAGAGCTTGATAAAGAAAAAAGTGTACTTTCCTAGAAGCGCAGAGATATGGAAAAATGCCTTTTGTCATGGTCACAGATGAAGCAGGTAAAGCTCAGTAAATTGGTGGAAGTCGGGGAATTACAAAAAAAAGTTCATTGAGGTAAGAGAATCCTTGAAACATCGAATTCAAGTAATTCAATCTCTTACGGAAGATCTCCATCAAGTGCAGGAAGATGTCGAAGGGCATTGTGTTATTCTTGAAAAAGGTATCAAGGAGTTACCAGGTCAACTTCTTGAGGAGAATCATATCTTCTTGCCGGCCACAGAAATATCCCAAATCTTCAAGGAAGCCATCATGAAGTTGATTGACAGTGCAAACTTTTCAGAAGCCTCTCTGAACGTCATTTGTGATACAAGGCTCACATTGGATAACCTGAAAACGCATCTTGACAGGTGCAAGAAGGTTCACTCATCTGCCATGAGATCGATCACGAGAATTCACACCATTGTGGATTACACCGTTGGTCCGAATGAGAAGTTCGTGCAGGAGACCAGGAAGAAATATGAAGACTTCGGCGCCCAAAGCAAGAAAACATGAAGAAGGTTCCTGATCTCTAGTGTTAGACATTTTCGATGCATCCTTTTATGCATCTTGTAAATATTTCCTGACATCTTATATGTCTTTTTGTAAATTGTAATTGCACCAAGTTCGAAGATGTAATCTTTTGAAAACAAATTACACTTTGACTTTGGTCAAGGTTATGTGAGACCTCCTTAAATCGCTCACCCAACTTTCCTTGATTTCCTCAAATTAGATTCCTCATTTTGCTCATCCCTCTTTCTATATAATGTGAGGGATTTCTATTGTAAGTTTATCCTTTAGTATTTTGCAACAAAGTGCTGCCCTTTTTGAAGCAAAATTGTGAAACTTTGTGTTCATGCTTTGTGAATGAAATCTGATCAATAAAGAAGAAGATTGCAAACCAGACTTTGTGTTGGATTCGATAGTCTTATGAATTGATCTCATTTGGTGGTGATTAGCTTATGGAATCTGAAGGACTCTAAGTAATTCATGTAAACTTTATGTTACATCCTTTATTTAGATTTTCATTTGTGTTTTGTTTATCTTTGGTTGAATGATCTACAAGACTTTGTGCTTGTAATTATTCATGCTCTTTGGATACTTTGGTTGGATAATCTACAAGACTTTGCGCTTGTAATTGTTCATGCTGTTCGAGGAATTGCTGCATCTAAGAAGACTTTGTGCTTCTAATGCGACAAACGATACATTCATCACAAATCCACCATTGATAAAGCTACAGAATGACTTTGTGCCTTCGTGAGCTTTCCCTTTTATTTTACTAGTTTATTGTTAATCACTTCTGGTACCTCTACGCTTTGCTTTGACAGGATAGAGGTATTGGCATTACTGCTCATTGTTAGTTTAGAGTTATTGTGAATTAAGAACTTCCAACAGTGAAGCATTGTAAACATCTTCTCTGAAAAAAGAGAGAAGGATGAATGTAACACACCCCCCCCCACTTTGTAAGTATTGTGTACATTTTGTAATTACTTCGTTTGTTTTACTATCGCTTTTGTCAACAGTAAGAAGGGCGCCTCCCCTTTCCGAGAGGAGAGATTCACATCTCACATAGCTATGGCTGAAGTCCTAGTTGTGTAATCTATCGAAAAGCTAATTACATAATTTTCACCCAACAAATCTAATGAAAAAATTTATAAGTCTGGAGCAAATGGGCGCCCCTGAAGGAGATAGGCGCCCAAGTTTTTGAGTGTTCAAATGAATCAATTTGCCAGTACAGCTCCCAGGATGACTTCTTTGGAATTGATCAGGCTTTCCAGCGAGATCTTCAGCACAACAAACGGAGTTGGTAGTCGTCAGATGCAACAGGTTCAATGGAGGGTCTGATAAGAGTTGAAAACCAAAATTCAAAAGCAAAGGTGAAAATTGCAAAAAATGGCTAAGTCTAGTGAAGTTGGGTGCCCCAACTTGCCAAGGGCGCCCAAGCTTTTGAAGGCCCAAATTCAACTTTCTATAGATGTGACTCCCAGAAGACCCCTCTCAGAATCTCTTCAACTCCACAACGAGCCCAACCATCAGCCAATCCGAGCTCTGGGTCATCAGATCTGATGAGATCATCTATAGAAGAGAGTTGATGAAGAAATGTTAAAAATGGCTAAGTCTGGTTAAGAGGGGCAACCCTGGAGAGAAAGGGCACCCAAGGTTTTGAGCTCTAAAATGATAGAATTCACCAATGCGGCCTCCAAGATCACCTCATCGGTTTCAGTCAAGTTATCCAATGAAGCTGTCAGCCAGTCAATCGGATCAACGTAGCTCCTAGAGTCAAGATTTCATCAAAAGATCAAAGGGAAAAGGAGGAACTTGAAAATCATAAAAATGGCTAACTCTAGACAAAATGGGCGCCTCTGGAGGAATGTAATGTAAACATTCTTTCACGAGCATCAAATTTGTTGGATTAGCCTATAACATCAACCCTCGTAGGCTAATTGTTCTGGATAAAGGGTCACTTGAACGGGCACTTGGTCGTGAATTTGTAGTATTGATATCTAGAGTACGGTGACGTGGTGAATTTGTGCATTTGGCATGATAATTGTGCTTAAAATTATGATCTCCACCTCTTATTTCACCTTCTCTGGCTTAGGGACCATGTATCTATTATTTAAAGGGGGCACTTTATATTTTTCAGTTACTATTCATTACTAAAGTGGAAAAAGTTATAACTTAAGTGAATAGTAACTCACTTTAATGAATAGTGATTTCAATGTGAAATTATAAAAGAAAGAGGAGAAGTTCGACCCCCTCATGTTATGATATGTTTTTGTTGATTGAAGCTTGTGAGTTGGAGTTTGGGAAAGAGGGAAACTAAGGTTCCTGATTTCTGCAATGGGTGAGCCTGGAGGGGGCTTCTTGTTCGAATTTGTGCTTCTTGATGGTGTGAAATACCACCCTAAAGTTGCAGATTTGAGCTTGGCTGCTTCATTGGGAGCCAAATATTGCTGGTTACAAGTTGTTAGAGCTTCTTCCAGAGAGGGTTTTTGCTGTTAGTGACTACATTTTCAACATCAAAGGAGTTGTTCGCATTTTAGAAGGTTTTGTGGACTGTTTTTGACACGTACAACCAGCCGCCATACTTGAGGGTTTGTAGCAGCAAGAAGGAAGAAAAACGCCTATCATTAGTGGCTGCAAGTTCACCAAAAGGGGGCGCCCTTACCCTAAGAAGACTTCCAATCCAGATTTAGGTAGGAGAAATTTGTATTTCATATTGTATGAGCAATTTACTAAGGGCGGGTACTGTAGCAAAACACTTTTCACAGTGTTGTATGGCCGTAAGTTAAAGTTTGGTTTAAGATATATGTAGCTATGAATCTGATGTAAGTTGTATGTTGAATGCTTCTTATTTTGTAATGAAGAAATCATATTTGGCCGCTAAATTGAGCAATATACTCAAGGTTGTTCAGTAGCTTAGTTAATTTGAAGTTTCCATTGTATGTATATCCTTGTTGTTACCACTTTTACATCATTTGCAAGCAAACTACAAACTGAAAACAAGAACACATCACGGGAAAACAGAAAATCAGACCTACAATCACAGTGAAAACAAATCAGCGGAGTGTCAGCTCATTACAAGGAAATAGGCTCCCATGAATTTGAAGGTGAAAACAAAGTTTTTCGCCAAAGACGCCTCCAGAACAATCTTCTCAAAATCAATCAGGCTAAGCAATGAATCATCCAGCTCGTTCATCGGATCAATCTGGAAGCCGAAGATCGAGGTCAAAGTAGGGGGTCAAAATTGTGAAAAGTTGAAAATTCCTAAAAAATGACTAACTCTGGAGAAAGTTGGAGCCCTTAGCCAAGAAGGGCACCCAACTTACAATGCCTTAGTGAAAATTTTCAAATTTTCAAGATTTCAAAATGGCAAGAGGAAGAATATGTCCAAGTTTATCGAATCAACTAATTTTAGGGTTTTGAAGATAAAAGCAAAAGAAAGCAAACCTATTTCAAACCCTAAATCTATTTAACACCTCTCTTTCATGTAATTTTCATTATTTTTGCAGGTGGCATTCAAAGGAGAAGAGTGGAGCAACAAATTTGAAGTTATATTTCATGATTCAAGAACTCAAGTTTGTTGATTCTTCATCAAATTTTTCAGACCAGCAGCATAAGGCCTTGCTTTTTCATGCTTTTTCATCCAGAAGATCAAATTTTTGAAGAAGAAGACTAAGATTCTCAATTTTCAGCCATCTAGGTCTTATCATCTCATTCTTTTGAAGAAATTTTCAAGAAATTCATCAAGTTGCAGCAGCTGTTTTTTATTTGCATGTCAATGAAATCCTCAGTACATTCGAATTTTGATCATCTGGTTCCTCTCAAATCAGTTTTCTGAAGAAAACCCATATCACAGCTTTTTTCAAGCAAATTTCAAATTTTAGGGTTGCCTGCTTTTTCAATCAGCCCTCAGTGTTTTTCAAATCTAATCAACTAGGTCCATTCCTAATTACATTCTAAATAAAACCCAGGTACCAGTTTTTTTCGTGAAAAATTGAAGAAATTAGGGTTTGCTGCTTTTTCAATCTAAATTCAAAATTTTCAAAAAAGGACGATCTGGGTTGTATTGCAACGAAATTCTGAGCAAAACCCATATCTTACAAAAAATTTCAAAAATTTGTCCGTTGGTGGAAGAAAAACCAACATTCTAAAAATAGAAAGTTGCTCAAAACTTGCCTGAACCTAGTCGAGTTTACAGTCATTCTTCAAGGTTTTCAAAATGGAATACTGTGTTAAGGGGCGCATGAACACAACTCAAAGTGGATTCCCTCAAGGTGTTCCACCCATCTTGGGATCTTCCATCAATGGGCGATTTACCAACTCTTCCCCTCCACAAACGCACAGTCAGTTTGAGTACTAGCCAACGAAGTTGAAGCCTAAATTCTATTCCCTCAGCAAGGTCATAATAACTTAAGAGAACACAATAATTGTTGCAAGCAACATTATTGTGTCATTGACAAGTAGCATTTAATAATCTTCAGATCGTTTACATTGTATAGAAGTCTTAATAACTTGACACATATATGTTTATTGTTTGTAACAAACATTAAGATGCAATAAATCTCATAATATACTGGATTGGACCTACAGATCATTACTGGTTTTGTACATAAGCAGTTATTGATTTTAATATTTTAAATTCAGCCACTACACCATACGCCATATTATGAGAATTAGAATTAATTTCAAAATCCTGTAATGATGGCCAAATGTATGAAGGACTTACCTTGTCCGCAGCGCTAGACTGGGTCTTTCAGACGTGTTCTCGTCTTGCAGTAGATTCCGACTTCTACTTTCCACGCGATTTCTTCGTACCTCCTGCTCTGTCTTGGGCGCTCATTAAAAAGACCTTTATGGATGTGTCCCTTCCACTTGTTGGCTGATTGGTGGAGTCACCACCTTTCCAAGGAGCGCGCCTTTAAGCAAGTTGTTCATGCTTAAGTTTATCTATGTTAGTTTATTTCATAAATATAAACTCATAAAATTGTTCTTCAAAGTCATTTAATAAATGAATAAAAAATTATTTTAATTTCTTCATTATTTAATTATATTCATTATAGTAAAAAGGTAAATATCGAACTTATGCTAGAAACAAAGATGATGAGAGCAATTTTCCTTGTTAACAAAGTCAATTCTCCATCCATAATTTCGAGGGTTATGACAAAAACCCAGTTCACCTTTGAAGAGGACCTACCTTGGGTCTTCGTTTTGGGCTTCAATAGAGGAGTTTCAAGTGTTTAATTTTCAAACCTGAGTTTGCAACAGTGTTATATCAGCATATTTCTTCAGATCAGGTATAGCCATTGATAGATCGAGTCTCAACCAAGCCAATACTATCACATATTTGCATTCTACTTGTTGGTTGTACTATTTTGGCAACCAATTTCATATCAGCACTTCCGTAACAATGATCAGACCTGTAGCTGCATATTTCACATTCTATTTCAGTCTTCTACCATTGTTATCATGCTCATATTAGCCTTTATACATTATATTTTCATGTTGGCATAGAACGGGTATGCTATTGGCATATTGGGTATTCATATCTTTCATTTGTATTGGGTTTAATAGAGCTATTACAATCTGATAATTTTCATATCAGACATAACTGTCATTTTAATCAGACTGTAGAAACCCTAGGTTTCCCTCTAACAATGCTCTAACTGATATTTTTAAGTTTTTCTGACGTTTTGAAGTTTTTGCAATTTTTTTGTGTTTTTGATGCAATAATGAGAAGGTACGATTTTGCTAATAAATGGAAATAAATTTACTAAAAATCAAATAGCTCTGGAAATGCAACAATATCAATGCCAGTATCCTTTATTCAACTTTTCTATTGGTTACAATGATACCCAGAAGCATGCAATGTTTAAAAATGAAGAATTTTCAAGATTTAAAAACCTGGTATTTTGCTGGTACAGAAGTACAGATCTGTACGGCCCAATTAATGAATGCTCTTCTCCTTCAAAATGATGATCTCTGAAGACTCCCAGCAAGTTGGCGCCTCCAAGGAAGGTATTCTGGAACCAGTGTAATAGGCGTTTCACCCAGAAGAATGAAAACACGTGTTAAGAAGAGAAGTACGGCCTGCTGTGCAAGTACGGCCTGTCAGACCAGCAATCAATTTGTACGGCCTTCACAAATTTCAATGTATAACCCTCTGTAAATGGTGCGCCCAAGGTAACAGATGATAACTGGATGCAACAACTAAAGAATCTCTGACAAATAACAATCTCTGAAAGCTCTGTAGTTTCCTCTGAATAAGAAAACCTCTGTAGGCAATAAATCAAGTGATATTGCACACTCTCTGAATTGCTTTCCGCTGGAGATGGCTCGTTCTCCAAGGAATCGAACGTGAAACCCTAAGTCTCAGGCTCAGACCAAAAATTGATCAATATCAAACTCAATAATCTCATAATGGGCTCAATTCCCAAGGCAAACCCTCAAATACACCGAAAAGTGCGATTCCC
>VDFB02047230.1:479357341-479371617 GCA_007258455.2 Sequoia sempervirens
GGTCTACGGCGGAATATCTTGAACACCTTATCATGCTTGATTTTTGATCTTGAATGTCCAGGATGATACTGCATCTTTTTGCTGTCCCTCACAGCCAAAGGTGCTAGGCTGACTTTTCGGCAGCCCACTCTACCATGTCTCATGGCCTTTAATTGCGCTCCATTCGGCGAAAGGAAATTGTTTTAAGGTCGCTGTCCCGTATTTCCTTAAGAATGTGAGTCTTCCCGTCGACCTCAAAACGTATCTCCATATCCTTGAGACGAAGTGTGACCTCCTCCAATGAGTGTAACCACTTCATTCCCAATACTAAATCAATGTCTCCCATATTGACAACATAATAATCTGCCTTGAACTCATAGTTGTTCAAGCGTAATGGAAGATCTCTAATCATGCGTTCGCATCTCAAAGTGTACCCATCCGCCACTTTGACTCTAATGCCCTCAAACTCCTCTGTGATAAGCCCTCGTTTTTCAACGAACCTAGCATCAATAAAATTATGCGTAGCTCCTGTATCCAATAGGGTAATGACCCTCTGACCTGCTAATACACCACGGAGCCGGAAAGAACCCTCCTGCTGAATGCTAGACAATCTGCCCTCCTGTATCTGAAGCTCGGGCTCTACCTCTACTCTATGCTCTGGAGTCTCTGACTCTGAATCATCTGAATGCTCTGGCTGCTCTGAATTTTCTGATTCTGAGTCTTCATAGTAATAACCCACATGCCGATGCATGCCTTAGGTCTTAGAGGGCAATTGTGATTGGCATCATACGGTCCCTTGCAGTAAAAGCATAACTTTTTCCTGCGAAGGTCATTCAGGGCCTCACGATCCAAAGGTGGGAAGGCTGATTTACCCTTCGAATCGTTTCTATAATCTGATTTGTTTTTGTTATAATCAGATTTATCATTGTTTTTATTAAAGCCCTTGTTATCTCGGAACGATGAAGAACCTCTGGAGTTAAATTTATTTGCCGGGGCTGCGAACTCCATGTCACGTGCCTTCCTCATCGCCTCCTGTAGTGATGGAGGATCAAAGGCTTTTATCCAGCCCTTAAGTGGTTCGGTCAAACCCTCCATAAAGAGAACTACCAACCGCCTCTCAGATATGCTCGGAACCATGACGGAAAGCCTCTGAAAGTCGCTGATGTATGTACAAAGTTGCCACTGCCTCCATTTGTGCCAAATCTACGAGTAAGTTTCCCGGATCCTTCTATCAAATCCTCTCAACCAACTTTGTCACAGACTCGATGAAGTGATCCTATCATGATGTAGCGTCACCATACCGTGATGCCACCAGTCATAAGCTACTCCCTCGAGGTGCAGTGTAGCATATCGGATAGCGTCTCTCTTAGCCATCGGACGTAAGGTAAGGAATGTATCAAGCTTGCTAATCCAAGCTTGGGCTGTCATCTTCCCACTACCATCAAACATCACCAGATTCAACCTGTTAGTTGCATGTTTGAGGTCATTATTCTGCTATCGGGGTCTCCAATCCTGACGAGCCCTATTCAATATTCACGCCTACGTAGCTGATAAAGCGGTCAAAGTGATCCGTTCTACATTGCGGAAATCAACCCTCCTCGTTTTAACGCCGCAGGTTGTTAGCAATCATCCGATCTCTGCAGCATAGCCTCATCGGGCTCCTGTCTCGTGAACGTAGGCCTTGTAGGCCTATCAGCTGTCCGTGACACTGTCCTAGGTGCTCTCCGTGACCCAACATCACTCCTGTCATCGTCACGATGTGGTGACGGTCTCCTCGAAGTCCCTAATCTCTGCAGTGCCTGTGCTACCTGCTGTAATACATCATCAGATCGACGTTGTCCTGCACGAAGATCTCTGAGTGTGAGTAAGACCTCAGCATCATCCTGATCTCGGTTGTTATGAGGGATATCTGTCCGAGGTATATCTGTTCTCTCAGCCCTATCATTCCTGTCAGCCATGATTTCCGGCTGCCTGCTCAAACTGCGTTGCCTTTCAAGCAAGGCACGTCTGCGAGTGTAGTACCTGTATGTATCAATTTCCTCTGGTTGCATGTGATGGCCCAAACCCTAGGATGGCAGAATCAAGCTCTGATACCACTGTAGAAACCCTAGGTTTCCCTCTAACAATGCTCTAACTGATATTTTTAAGTTTTTCTGACGTTTTGAAGTTTTTGCAATTTTTTTGTGTTTTTGATGCAATAATGAGAAGGTACGATTTTGCTAATAAATGGAAATAAATTTACTAAAAATCAAATAGCTCTGGAAATGCAACAATATCAATGCCAGTATCCTTTATTCAACTTTTCTATTGGTTACAATGATACCCAGAAGCATGCAATGTTTAAAAATGAAGAATTTTCAAGATTTAAAAACCTGGTATTTTGCTGGTACAGAAGTACAGATCTGTACGGCCCAATTAATGAATGCTCTTCTCCTTCAAAATGATGATCTCTGAAGACTCCCAGCAAGTTGGCGCCTCCAAGGAAGGTATTCTGGAACCAGTGTAATAGGCGTTTCACCCAGAAGGATGAAAACACGTGTTAAGAAGAGAAGTACGGCCTGCTGTGCAAGTACGGCCTGTCAGACCAGCAATCAATTTGTACGGCCTTCACAAATTTCAATGTATAAACCTCTGTAAATGGTGCGCCCAAGGTAACAGATGATAACTGGATGCAACAACTAAAGAATCTCTGACAAATAACAATCTCTGAAAGCTCTGTAGTTTCCTCTGAATAAGAAAACCTCTGTAGGCAATAAATCAAGTGATATTGCACACTCTCTGAATTGCTTTCCGCTGGAGATGGCTCGTTCTCCAAGGAATCGAACGTGAAACCCTAAGTCTCAGGCTCAGACCAAAAATTGATCAATATCAAACTCAATAATCTCATAATGCACAAATCCCAATGCAAAATCCTCAAATACACTGAAAAGTGCGATTCCCTTGAAAATAGGGTTTTAATGAAATATTCATATTTTAATATTTTCAATTCTCCATAGTTCTCCACTGAATATTTAAATATTAATAAAATATCAAACTGGCCCCTTTTCATGATGGCGCACCCCTCAAGGAAATCACTTAAGTTATAATATTAAATTATAACTTTATATTATAAACGTTAATTAATTAATATTTAATCAATACGATCAAATATTAATATCTCCCTTGTTTCTAACCCGATTACTGATCCGTCTGATGCTGACAGACTCTGAAGCGAATCCTGATGCCGCCACAGCCAACTGCTAAAAATAGCAATTCTGCAAATATCCTCCGATCGAGCCAGAACGAAAGACAACTGATCAATCCCTGCTGACTGAAGCTGAGCCAAGCTCCGAAGTGACCCCCTATCCAGTCCATCGGCCTACGAGGGTCGTGTGATAGGCCAATCCTGTCCTCTGAGAGATGTCACTGAGAAGGGGACATGACACAGACCTTATATCTTTAATTTAATAGCATAAATGAAAGTGGGTTTATCAATTTATGTTGTGTAATCATTTATATATCAGTTCTATGCATTTCCTTTATGTTATTGGCATTGAAAATGCTCAACAAAACATCAAAAGCAATCAAACAATACTCAGAAAATCAGAATTCATGAGTTTGCACAACAATTGTTTGACGAAATGTCAACACTCTAAAAAATGAGTTTTTGGGGTTAGGTTTAGTAGGGATATCTCAGTGGTATCGGAGCCATATTCCTACTAGCTTGTTGGGTAATGATTGCATTCAATTGGTGTGAAATTGGTTGTGCACAAGTCAGTTTGGATTTGGTTTTCAGTGTTCTTCAGTTGGGAAAGCGACAAAGGTCATCATGGCAAAGTTCAAACACAATACAAGACCATACGAAAATTGCAGCATTTAAATGATTCACTTTCAAGGTTGGAACTCTCTAAAGGATCAACCTCACTTTCTACTAGCAAAAGCCCAACACCACAAAACAAAGAAGCAGTGGTGATTAGCATATTTGAGGAGTATAGCATTCTTCCTCAACGTGTTAAGGAGAATTTTCCTTTCAAGAACTACATGGACATGCACCCAAATCTTTGCCACAAGACTGAGCATGCAATGTAATGTCCCCTTTTTCATGAGTAATGGAGTTTAGAGGAATTAACCTATTCCTGATCCTCGTAGGCTAATGGAGCTTGATAAGAGGGTTGTTTGGCAGATACCCAGTTGATTGGTTGGCTTATTTCTTGGTCATGTGAAGGTTTTCCTATTTTCACCATGGATGTTTCTAATTTTGGAAACCTTATTTTATGTTATAATATTATATTGCACTTTAGGAGTTGGGTTATATTTTATATTATTATAAAGTGCAATATTAAAATAATAAAATAATATTATAATATTCCTTCTAGAAGGTGACTTGGGAAAGTTCTAGAAGGTGGCCGACCTATTGAGGAAAAAGAATAAATAGGCATTGAGGGTTCATTTCCTATCATCCAGATTTGATGTTGTTGTTGATGTTGATGTTTGATGGTTGTGGAGCCTAGGGTTTCTGCAATTGTCTTTGGCCATTGAGAACGGAAACTCTCAATTGGTAAGCAATTTTGAGTGTGTGAAATATCACTTGAATTATTGCAGCTGGGAGAAAGTTACTTCAGACTTTCTATTTGAGCTTCATTGTAAAAACTTTGTGGCCATTGGCCAAGTTTTTGTATGATTCGAATTGAAGGATTGTTGAAGGCATTTTTGGTGCTCGAAGTCTTCATCGATTTTATATCAGTTTATATTGAGGTCTGATATCTTACTTCAAACATTATTATCTGCATATAGAAGGTACGAGTTTGCATAAGGAAGCTACATTTTGCATTGATTTTGATATAGGATTGGAGAGCTGTCTTTGGAGGTTCATCTCATTGTTATTGGCATCGAATATTGAGAGGAGAATAACTGATATTAATTTATAATTTCTGAAGATTAAATTCAGTCATATCAAGGATGTCAATGAAGGCATGTTTTTGCTTGCAAGTGCCTCTTACTCCATCGATTTCACCTTTCACTTGGAGTGCTTGATTCTTCAAGGGTTGGAGGTCACTATAAGAGCTGGAGGAAGTCTTTAGAGACTGATATTTATTTATTTTCTGAAGTTTGCTATAACAGGGGCGATTGGACATGAAGGCATAAAAATATTCATAGAAATTCATATGCACATTTTTGGCACATGGGTATTTGGGCAATCACCTTCCTGAAGCTTGGCAATGATGATGGATGATAGTAATTGAAGGTTGCAGCTGTTGTATGTTTTATTCTGAAGGTCTGAAAGTCACAGCAGGGGCGGCCATAAGAGGAATTCGATTTAATTCAAAAGGGAGTCTTTGTGTTGGTTTTTGCTTGCTACATCAGCTCATCCTCAAGGCGTCACCATTCCTTCCAGGTTCCCTTTGATTGTCATTCATTTAGCATTGCATATTAGGAGCTATAGATTCAGCTGTATGTTTGCATTTTTATATCAGCAAAACACTATAATTGTATGACATTGTAATTGCCAAGAGTCTTGGCTTATTGATGAGCATTGTATTGGATCATTGTGTTGTAATAAGAGATACTAATTTGCTGGTCATTTGTAGTTGTCATTGAGCAATTCTATATCATTCATGATCAGCTTATTAGTTTGCATGCCAATTGTTTGTCAAAATGTCAATTGGCTGTAGGTTCTCTTTTTTGGCATAAATAATGTTATAATTTTGCATACCAAGTGTTTGTTAAAATACCACTTGGCTGTAAGTGCATAAATGTCATCTTAGGTTGCATCCAAAGTGTTTGTCATAATTACTAGTTGCTGTAGCTGCATATTGCAAATAGTTTCAGTCACATATATGCATTGAATATTGTCAAAATAAGTTGCACATTCATGTTAGGTCATTGTTTAGACAATCTAGAGTCTTTTTGCAAGCATTCTCATTGATGTTAAGTGAAGGAAGAGCCATTAAAGCAAACTGAAATGTTATATCAGTCATATGACCCTTGTATGCAAAGTGTTTGACAAAATTACCAAGGCCAAAAATCAGAAGTTTTCAATCAGATTTGAGCAGGGTCATTACATGCAAGGAAGGAATATCACACTATAGCTTATGAATTGTTTAGAGAATCTTCACACATGGTTGATACAACTCTTCATGAGAATGATTGGGTGTCTTCAAGTTCCAATGAGGTATGCAAAAATTTATATGATGAATTAGATAGACATGCTGATTTGAATCAAGAAGGCATTAGGACAGCCTTGGGTAATGATTTGTCTACATCATCCTTGCAAGAGGTTTCACAAGAGGCTCCTACATTAGAGGCTAGCATAGTTCATGTCAATGCTTTGGATAGCAATGGCATGGACTCTTTGGGTGATCATAAAGCATCTTCTAGTGTGATAGTTGATTCCAATAATGTCACATCACCTACATATGAAGAAAAATCAAAAGATAGCAAAGGAATGTCAGCAAGGGAAGCAAGGAGCAGTAGTATAGAGATTGGGTCTATTTCAGTTGATCTTCATCCAATTGATCCTACAGAAGGTAGAGAGGGAGAAATAGGGGAGCCTACAGGACAGGGTTGCACGAGTATCCTAATAGGCAACATGAAGGTTATGCTTGGGGACTCTTTTGATAGTCCTAAGAGCAGTCTTACCTCTCTGCATGGGGATAGCGAATCATCATCCATTGAGACCACTTTTTGGAGTGATGATGAGGAGTTTGTGATGGGAACTACTGCTTCTTTAGTTTCGGACCAGCAAGAAGACACTTCGGAAGAATTTTTTGATGAGAGTCAAACTCTCCATTGGCAGCCCACAACTTCAACTAATGAATATACCTTTGTCCCTAAGCATGATTTGGAGAACCAACTTAACGTTGGAGAAGATAAGACTGTTGCAGCACTGTCCCATTTTGATTATTCCCATAAGTTGGTGGCAAATTACCTATGGAAGGTCCAACTTGAGGGGAGACGTAGTGGTGTTGAAGAGGCTTCATCTATTTCTGATTTGCAAGCATTTAAGACAGCCATGGAGTGTATGAAAAATAATTATTTAGCCCTTCTTTCTGATAGAGATCACCTACTTGATTTGGGTGTCATATATTCAGATGCATTGAGGAGGAAAGAGGAAGAGGTTGATCAACTCACTACGGAGCTAGTGAAGACTAGAAAATTTTTGGAAGACTCTCAAGTGACTCCCCTTATGGTGGAAAATCAGATTGACGAGTTGAGCCTAGAGTTGAGTTAGGCAGCTCAGACTAGTTGAGGTTGGCCTACTATTAGGGTTCCTGTAGGTCAGCAATATGGTTAGGGGACCCAACCAAGGGATGCGGAGCCTAGCCGAGAGCTTTACGAGCCTTTCAATTTGGACTTCAATTGGTGAATCCAGGGATAAATTGAAAATATTAAAGTTTGCTTTAATGGAATAGTAAAAGTGAATAGTAACAGAGAATTATAAAGTGAATAGTGAAAAGTGCTCCCATCCTAATGAAACAAAGTTGTTTTTAAAAAGTGGCCCTTTCTTTTGATGGGGAAAAGACCCTTGAGGAGGAATATTTTATTATCTTTTATAAAAAAGCTTATGGGAGGTTATAAAGTGAATTTTGGGCTTCTATTTTGGCATTCATTTATGATTTTTCATATCAGCACTTGCAGGTTTGAGCTCTGGAGAAAGGTTTCAGGTTGGTTTCAGTCTTTTGGGAACAAAAACTCCCAAGGGCCATCGTGAATTGGACAAGAACCCAATTCATCTTTGAAGAGGACCTACCTTGGGTCTTCGTTTGGGCTTCATTAGAGGAGTGTTGGGTGTTTAATTTTCAGGCCTAAGTTTGCAACAATGTTATATCAGCATATTTCTTCAGATCGAGTATAGCCATTGATAGATCGAGTCTCAAACAGGCCAATACTATCACATATTTGCATTCTACTTGTTGGTTGTACTATTTTGGCAACCAATTTCATATCAACACTTCTATAACAACGATCAAACCTGTAGCTGCATATTTCACATTCTATTTCAGTCTTCTACCATTGTTATCATGCTCATATCAGCCTTCATACATTGTATTTTCATGCTGGCATAGAACAGGTATGTTATTGGCATATTTGGTATTCAAATCTTTCATTTGTATTGGGTTTAATAGAGCTGTTATAGTCTGATAATTTTCATATCAGACATAACTGTCATTTTAATCAAACCTTATATTTTTAATTTAATGGAATAAATGGAAGTGGGTTTATCAATTTATGTTGTGTAATCATTTATATATCAGTTCTATGCATTTCCTTTATGTTATTGGCATTGAAAACGCTCAACAAAACATCAAAAGCAATCAAACAAAACTCAAAAAATCAGAACAGCAGGCAGAAAATCAAAATTCATGAGTTTGCACAACAACTGTTTGACGAAATGTCAACACTCTGAAAAATGAGTTTTGGGGGTTAGGTTTAGTAGGGATATCTCACCTGACTTGGTATTGTACAATCTATGAGGACGAATTCAATTTATGAATGATACAATTGATCAAATTGGGGGTCAAACCCCCATGTACCACTTTAATACATATACTAGTTCCATTAAATTAAGAAGACAAATTGGAACCATTGTACAAATTAGAACTCATACGGTCCCATTAGAATTTTTTAATATTGTCACGACTCTTGAACTTTCTGGAGATTAATTTTTTACTCACTGATCTTTCAAAAAAAATTCATTTTGAAATAACAACTTTCACATTCATGTGACATTAATGGGCACTATAGAGGTCAAGGAATAGATAATGTTGATACAGTTTTCAATTTACCAAGTGAACAAATGAGGACATGATTTCACTGAGGATTTTTGAAGCATTTAAATGCTTTGGAATTCATATTTTGCATTGACTGAATTTGATTCTCTATGACAATAAATATTCATCGAATTTTTCACACTTAGTTACCAAGAAGATGAACAGTTATCCTGGGACATAGTTACTATTTATTGTGGTCATGTGTTCAGGCAGAATGTTACTCCTAGGAATCAAGCCATAACAAACTTTTCTTAGATCTAAGCTTAAAGGTATTTTGTAATGTTTCTATTGAGAATAATCTTATCTCAATACAAAAATGTTGATTACAAAACAACCTACTCTACAAAGAACATGAATGTAAAGCTTAACTCATGTAAAAGGAAAACAACAAAAACCTTTTGGCTGATAGGAATCAAGACTGCTCCAAATAATAAGTTTCATTGGTACATGTAGGTCGAAACGTCTTTGGATTCAACTATTACGAAAGTAATTGGTAAAAATTAATTGATTTTTACAATGAAGAGAAAGCTTCAATAAATAATTTACAAGGATATACAAAATTAGAAAGTTTCTAAGAGAAACTGAAAGAAGATCAAAAACAATCTTATCAACAATATGATACAACATTATTGAGCATTAATTAAATAATAAATATTATTTTAATACCCTCCTTAATGCTCAATCTGTCAACTACACCAAGATGCCCCCTGAATTTTACAAACTTATCTAGATTGAGCAACTTGGTGAGAATATCTGATGTTTGCTCCTTTGTCAGAACATAGAGCAATTGAACCATTCCGTCTTCAACAAGCTTCCAAATGAAGTGACAATGAGTTTCCACATGCTTGGTTCGTTCATGGAAGACTGGATTTTTGGCAAGTTTGAGAACTCCCTGATTATCACAGAACAAGGGAGACGGACCTACTTGAGATATTTGCATATCCGCAAGCATCCGAATTGCCTCACAAGCTGCCTTAATTGCTCCCCGATACTCTGCTTCTATCGAGGAGAGAGCCACTGCCTATTGCTTTTTACTAGTCTATGTGACTGCACCAGATCCCAAACTGAACACATACCTAGATGTTGATAACCTGTCATCAACCAAACCCGCCCAATCTGAGTCTGTGAAACCAGAGAGTCTAGGATCGTGACTCCTAGTGTAAAGAAGTCCATAATCAGAAGTTCCCTTCACATAACGCAACGCACACTTCGTTGCTACCCAATGATCAGCCTTGGGGGATGTCATGAAGTGTGAAATGTAGCTCACTGCAAAACTGAGGTCAGGTCTAGTGGCAGTGAGATAGATGAGGCTGCCCACTAGTTGCCTGAACAAGGATTCATCTACTACAGGTGAGTCTGACTTAGCTGACAACTTGAGCCCTTTTTCCATGGGTGTGGAGGCAGATTTGCAATCCTGCATTCGGAACTTATCCAATAGACTTTGAGCATATTTGGACTGGGAGATGAAGATACTACTCTCGGTCTGCCAAACCTCAACACCTAAACAGTAATGCAAAAGTCCCAAATCTGTCATGTCAAATGTGGTGCACAAATCCTATTTGATCTTAGCAATCAAATGTGTTGAGCTGCCAGTAATGATCATGTCATCCACATAGACAACAAGAATAAGAATATCACTACCACTATGTTTTACATACAGATTAGAGTTAGATGGACTCCTCTTAAAACCATGATTTGTGAGGTACTTGTCAATCTTGATGTACCAAGCTCGAGGAGCCTGTTTCAGGCCATAGAGTGCTTTTACCAATCTGCACACCTTGTGTTCTTTACCGGCAACCTTGAATCCTAGAGGTTGCATCACGTCTACTTCTTCCTTCAACTCACCGTTGAGGAAAGCACTCTTAACGTCCATCTGATGGACTTTCCAACCAAATTGGATTGCTAAGGCAAGGATGAGCCTAATGGTACTCATCTTGGTTGTAGGAGCAAAAGTCTCCTCATAGTCAGTGCCTTCCTCTTGTGAGAACCCCCTAGCAACGAGACGAGCTTTGTACTTGTCAAGGGTTCCGTTAGCTTTGTATTTAACCTTATACACCCATTTGCAACTAATGGGCTTCTTCCCTGGAGGAAGATCAAAAAGGACCCAAGTGTGATTCTTTTGAAGACTCTGGTATTCAGCCTCCATAGCATTTTCCCACTTACGAATTCCTTTAGCCTCTGAATATGTCTGAGGCTCATAGACACTGTGAATGTTGGCCATGAGAGCAAAATTGACTATATGTTGCTGTTTGCTCTTGTTTCTGGACGATCTACCCTCAATGAGCTAATCATCATGAAGATCACCAATAGTCTTAGCCCACCATTTAGGCCAGAGAGTAGAAGTGCCAACATCAGATGTAACAGGAGGAGCTAGAACTGGTAGTGGATCAGGAACAAGTTCATCAAGTGGAAGATCAATATCATCTGAAGGAAAATCAGGTTGAGCATTGTTGGCGTTTAAATTCGCACCTCTAGAATGTGTATTTGAAACGGACAGCTATGCACAATAAAACTGCTCTTCAAATTAGGAGGGGAAGCTCCCTCTTGCTGATGGTGTTGAAAGAAAGTAAACTAAGAACTAAGTTGCCTATCTTTTTGATCAGCTAGAGCACAAGATTTATTAAACACAAACGCCGCAGTTGAGATTTTATGTTTTAAGAACTTCAACTACGACTAACTTAAGCTAAAGACGTTTCTAACTTCTCAAGTAATACGCAAAGCAAGAGAAACTAGAAATGAACAAGGTTGATTCTCTGACAAAGTGCTTCAATAAACTCTTTCCCAACAAACATCTACACACTTCAATGTAACCTGAAATTAAGATCATAAAAGCATAACACAAATAACGGAAATCTGAGACGTTATATCAAGGCAAAGGAGGCTCATGATTTTATTTCTCAAACTTCTGGAACAAAATCTACTACTAACATGCCTAGAACAAGAACTTGCAGCTAAAGAGGCTTGCAATCTTTTTCTTACACAATAGGAACAGCAATTACAATAACTCCTTGTTAGCTAAAAGAGACTCAACAATTTGCTATCATAAAACAATTGAACAACACTTGAATAACAAATAGAAGGCACAATAGGCTCAGCGTTTTGTTATCACTAGCATGGTTAAAGAAAACTAATGAGCAAAGGCTCTTATTTATAGGCAAGCAGAGGAGTAGGGAAGCCTAAAATCTCCTTGCTTTCACAATCTAGGGCTTGCTCAGCAAGCAAGCTTTATTTCTAAATCTAGAAAGAAGATAACATCTAACACCTAAGAAAGCAGGAAAAGCGGGAAACGCCAACTATTACATTTATCTTCTTTCTCTTCTTCAAAGAATGGATAAGAATTACTCCAAGAATAGAAAGAAAGCGGAAAGAAAGCTTCTAGAAGAAAGCTGCTTTAAATCTCAGACATCCGCTAAAAAGCAAGAAACTGTGTCCCGGTTAGGTGCATCTATCCCATCAATAGCAAAATTGCATTTTTCCAAGATATCCTCTCCATCTGCAATTGATCTTAGGAAATCTTCGACCTGATTGGTCACCTTTTCAAACTTTACTAACATCATCGAAATATGACTCATTCTCCCGCCAACTGGATTGCTGCTATCACAACTGCGAAGAACACTCTGAAATTGAGCTTGCACTTCATCAAGCCCGACGTAGGAACCATCTTCAAGACTGTATCAAGAAGGAATCTTTGTGACAAACTCACTGATGAAAAGAAGAGCTTCGATCACCCTTTGTCTGTAGGTAATAAACTCTTCGGATATCCTCTCGTAAGTTTTAACTTTGAAAACATGACGCTCTCTCCAAGCAAGGATTTGCCTCTTGTGTTCTTTTGAAACTACTGAACCATAGGCTCTATCTAAATCAGCAATGATGATTTCATGCCTTGGTTTTACTTCAGCCACTATTTGTTCAAACCCTTGGATACCTTGACATAGCTCATGAGCGTTTTCTCTCAATTGAAACATTTGTGCCAAGATCTCCTTTCCTCTGACAATGAAACTCTCAATCCACTCTTGAGTTTCTTTCCCACAAATGACCAGCTGTCTCAACTGATGATGATCAGCTGGTGTCTCTAAAACCTGGGGCAGCAGCTGGTTGCCTATGAAGAACCATGGACAAGGTTAGAAATATAAAGCCTGAGCTACTGTATTTGAGCCTTAAGGGCTGCCTTGCCTTCTCCATCTTTGAGCACTCTTTCCTGAAGACTTTCAGACACAACTCTGAATAGACTGACATCTGCATGTCTGGTGTTTCTACCAAGATTAGCCTTGACCATGTAGAAACCCTAGTTTCCCCCTGATACTGATTCTGACTGAGTTTTGAGTTTTTCTGAAGGTTTTTGGTTTTTTTGCAATTTTTGAGTTTTTGATGCAATAAATGAATGGTACGGCTTTGATAGAAATTAATAATAAATTCAATAAAAATGCTAGGTAACCAATATGCATAGGAAATACAATATAGAATGAAGGCATTTCCTTTATTATTCAAATGATCTCAATACAACAAGGATCTGCTAACATGCAACAATAAAATAATGATTTTTATTTGTAAAAACCTGGTAAACCAGCAAGCTGAAGAAGGTATAGATTTGTACGGCTGCAATGAATGATCTTCTTCTCCCTCTGTCTGATGATCTCTGATGATGCCCAAGAAGTATGCGCCAATACTGGAGATGATAAGATGATCCCAATGCAAGCGATCTATCCTCAAGAGAAAATACGCCCTTTTTATGATGGTACGGCCCTGGTACAGTTTGTACGGCCTGAGTACAAATCAGCAATTAATAAATGTACGGCCTCCTTGCTCATTAATGTCTGGAGGTCTGAATATGGTGTGCCCAGGTAATTAGATGCTTTCTGAATGATAAAATATGCTGAAGCTCTGTAAATGAATTAACTCTGAAGATCAATGATTTCCTCTGAGTGAGAAAACCTCTGCTGGCAATAGATCAAGTGTTATTTCACACTCTCTGAATTGCTTCCAGTGGAGATGGCTCGTTCCCCAAGGAATTCGAACTTGAAACCCTAAACTCTCTTGCTCAGATCAATTTGATCAGTTCTCAAAATTCAATAATCACATAATGGCTCAAAACCCAAGGCAAATCCTCTAATATGCTGAAAAGTGGGATTTCTTTAAGAATAGGGTTTTAATTAATATTTGACCTTTTAATTCTTTTATTTCTCCATAGTCCTCAGTCAAATATTTAAATCATAATTTAAATGCCAAATGGGCCCCTTCTGATGATGGCGCACCCCTCAGTGAGAAATCACTTAAGTTATAATTTAATATTATAACTTTATATTATAATCATTAAATAATTAATATTTAATCAATATAATTAAATATTAATATCTTCCTCGTTAATCATCCGATTACTGTCCCGTCTGAAGCTGACGAACACTGAAGTGATTCCGAATACTGCCAAAGCCATACTGCTAAAAATAGCAGGGGTCCCACACTGCCTGCCAGGAACTGCTAAAAATAGCAATTCTGCAAAAAGCCTCCGATCAAGCCCAAACGAAAGCCTGCTGATCAAACTCTGCCAAC
>VDFB02047230.1:479371717-479436250 GCA_007258455.2 Sequoia sempervirens
ACCATTTCACACATCGCCCCATTGCAAATGGGGACCCCCTGTTTTCGCTTTTTGCCTCGGTGTTGCAACTGCTCATCGCTTGTCTTTTTACAATGAGGTCATCATTTTGAGGGTTCCAAGTCAGTCAGTCTGCCGAGAGTCATCTGAGCCAAGTCAAGAATCCATGCTTGAACTCAAAGGCAGAACGCTCACTCCACCGAAGTGCTGAGGCCCTGGGAGATAAAGACTGAATCGCCGTTTCTAATCCAAATCCTACACTCAACCTTTTAGGGTTTCAACTCTGCCCCCATTTTTTAGGACCACTTTTTCGCACTTTGGGCACTCAGATCCCATTAGGGTTTGCCTTTGAAAGTCACTATTTTTGGAAAATTTCTATTTTGGAAAAGTTTCTATTTTTAGAAGGGTCCCGAGTTCTGAAAACGCACTCAGAAGTTCAAAAAACTCAATAGATCTCTCAGAAAATCAAAATGAAAATTTGAAAAAATTTCGAAAAATCTGGAAAAAGCAAGTAAAAAAGCGTGAAAAATCAGACCAAGAACACTCGAAATCTGGAAAAATCAGTCAAAACCAGTCCAAAATCAATCAGATCTGAGGACAAGATCATGAGAATCAGCTCTTAAAATGGTGAAATCTGTGAAAAATGTGCTTAAGTCTGAGGTTCGCCATGGAAGAATGATGAAGGAAGGTGTAAGAAATGTCAGGAAGTTTATGGAATTCACCCAGCAACAAGGAAGAACATCCTTGGACCTTCCAAAGTCCGCCCAGCATATAGCATACTCATCCTTGGCAGCTCTAAAGTCCGTCATGCATCTTGAGGCAACATCCTTGCATCCTCCAAAGTCCGCCCTGCATGTCCAAAAGACTTGGAAAGTCCGCCATTCTCAAGAGGAAGTGCCAAAAAGTTGTGAAGTCTGCCAGCTTGAAGGTTGTCAAGTGCCAAGAACTCATGAAGTCCGCCCAGCACTAAGCAAGCATGTCCTAGGATCCTTTGAAGTCCGCCATGCATCAAGGGAGGAAGTGCTAAAAGGTTCCAAAGTCTGCCATGCACTAAGAGGGAAGTCCTTGACACTTCCAAAGTCCGCCCAAGGATATCCTAGAAGTCTCTAAAGTCCGCCAGCCTTAAGGATCCTTGTCCAAACATCACCTAAAGTCCGCCATCTGCTTAAAAGAGAGATGCAAGAGGGTTATGAAGTCTGCCCTTGAAAGATTTGACTTGGCTGAAGACTATCCATGAAAATTTCGAAATTTTGCCTAAGTGTAAAAGCCTAAAAAGGTGGGAATTCGAAATTTTGACTAAGTATTGTAGGATTTCCAAAGAGACAAAGGGTTAAGCAAAATGCTAAGAAGTTGGGAGGTCCGCCATGTTCAAGGAGATGATGTCTAAACTTCTTTGAAGTCCGCCCTAGGAAAAAGGGACGTCATCCAAAGAGGAAGGAAGGTTCGCCATACACTTCAAGGGGTTGGCAAGATGTCAAGGAAGTCCGCCATGCTTGTCCAAAATACTAAGGAAGTCCGTCTAAGCACATGAGAGGATAAAAGAATAATTTTTGGCTAAGTGTTAATGCCAAGTCCAAGAAAAGGTTCGAAATACTTGCCTAAGTAAAGAGGCTAAGGGATGAAAAATGAAGACGTTGGCTAGGAAGTATGACGCTTTCGAGAGGTCAAATGCCAAGTTTGAAAGGACATGTGCTAAAGAAGATTGGGATTTGGCAAAGAATAAAACGGAATGTGCCTAACTCAAAGGTAGAAAAGAGGTAAAATTTGCCTAAGTATGGGGAAAATGTTGAGAAGTTGACAACTTTGAATGAAGAAAAATGCACAAGGCAAGGAGAAAGGAAGGATCGTCCTTGGCCAGAAGGAGGAAGAATTTGGCAAGCGTCAAAGAAATTCGCCCGATGAGGACATCCAGGCAAGGATTTTGCTTAGAAAAATTCGACTGAGCAAGAGAAAATTTGATTTTGGCAGAACAAAATAGGCTCAGTGCAAGAGAAAAGTTGGCTATGGCAAAGAAAAATAGGGATCTGGCAATAAAATTTTCGACGGAATGGCTTAAGTTTTGACTTGGCTAGACGAAATTGAGGATAAAATTGGAAAATACATTCCTAGCCAAGAAAAAAACGAAAGGAAAATCGAAATAACCATGGGTCCAAAACGAACGGGTTGGAATTAATTAAAATATTTTTAATATTTTAATATTTATTTCAACTACTTGGAAATTTAAAAATGCCTTGGACAAAATGAAGTTTTCCAGAGATGTTTTGGAGGAAAATAATTTGTGCCGGCCAGAGATAAAATCCGAAGGGCAAAATTAGATTCACCATGGCTTTAGGAGAGAGAGTGGTAAAAATTCAGGAGAGAGAAAATTTGAATTTGTTTATTTTATTTCTTGCAGGTGGATGACGACACGAGGCGAATCTTCAAAGAAGAAGCAAAGGTATGGAATGGAGGCAAGTCTGCTTCAAGCCAAATAGAGTGAGGGAAAAAGATGGCACAAGCATGAGAAAGTCTGACTTTTTCGAAGCAGAGTATGTCCAAACCCTTACAAGATCCGACTTTGCTTGGAGAAGGTATGTCCAGACATCCATAAGATCCGCCAAGTACAATGGAAAACATGATGCAAAGTCCGACTTAGGCCAAGAGAGAAAACGTCCAAGCTCATGTAAAGTCCGCCCAAGGAGAGGATGAGAAGAATTCACTAAGCGTTGGACGGAAAACAGGAAGGATGAAGAGGAAAATAAAGAGGAAGTGAATAAAAATCTTGTCCAAAGATGGAATTTGTCCTACATAGCACAAGCCAAATTCAAAATTGAAGAAAAATCCATAGGCAAAGTTCATCCAATATCTGGGCTAAATGTTGAATAGTCCGTGTGAAGGTGGTACAAAATGAACTTGAATAGCCAAAATTTGGCTAAGTATGGGAAATACTTCACAGAGAAAGTTCCAATTTCCTCCATCATGGCGAAAGCACAGGGGCATTTCTTCTCCAAATTCAAGACACTTGAACAGATATCCAGACATCTTGGAAGGATTTCATCTACAATCCCAGACCTATTGAAGCAATCCGGACAACTTGATTCCATCTCCTGAGGAATTAAAAACAAGCTTCCAATCAGAATCAGATGGTGACAAGAAGAAGTGTTCTAAACAATTTCTCGGCACAAATTGGAGAATTCAGAGAGGAAATTCCAAGGAATAACATCAACCTAGTTCAAGCAGGAGGAAGTTCAAAGCAGCCAACTTCAAGTCCAGACACCTGCTCCAAGGGGAGACTTCCAGACCTCAAAGATTCCAGTACAGGTAAGAAGAAGAAATCAAAGTCTCAAAAGGAATCCAGGATCACGGCTAGGAAGGAATAAGCACAACGGACAGAGTCATCGGCAGGGAAAATATTCTAAGGCAAGCACGTGGAAGAAAAACGAAGCAACCAAGGAAGGCATCCAACACGCTCAGGTGGCGCCTCGTCATCTTCCAACCAATCAAATTCTTCCAAATCAACATGCAACAACTTTCTATTTTATTGTTGATTTATATTTAGCAAAAAGGACAAGTGTCCTCAAATGAAATTTTCTCATTGGTCGAAAGTGACAAACCCTAATTAGGGTTTTATTTTGTAATCTCGCCGTTGATTTGAAATCAATCTTGGCCATTGAATTGTAATTGGGGAGCCTATAAATTGAGCTCGCCCCCTCATTTGTAATGTGTGGAGACAGATTATGTATATTGTCGCATTGAGACTATTTTGAATGATAAAAGCTCTTGAGCATGATTTGCCTTGAATAACTTCTTATTGTTGAATAGTAAGCGAGGTTACATATTATCTTCCGCCATAGATTAGAGTTAAAGTTAGATTAGGTAGAATTTGCTTTGAAAAGTTGTTAATTGAATGAGAGATTGATCGTATTGATTCAATGGTGAAGTGTAGCTCATACTTTTTTCGAATGGATGATTTGCATTCGATTTGTAAAGTTAGCCTGAGCTCTTAAACGTGGAAGCTTAACTTCAACCTCATTCGAGGTGTGAAAATTATTCTCACAAACCCCTTGAAGATTGCACCCATTTTGCGTATGTTGTCCTGCAGGAGGCGAAACAAAGTGTGGTTTATTTCTCTTCACCGAGTCCTTACTGTCTCTTGAGTTCTTAGGCTTAGACTAGACTCTCCTAAACCCTATTCTTTTTGCCATTTTTTTTGAGATCCACAATTGAAAGTCCTAATTGAGAACCTTTAAAGATAAATTTCCTAAGTCCCGAACTTGTGCAGACTTTCTACGTAAGTCCCCTTGTTTATTACCAGCATATCACAACGACCATTGAGCTTATCCACACGTCGAGACCCGACTAAAGAAACCTTGGAATCGCCATATGATTTTCTCGCAATCTTAACATATGCGGTGGTTTTTCAAGAGAGGATAGAGTGTCTTTGGACATTTTATTCCGTGTGTTTGGTGGATGATAAAACGTACATCAACATAGAATTGGCGCTAGAAGGAGGGCTTGAACCTCCGACCTTGTGGTTAAAAGAGTTCTCTGAGTCATTATGGTCTCCTAGGTGAAGTTGTTGGCTGGAAAGTAATCAAAAGTCTTGCTTCAGCGCCACTATAATGCTCAAACCCAGGTGAGCTTCATTGCTTACAGGTCAAAGTGTGGAAAGTATATGAAGAGAAAAGAATATCAAAATGAATCAAAAGAAAAGAATAAAAAATCAAAACACTTGGCTTTTGGGTGTGCGGACATCTCTACAGGTGTACCAAAGAATCAAAACAAAAGAAATAAATCGCCGGAAGTAGAGCAATCTCCGTGAGATTATAGCAGATAACCTCGCCGGGGCTATGGACGCTCGCTGGCAGCGAGGCTCTATCCAAGGATGTTTTTGGAGCTAAGACCAAAAATACACTGGAAAGCCATCACGGAACCAAAGAGTCATAGTGGTCTTAAGAGAAGGGAATAAACGCATTTGCACACACTTATAACTGAAGGATAAGATATCTTGATATGGTTTAGGATTTCTCTTCCCTTTTGAGTACTCTTCTTAGTCAAGGGGCAAGTTAGTGAGAATTAATCTGAGATTCCGGGTTTGAAGTAAATTCTATCTTTGAAATGTTCAGGAACATTTATTCAAGTTGGCGCTAGATGTTACCATTTCACACATCGCCCCATTGCAAATGGGGACCCCCTGTTTTCGCTTTTTGCCTCGATGTTGCAACTGCTTATCACTTGTCTTTTTACAATGAGGTCATCATTTTGAGGGTCCCAAGCCAGTCTTTTGCAAGTCATCTGAGCCAAGTCAGGAATCCATGCTTGAATCAGTGCGTAGACGTCATGGAAGCACTCAGAAGGCCTAGGAAACGAAGATCGACTGTGAATTCGGCCAATTCTGAGACTTCCTATTTTTTAGGAAAAGTTGCTTTTTCGATTTTTCATTTTTGGCATTTTCGGACCAAACCAGGTTCCCTATTTTTTAGGGTTTGCTTTTTCTATTTTTAGAAAGTTTCTATTTTTGGAAAGTTTCTATTTTTGGAAAGTTTCTATATTTAGAAGGGTCTCGAGTTTCAAAAACGCACTCAGAAGTTCCAAAAACTTGATAGAACTCTCAAAAAATCAAAATGAAAATTTGGAAAATTATTGAAAAATCTGGAAAAAACAGTCAAAAAGCGTGAAAAATCAGACCAGATTCTGGAAAAATCAGTCAAAACCAGTTCAAGATCAATCAGATCTGAAGCAAAAAGTCACAGAAAATCAGCTCTTAAAAGATGAAATTTGTGAAAAATTTGCCAAGTCTGAAATTCGCCATGATGAAGACCCTTGAAATGTGGGAAGGAAAGGATGAAGAGAAGTCTGGAAGTCTTGAAGTCCACCCAGCAGCAAGAAAGGAAGTGCCAAAGGGTTGGAAAGTCCGCCCTCAACATCCTAGGATCTTCCAAAGTCCGCCATGCAGCAAGGAAGCTCATCCTAGGATCTTCCAAAGTCCGCCATGCATCAAAGAGGCAATGTCAAGGACCTTCCAAAGTCCGCCAAGGATGTCCAAAGAGGAAGGAAGGTCCGCCCAGCACTAAGCATGCTCATCCTAGACTCCTCTAAAGTCCGCCCTGCATGTCCAAAAGGTTGATAAAGTCCACCATCCACAAGAAAGGAAGTGCAAAAGGGTTCTAAAGTCCGCCCAAGCATATCCTAGACTCTTGGAAAGTCCGCCTAGGCATGTAGAAGTAAAAAAAATCAAAATTTTGCTAAGTATTGATGCCTACCAAGGGGAATTTCGAAAATCTGCTAAGTGTGAGGGCCTAAAAAGGTGGAAAGTTGATCTTTGGCTAAATATTATGACATTTCCAAGAGGCAAAATGTTGAGACAAATGCTAAAAGCTTTAAAGTCCGCCCTAGAAAAGTGGGACATCCAAAATGCTTGTCCAAGATACTTACAAAGTCCGCCACACTTGTCAAAGGTGTTAGAGAGGTCCGCCTAAGCACATGAAGAGGGAAAAGAATGATTTATGCTAAGTGTTAATACCAAGTCCAAGGAAAAGTTCGAATATTTGCCTAAGTATAGAGGCTAAATGATGAAAAATGAAGATTTTTGGCTAAGTATCCTGACACTTTCGAGAGGTCAAATGCCAAGTTTGAAAGGGCACGTGCTAAAGAAGATCAGGATGTGGCAAAGAACAAAACGAAATGTGCCTAACACAAAGATGGAAAGGAACTAAATTTGTCTAAGTATGGAGAAAATGTTGAGAAATTGACGATTTTGACTGAAGAAAAATGCACAAGGCAAAGAGAAAGGAAGGATCGTCCTTGGCCAGAATGAGGAAGAATATGTCAGACGTCAAGGAAATTCGCCCAACGAAGACATCCGGACGAGGATTTTGCCTATAAAAATTCGACTGAGCAAGAGAAAATTTGACTTTGGCAGAACAAAATAGGCTCAGTGCTATTAAAATCTCGCCTCGGCAAAGAAAAAATAGGGATCTGGCAAGAAAATTTTCGACGGAATGGCTTAAGATTTGATTTGGCTAGACGAAATTAAGGATAAAATTGGAAAATACACTCTTAGCCAAGAAAAATGAAGGAAAAATTGAAATGGCCATGGGTCCAAAACGAACGGGTTGGAATTAATTAAAATATTTTTAATATTTTAATAATTTTTATTTCAACTGCTTGGAAATTTAAAATACTTTGGACAAAATAAAATTTGCCAGACGATGTTTTGGAGAAAAATAATTTGTGCCGGCCAGAGATAAAATCCGATGGGCAAAATTAAATTCACCGTGACTTCAAGAGAGAGAATGTTTAAAATTTAACTTCGGAGCTAGAATTCAGGAGAAAAAAAAATCTGAATTTGTTTATTTTATTTCTTGCAGGTGGATGACGACGCGAGGCAAGTCTTCAAAGAAGAAGCAAAGGCATGGAGTGGTGGCAAGTCTGCTTCAAGCCAAATGGAGTGAGGGAAGAAGGATGGGACAGGCATGAGAAAGTCCAACCTTGCCTAAGCAGAGCATGTCCGAACCTTTACAAAGTCCGACTTTGCTTGGAGAAGGTATGTCCAGACATCAATAAGATCTGCCAAGTACAATGGCAAGCATGATGCAAAGTCCGACCTAGACCAAGAAAAGAAATGTCAAAGTGTTGAGAAAGTTTGCCCCAGTTTAAGAGAAAAGATGGTAAACACTAGAGAAAGTTCGACTTATCTCTAGAGATGTTTGTCCAAAGTGGCCTGAAGTCCGACTTAGGCTAAGAGAGAAAACATCCAAGCTCATGTGAAGTCCGCCCAAGGAGAGGATGAGAAAATTAGCTAAAACTCAAAAAATTGGCTAAGTGTTGATACCTTGGGGAGAGGAATTCACTAAGTGTTGGACGGAAAACAGGAAGGATGAAGAGGAAAATAAAGAGGAAGTGAATAAAATCTTTGTCCAAGGATGGAATTTGTCCTACAAATCCTCAAACCAAATTCAAAATTGAAGGAAAATCCACAGTCAAAGTTCGTTCGAGCATGGAGATGGCCAAAATCTTGGCTAAGTGTTGAATGGTCCAGATGAAGGTGGTACAAAATGAACTTGAATAGCCAAAATTTGGCTAAGTATGGGAAATACTTCACAGAGAAAATTCCAATTCCTCTATCATGGCTAAAGCACAAGGTCATTCTTCTCCAAATTCAAGACACTTGAATGGATATCCAGACGTCTTGGAAGGATTTCATCTACAATCCCAGACCTATTGAAGCAATCCGGACAACTTCTTGAGGGATTTGATCTCCTGAAGAATTAAAGACAAGCTTCCAATCAGAATCAGATGGTGACAAGAAAAAGTGTTCTAAACAATTTCTCGACACAAATTGGAGAATTCAGAGAGGAAATTCCAAGGAATAACATCAACCTAGTTCAAGCAGGAGGAAGTTCAAAGCAGCCAACTTCAAGTCCAGACACCTACTCAAAGGGGAGACTTCCAGACCTCAAAGATTCCAGTACAGGCAAGAAGAAGAAATCAAAGTCTCAAAAGGAATCCAAGATCAAAGCTAGGAAGGAACAAGCACAACGGACAGAGTCATCGGCAGGGAAAATATTCTAAGGCAAGCACGTGGAAGAAAAACGAAGCAACCAAGGAAGGCATCCGCACTGAGGTGGCGCCTCATCATCTTCCAACCAATCAAATTGTTCCAAATCAACATGCAACAACTTTCTATTTTATTGTTGGTTTATATTTAGCAAAAGGACAAGTGTCCTCAAATGAAATTTTCTCATTGGTCGAAAGTGACAAACCCTAATTAGGGTTTTATTTTGTAATCTCGGCCGTTGATTTGAAATCAATCTTGGCCATTGAATTGTAATTGGGGAGCCTATAAATTGAGCTCGCCCCCTCATTTGTAATGTGTGGAGACAGATTATGTATATTGTCGCATTGAGACTATTTTGAATGATAAAAGCTCTTGAGCATGATTTGCCTTGAATAACTTCTTATTGTTGAATAGTAAGCGAGGTTACATATTATCTTCCGCCATAGATTAGAGTTAAAGTTAGATTAGGTAGAATTTGCTTTGAAAAGTTGTTAATTGAATGAGAGATTGATCGTATTGATTCAACGGTGAAGTGTAGCTCATACTTTTTTCGAATGGATGATTTGCATTCGATTTGTAAAGTTAGCCTGAGCTCTTAAACGTGGAAGCTTAACTTCAACCTCATTCGAGGTTTGAAAATTATTCTCACAAACCCCTTGAAGATTGCACCCATTTTGCGTATGTTGTCCTGCAGGAGGCGAAACAAAGTGTGGTTTATTTCTCTTCACCGAGTCCTTATTGTCTCTTGAGTTCTTAGGCTTAGACTAGACTCTCCTAAACTCTATTCTTTTTGCCATTTTTTTTTGAGATCCACAATTGAAAGTCCTAGTTGAGAACCTTTAAAGATAAATTTCCTAAGTCCTGAACTTGTGCAGACTTTCTACATAAGTCCCCTTGTTTATTACCAGCATATCACAACGACCATTGAGCTTATCCACACGTCGAGACCCGACTAAAGAACCTTGGAATCGCCATATGATTTTCTCGCAATTTTAACATATGCGGTGGTTTTTCAAGAGAGGATAGAGTGTCTTTGGACATTTTATTCTGTGTGTTCGGTGGATGATAAAACGTACATCAACACGGCTTTGATAGAAATTAATAATAAATTCAATAAAAATGCTAGGTAACCAATATGCATAGGAAATACAATATAGAATGAAGGCGTTTCCTTTATTATTCAAATGATCTCAATACAACAAGGATCTGCTAACATGCAACAATAAAATAATGATTTTTATTTGTAAAAACCTGGTAAACCAGCAAGTTGAAGAAGGTACAGATTTGTACGGCTGCAATGAATGATCTTCTTCTCCCTCTGTCTGATGATCTCTGATGATGCCCAAGAAGTATGCGCCAATACTGGAGATGATAAGATGATCCCAATGCAAGCGATCTATGCTCAAGAGAAAATACGCCCTTTTTATGATGGTATGGCCCTGGTACAGTTTGTACGGCCTGAGTACAAATCAGCAATTAATAAATGTACGGCCTCCTTGCTTATTAATGTCTGGAGGTCTGAATATGGTGCGCCCAGGTAATTAGATGCTTTCTGAATGATAAAATATGCTGAAGCTCTGTAAATGAATTAACTCTGAAGATCAATGATTTCCTCTGAGTGAGAAAACCTCTGCTGGCAATAGATCAAGTGTTATTTCACTCTCTGAATTGCTTCCAGTGGAGATGGCTCGTTCCCCAAGGAATTCGAACTTGAAACCCTAAAGTCTCTTGCTCAGATCAATTTGATCAGTTCTCAAAATTCAATAATCACATAATGGCTCAAAACCCAAGGCAAATCCTCTAATATGCTGAAAAGTGCGATTTCCTTAAGAATAGGGTTTTAATTAATATTTGACTTTTTAATTCTTTTATTTCTCCATAGTCCTCAGTCAAATATTTAAATCATAATTTAAATGCCAAATGGGCCCCTTCTGATGATGGCGCACCCCTCAGTGAGAAAGCACTTAAGTTATAATTTAATATTGTAACTTTATATTATAATCATTAAATAATTAATATTTAATCAATATAATTAAATATTAATATCTTCCTCGTTAATCATCCGATTATTCTGAAGCTGACGAACACTGAAGTGATTCCGAATAATGCCAAAGCCATACTGCTAAAAATAGCAGGGGTCCACAGCCAGAACTGCTAAAAATAGCAATTCTGCAAAAAGCCTCCGATCGAGCCCAAATGAAAGCCTGCTGATCAAACTCTGCCAACTGAAGCTGAGCCAAGCTCCGAAGTGACCCTCTATCCAGTCTATCAGCCTACGAGGGTCGTGTAATAGGCCAATCCTGTACTCCGAGAGATGTCACTGAGAAGGGGACATGACAGACCATCACGAAGTCATCCATATTCACCTCATCCCCGTTCTTGTCCTCTGGGGATAATGCAGTCCCCATGACTATCTCGCTATCAGGATTCCTATCAAAGTGAACTTGCTTCTTTGCTTTCTTCTTAGGAGGTTCCTAATAGATGTTATCAAGGTCATCAAAATTCACCTGATATGAAGGTCTTCTTTTTACCCTTCCCACGGAGTTCTCAAGCCAAGACACGGTAGTATCTTTACTAACTTCCTTAGGAGGTACAATTGCAATTTCTTCATCATCTTCAATATCAAGGTCGATGTAGATTGGTGAAGACCCTGTCAGTGGTATGGAGTCATGTGCTAAGGGCGCTTCTCCTATCTCCTTCTGAGGTATAGGCTCTTCTGGAGGAGCTTCTGCTTCAACCGTTGTTGGATCCTGTATGACTATGCCTAAGAAGTCTAACCTTCTTACATTTTTGGTTGACTTGCTGCCCTTCACAGCATCTTGAGACTGACTTACACCTTTCCCTTTTGATTGTGCTCTAGAAGAGGAGGGAAGTGACGGTTGTACTCTTCGCGGCTCTACTACTGGTATGGGTTTCTTCCTTTTAAGCACTAGGAAGACCTTGCTATGTTCGAGGATTTGCCTCGTCCTTTCTTCGACTAAGAGGGATTCCTTATTAGCCCAATTGACTTGAGGAAGGGCCTGATCTTCAATTTCCTTTCGGGCATACATCGGGAGTAACACATCCTCATCATCATCCAACAATCCTTCAATATCCTCTGAAAGGCAGTCTTTCATCTGGTGAAGAGTGAGCCTATTGTAACTACACCTTCACACCTCGAACTCATCTGTACAATTAGCCCAAAAATCTTCAAGGGCGGATATATGAGCATAGTTTTTCTCAAGCCGGCCAGCGTAGACACCACAAGGATCAAATGATTGTCTCTCGCTGTAAGGATTGAGGCCGAGTTTGTCTAACTCATCTCCCATTGTCTTAGCATCTGCTACTGTCATGCATGTATAGATTCCCAGTCCCAATGGAAAATTGAGGGCGGGTTTCTCTCTATTCCTCAAGAATGCATGGACATCGTGTGCCTGCCTTAAGAACTCCATGAAGACAACTTCGTCTAATGGGTACCTTGGTAGCATGAGCAGGGCACCTGAATAGCCATAGACCCTGAGATAGGTGAAAGTAGGAAATTGTATGAACCAATCTGCCCACTCCGCCATCATGTAATGTCCCCTTCTCGAGCATGATCTTTCCAGTTGACCGTTGGCCTATTCCGGAGACCCGTAGGCTACTCGGAAGGTAAAATTAGGGTTTCATGTTTTGAAGGATGCTCTTGCTGGAGGTTGGTTGATTCAATGGTGGATTCTTTCTGGGTTTTCAGAGAGCTTCGCAGTGATATGTTTTTTTTGGCATTTTGAGCATCTTCAGGAATTTACTATTTTTAGTAAATTCTATTTCTGGCAGTAGTCCTGTTGGTTTTGGCACGGTTGACTTTCTACTTCAGACTGATCAGTTGGTTTACTCATTTTTGGCTTTGGGGCATAATTAGAGAGATAAGTTCGAATTATTTTAATTAAGTCATGTTTTAATGTTATATTTTAACATTGACCCCCCCTTGGCCTAGCAACTTCACTTTAAGTTGTTTTTAAAAGATGTTCTTTTTGGGTGGCGCTTCATTGAAGGAAATTAATTATATTTCTCTTAAAGAAGTTTAATCCAAGCATAAAATGGACGCCAATTTCAAGGAAGAAATAAAATGATATTAAAAAGTCAAAGTTTTGCTTGGGAAAGTGGGACGCCACCTATTGGAGAATTAGGGTTTGATTCACAAAGAAGATTAGGGTTTCGAGAAGAGTCAACTGGAAATTATAAAAGGAAGCCATCGGTTCTCATTATGATCATCTTTTGTCTACAGGAATGTTATGCTGTCGGATTGGCTGTGGGATTGCTTCGAGGAATGTAAGCCTCCTAGCTTGGCATTGCTTCTCGCTTGAAAGATAGCGACTAGTGGTGAGATAGTATAGTCTAAGTGTTTTGTATCAAGATTTCTGCATTATTGTCGTTGTGTGGCTTTGTAGTTCAGATTTGTGCATTTTAGTGAGATTCTAGAATTGCATTTTCCTCATAGCAGATTGTTGTTTTTAATCACAAGTCAAAAAATACAAACAGAGTTGTTCTGGGTATTGTCTCATTGTGTTTCCCTGTTGGAGGCGACCCTTCATGAATATTTGCAGATTTTAATATGAAGTTTATGATTTTATAAAGTAAATTCGTCATTCCTTGAAGGCCGCACTTTCTGGAGTGCCTTGGGATTCGTGCCAGTAATTAATAGCCACTTTTAGCTGCCATTTCTTATAACTAAACTAGGCGCCATCATTTTGTAGGTCTATTGCATCAAACTTGAAGTCTTTTGGGTCTGTTTAGGGTGTTATACGAGCAATTTAGTGGGTTACAGGCATGCTGGTTTTACATTTAAAAGTGCAGATCTGTATAGATCATAATCTTAAATCTGGTTCTTGAGTGAAGAAATCAGTCTTGGTATTTCCATTAAGCAAGGAGAATCCTCTTATTAGATGCTCGTTGAATTGTTCTAACTCTATGCTCTTGGCAGGCGAATTCTTCTCACATTGTAAGCTGAACAGTAGTACTGTCAGCACCTTTCTCTAATTCTTGCTTATCAAGTTGTGTAATGATCACTTTACTTTCTGAAGTTGCATTGTATTTCTCTGTATCTCCGTCATATGGTAGCTCCCATTCCGTCTCGGTTTGGAAAGCACATTCTTGACGTCGAGTACTTCAGCATTCTTGCTTATTTCCCTTAATTGCATTGTAATTCCTTTATCTCCACCATATGGTCGCCTCATTTCCATACTGGATTGGGTAGCACATACTTGGTGTTGAGTTTGCTTTCAGCACTTGTAGTGGTAGAAGATCCTCTGACCATATGATCGTCCTTCGCGGACACATTCTTGGTTAGAGTTACCTTCAGTTGCATTTTGTTTAAGACACTGACGATCCTCTTGCCATATGACAGCCTCTCTCTTGTTGAGATTGAGTGCGCATTCTTGGCAACGAGTTATTTGTAATCTGCTGATTTGAATTATCTAACCCTAACGGGTGCTCTCTGCATTGTTGTGTACTTGGTAAAAATTGAAAAAATTGGCTCGGTATATTTCACATCGTTGCCCTGGCAACTGAAGAGATACGGACGTGCAATTCATTGTCCAGGTCCCGCACTGTGTACATCAAAAAAGCCTCGTTCACTCTCTTGTAGTGATGTAGTGACTTTGTGAATTCCAACTGGGGATAGTAGTTGTAGATATGTTGTACGCTCAATGATCCCTCGGTGTTCAACCCTCTAAATTGACCTTGATAGGCCACCAGGTAGACTAGGTAAGAAACCATATGGAAATCATGAAACTAGAAGTATTATGTTATCTGCTGATGTAGGCTGTCACTGCTCAAGGTGGGCCAATCATAGAACTCAGTCTTCTTCATGATGTGGGGTATGGCATAAAACATCCAAGGCTGAAACTTGGTAGCGTCTTCTAATCCAATTACCCTGTTGAGCAAGGTGATTATAATAGCAATCTCATCTTTGAACTCGCCTCGCCCGACATTCTTAGGCAAAGTCTTATGCTTCTCCTTCATCCATCTTTGTGCAATCTTCTTACTGTACTTGTCCTTGTGCATTTCCCATATCCTCTCAGATTCACCCTTTGAGATAGTGACACTTTCAGGCCACGGGGGAATGGAAAAACACTTCTCGATCATATCAGGCTTCAAACTACAAATCAATCTGCCATCAACTGATTGAATCTCTCTTGTAGTCGGGTTGTAATGCTTGTTGCAAGCGATTACGAACTCAAGACTCTGAACTGATATAGGAATAGATGTTGCTGCAAGGAGTCCAGAGTGTCCCAGGTTTCTGATTGAAGTGTTGCCTGCACTCTCCAAAGCGTGTAGATCAAACACCGGCTTGATGTGATGCAAGTTGGTCTCAGCTGTTTTGATGTAATCATGATAGAGAGCTGATTGAATCTTGAAAACATTGGGAGTGTACTCCATTTCGGAAACCTTGAAGAATGACTGTAAACTCGCCTAGGTTCAGACAAGTTTTGAGCAACTTACTATTTTTAGAATGATGATTTTTCTTCCTCTAGCGGACAAATTTTTGAAAAATTTCTGAGATATGGGTTTTGCTCAGAATTTCGTTGCAAGACAACCCAAATTGTCCGTTTTTGAAAATTTTGATTTTAGACTGAAAAAGCAACAAACCCTAATTTCTTCAATTTTTCACGAAAAAAGTTGGCAGCTAGGTTTTGTTAAGAATACACTTAGAAATGGACCCAGTTGATTAGATTTGAAAAACACTGATGGCTGATCAAAAAAGCAGCCAACCCTAAAATTTGAAATTTGCTTGAAAAAAAGCTGTGATATGGGTTTTCTTCGAAAGACTAAATTGAGAGGACCCAGATGATTAAAAATTGAATGCACCGAGGATTTCACTGACATGCAAAAATAAAAAGCAGCTGCTGCAACTTGATGAAGTTCTCAAAAATTTCTTCAGAAGAATGAGATGATAAGACCCAGATGGCTAAAAATTTGAAAATCTTGGCCTTCTTGAAAAATTTGATCTTCTAGATGAAAAAGCTTGAAAATGCAAGGCCTTATGCTTGTTGGTCTGAAAATTTTGATGAATAACTAGCAAACTTGAGTTCTTGAATCATGAAAAACTCTTCAAACTTGCTGCTCCAACCTTCTCCTTGGGATGCCACCTGCAAAAATGATGAATTTTGCATTGAAATGATGTATTAAATAAACTTAGGGTTTGAAATAAGCTTGCTTTCTTTTGCTTTCATCCTCAAAACCCTAAAAACCTCTGTTCATTGAACCTGGACATCCATCTTTCATCTCACAAACTTGGAAACTTTGAAAATCTTGAAAATTTTACTAAGGCATGGGAAGTTGAGCGCCCTTCTTGGCTAGGGGCACCCACTTCAAGCAGTGTTAGTCATTTTTTGATATTTTCAACTTTTCACAACTTTAACCCCCTACTTTGACCTCGATTTCCGACTTGCAGACTAATCTGATGAGCGAGTTGAATGATTCATCGCGGAGCCTGACCCGTTCTAAGAAGATTGTTTTGGAGGTGTCTCTGGTTAAAAACTTCATTTCGACCTTCGAATTCATGGGAGCCTATTTCCTCCAGGGGCGCCCATTTTGTCCAGAGTTTGCCATTTTTTATGATTTTCAATTTTTTCATTAACTCCTCTTCCACAGATGATCTTGTCGAATCTGGTGATCGGGGCATTGGATTGACTGATGGTTATGCTCGTTGCGAAGCTGAGGAGATATCAAGAGGGGTCTCCTAGGAGAAACTTCATCAAACAGTTGAGTTTGGGCCTTCAAAAGCTTGGGTGCCCCTGGCAAGGTGGGGCGCCCAAACTCACCAGAGTTAGAATATTTTTCTACTCTCTCATGTTTGCTTTTGAATCTCAATTCCTAGCTCTCATCAAACCCTTTGTTCAGCCTCTCGTATCTGGCGACTACAAACTCCGATTGACGTGCTGAATATCACGTTGGAGAGCCTAATCAACTTCAAAGAAATCACGTTAGAGCTACATCTGCAAATTCATCTGTTTAGGCCCTTGAAAACTTGGGCGCCTCTTCTCTCCTGGGGCGCCCAAACCCTCCAGACTTAGCCATTTTCTTGATTTCCATCTTCAAGTTCAAACCTCTATTCTGTATGTTCCACTTTGATCTGAATCTGCTGGAGATTGGGCAGTCGGATGCTCTGGCGAAGACAAGCGTTGCGAAGCTGGCGAAGACAAGCGTTGCGAAGCTGGCGAAGACAAGCGTTGCGAAGCTGGCTTGATACTGAAAAGATTGAGCATATTCACAAACCCTAACTGCTGAGTTAGGTGCCCCAAAAAGCTGGGCGCCCTTCTTCACCTAGGACGCCCAAAGTTCCCATACTTAGTCAAATTTTGATAATTTTCATGTTTTTCATTCTGACTTCTGTTTGGATCCTCCCTGTTCAGCCTCGAATCCTGAATGACTGGATAATCTGATGATTGCACCATTGGATTCGTTGCGGAGCTAGAAGAGAACTGAGCAACTTTGATTGGAGGCTCAAACCCTAATTTCAACTTTTAATGCCCTAAAAAGATGGGCGCCTATTCTCTCCTGGGGCCCCCATGACAAGCAGTGTTAGAATATTTTTCACAATCTTCACCCTCTTTCTTCGTTCTTCATGCTTGCTCACCAACTCGCCTTCTGTTGAGCACCTGAGTGTTGAATATGACGCCTAGCAGCTGATTGATCTCCATTGATGACCCGAAGCTCCTGATATGCTTCTGAAAAAGCAGAATAGACACACTAGGGTAAAACTGATTATTTTGAGATTCTGACTGCACCAGCCTGATATGGAAGTGTTTTGAGCCAATCAAAATCAGTTTGAACTCTAACGGACCAAATTTCTATTTTTAGAAAGTTTTGCAGTATTCGTTTCAAAAGAAACCTAGAAAAACCCAGAAAAAAGTTACTATTTTTAGAAAATTTCTAAAAATAGCAGTTTTCCTAAAAAGTAGGGATGAAAAACTGAGATCTGGGTTTTGTAGATTAGGTTGCTCTGAGCAAACCCAAATCGTCAAATTTTGAAAATTTTACGTTTTAATCCCTCATGCAAGACATGCACACCCAAATTTTGACCTTTTTGACTAATTTAACAAGACTTTTACTCATTTCTTCAAAATGTCTAAGTGTAACAAAAATTTTAATTTTGGGGTACAACAAGCATCATCAAAGACAGAATCTTCATCATCCCTCGGCCCTCCCATCAGGTGAACCTAACGAAAGGACACCCAATTAGAAGCCTTCAAGGGTTGATCCTCAGAATGCTGAACAGACGAGGAAAGGTGAAAGGGTCGTCATTTTTCATCAAAGAAAACATCCCGACTGAAGATGAGACGATCAATGTCAACATCAATCAACCGGTAAGCCTTATGGTTGTCACTATACCCTGTGAACATAAGTTTTTGACTCTTTGAATCCAACTTGGAGCGCTTGGCATCTAGAATCCATACATACGCTAAAGATCCAAAGGTTTTCAAATTTCCTCAGGAGTCTTCCCCTTAACAGCATGTGGACTGATTAAGGATATAGACAGCAGTGTAGATTGCTTTTGCCCAAAATTTATTAGGAACACTCCTGTGTTGTAACATGGAGCAAGCCATCTTAGTGATTGTACGATTGCGCCGCTCTACATCACTGTTTTGCTAAGGAGTGTAGGGTATGGTTAACTGACGTTTGATTCCATGTGTATCACAAAAGTTGGAGAAAGCAGTAGAACAAAATTCCCCCCATTATCTAACCTAAGAGTGAATATGGAACAACCAGACTCTTTTTCTAATAAGGCCTTAAACTTCTGAAATATAGTAAACACATTTGATTTTTTTCTAAGAAAGTACACCCACATTTTGCAACAAAAATCATCAACAAAAAGCAAGAAATACCTACAACCAGTAACAAAAGGTGTATTCATTAGCCCACATACATCAGCGTGAACCAACTACAATACCTTAGAGGTTCGACATGAGTCACCATATGTGAACGGTGTCTTGTGCTGCTTCCCAGCCTGACAAGCGCCACAAATGCATGATGCTGAGTCTGGATCTCAGGTAAACCAGCTACAAGTCCCTCCCAAGCTAGTTGAGAGAGATAGTGCACATTTAAGTGCCCATACCGCTGATGCCAAAGACTGGTAATAGCAGAATTCCTGACTGCCATGGCTAACTCTGGAGAATCACCTGTATCCACAAGTCTATATAGACCATGATCCTCAATACCAACAGCCACAATGGTGCGAGTCTCCCGATCAACAATGGAACATTTGTGTGCACTGAATACCACATCCAACTAAGGAAAGTTTCTCATGATCTAACTGACAGAGAGAAGGTTTAGTTCCATGCCAAGAACGTGGTATACATTGAGGAATATGAGATTCCTCCCACCAAACTGAATCTGAACTGTGCCCTTACTGACAACGGTATACTCTTCACCTCCTCCAAAAATAACTAAGTCACTGAAGGGAGAGAAGTCTGTGAACCAGTCACGCCAATGAATGAAGTGTCGCAAAGCACTTGAATCAATGTACCAGGCAGAGGACTTCACATGATCTGTAAGTCTTTTAGCCATAAAAGCGTAAAAGGAAGATTCCTTTTGCTCAATGTGCTCAGCAACATTCGCTTTTTGCTAAGATCCTCCCTGCTTCTTCCACTCAGAATCCAAACGTTGATGACAATCCTTCTTCATATGACCATATTTGTGGCAATAATTACACTGAATGTTCTTTTTCTTAGGGCTGCCCGGAGGTTGACTGGAGCCTTTCTGTTGTGAAGGCTAACCTTTCCCTTTTTTCTTAAGTTGAGACTTAGTTGCAGAAGCTTGTTTTGTAGAGTACGATGAGGCACTACTATCAAACTGTTGTTTCCAGCGTTCCTGCTACAAGAGGATAGTACAAAGCTCTGGAAACTTCAAATCAACATTAGTAGATGTAATGTTGAGAGTTTCAACAAAGTGCTCATAAGACTTCGGTAGACTTTTCAAAGTAATAACTACCATGTCTTCTTCCATCTGCTGACCAATCGCCTCCAATTGATCATGGATGTCCTGAATCTTTGTCAGATACTCTTGTAAGGACATTCTCTCATCCATCATGATGGAGAACAGTTAATTTTTCAGAAAGAATGCACGGCTCTTGTCGGAGGTCTCATGCAAGGTTTTCAAGTGCTCCCAAATCTCGGCAACTGATTTGTCAGATGGAACCTGTGGAAGCTGATCATCAATAACTGAAAGTTTAATGAGCATCACCACTTCACAATTTTGTTCGTCAAGCTTTTCCTGGTCTTTACCCGTCGTTGTCGGACGAGTAGCATTGCCAAGAACAATCTGATCAAGGCAACGATATTCAAAGATGGTCATCATTCACTGCTTCCAGGTATTATAATTTTTGTTGTTGAATTGCTGACTGTCTTCCAACATAATGTTGGTCAAACTCACCATCTTGCACACTTTTCAAGGCACGAAAAAACAAGACAAACTGAGAAGGCAATAAAACTGATTGCACATAATCCAAGACACGAATTCCAATGTACTGAGGCAGTTTCAGGCACAAAAATCAAGACAAATTCGTCAATACAAATTCCAAGGCATAGATTTTGAGACACCTAGAAAAATCTGATGACTACCCAAAAATTCTCTCGAAAAACCCTGAAAGAATTTGGAATCAGAAAAAAAAATCAACTTCAAATCAGAGGGGCTTTTCAAAACCCTAGTCACCAGACATTTTTTTTTTTTTAAAATACCCAGAAACCAAGAAGGTCGAACAAATTCACACTCGGAAGATGAGTAAATTTGTGGCCAATGTTACAAAAAAAAATGACTCACAAAGTCTTCAAAATCGAGTTTCAGAAAACACGTCAAAAAAACGCCCAAATGATTTGCAGAAAATGCGAGCAGGAAGAGACGGAAATCGTGACTAAAAAAAGCAAAAATCGCGACTAAAAAAATCAAAAATCATGTCTTAAATGCAGTAAAAAATGCGGCCCAAAAAACGAAGGAACAAATTCGCAGCCGGACAAAAAACGAACCAGAAAAATTTCGTTCAAAACCAGACACGATTTTGAAATCACAATTTTCTTCCCCCCTTTTTTTATATAAAAAACCACGACCTCTCAAAACAGACAAATTGCAGGAGGCCGAATATCTTCAAATTATGCTTTTAGAAAAACCCATGAAAAATCTTAACCAAAAAATCGTTCTTCACAAAAGCTCATAAATTTCTTTCGAAATCCAAAAAAAAACGATTTTTAATTAACCTAGGCTTTGATACCATATTACGAAAGTAATTGGTAAAAATTAATTGATTTTTACAATGAAGCGAAAGCTTCAATAAATAATTTACAAGGATATACAGAATTAGAAAGTTTCTAAGAGAAACTGAAAGAAGATTGAAAATGATCTTATCAACAATATGATACAACATTATTGAGCATTAATTAAACAATAAATATTATTTTAATATCCATATGTTGCTTCTTGTTACAAACTGGAACATCATTTTTCACTTGGCATGGAAACTCTACAACAAATGAGCAGCAAAAATCAGTAGCCAGACTCCCAGAGTTCTTAAAAGCAAGTTTTATAATGAGATGACAATGCTCATATACTCGTCTTAATTTCCTTATCAGTGACTTTCTTAATAAAAGCATGTTTTTATTAGCTTTTCTAAATTGAACTGAGAAGAAACATATTGTTCCTAAACATATGAGCCAGCTTTTTTTATATTGGTGAACTCAAATAATACATCGAGTAATAACTGGAGAAAGTTTTAGCACACATCTTCTGTTAATTCTTGAAACATTTCTCATATTTTAAGCTTTTGACGACAACCATTATATTTTCAGCCTGGTCGTAGTTCAAAAGCTGTGAAGGAAGGGAAAGAACCAGCAGCCTTTTGGAATGCACTGGGTGGAAGGCAGAGTTATGTAAGCCAGAAGCGATCCCAAGAAACCAGTGGAGATCCTCATTTATATGCTTGTGAATTTGACAAGGGTTCGTTTTTTATTTGCTTGGACTATCACTTTTTGAATCTTCTCAAGATTAGTTTTCTTTCTCTTTAATTACTTCTCTGCTTGATTACATTGAAAAGACTAATAGTTAATTTACTTTTCTTGTACTAATTTGGTACCAATTGTAATCTTGCTTCAAAACCAATCTTTTGAAGAAATTGGCAAATTGGCACTAGAAAAACTAATTTTCTGTGTTTATTGTTTGTTTGAAAATTGCAGAGACATTGAAGGTGGTTGGCATATTGCAGCACTTAAATCTTCCAGATTGATAAGAACTAGCTTGTTTCACCTTTTCTTTGTCAACAGTTTGCTGAGTTCTCCTATCAAGATTGTATTGTCTTGTAATTTTGTATTATTTTTGGCAGCTCATAGAAGTCTTCAACTTCAGTCAAGATGACCTGCTAACAGAGAATATCATGGTATTGGATACACATGGTGAAGTTTTTATCTGGATTGGTCAGCATGTAGAGACTAAATTGAAGCAACCAGGTTTTGAGATTGGCCAGGTAAAAGAAAATGTTTTTTATAATAATGTGTGTGCCTTCATGTAATGCATGCATGCGCTTGAGAAAAATGTGGCCTAGATATCTCTGTGGCATCCTTACCTTACCATAGTTTCTAATTGAAATGGTACAAAATTTAGCAGAAATACATGGAGCGTGCAGCCTTATTTGAAGGGTTACCTCAAGATACTCCACTTTACAAAGTAACTGAAGGAAATGAACCGTCTTTCTTTGCTTGAGAAAAATGTGGCCTAGCTATCTCTGTGGCATCATTACCTTACCATAGTTTCTAATTGAAATGGTACAAAATTTAGCAGAAATACATGGAGTGTGCAGCCTTATTTGAAGGGTTATCTCAAGAAACTCCACTTTACAAAGTAACTGAAGGAAATGAACCATCTTTCTTCACTAGGTATTTTGCATGGGATGCTACCAAGGCTGCGGTACGTTGTCTATTATGTTAAAGTTTAACATGTGATATCTTAGTTAAATGCAGATCTAGGGCAATTCATGTTGGAAATTTAATATGACAAAAATAATAATCTTCCTGGCAATCGAATTTCTTATAAGAAAGTGCTGAAAACTTGATTAATTGCCAACTCGTTGCATTGCAGACAGTGATCAGTAAAATGTCACATGTTTCCATATAACTCATATATGGCTGTTTTGAATGCTGAGAATTCTGTGATTATCTAAATGCGTTTTTTAATCATTGCAGATCCAGGGAAATTCATTTGAAAAGAAGCTTTCAATTCTTCAAGGAAAGCCTGCTCAAACTGTTGAGGTCAGAACTGTAAATATATCTGATTTTCAAATGCTGGGTTTCATGATGTACAGTATATACTGAAACAAAATCATATTAAGTATTACTAAACATTCATTGTGTCACCACTTAATCCTACTAAATGGCAAAAATTATAGAAAATCAGATGTTAAACCCAATCAGGAATGTTGGCATAAGAAAGAATTATAATTGTTGCCAAGTTGAGTTTTGAATTGGAGGCATTTATCGAAGTTAAGAATCAATTCTCTAACAGAACATATTGATAGATGTATAGCTACTTTTGATTCTTCAAAAAGAGAAGTATGTGCGTTTGTCAGTTGAGGGTCAAAAGTAGTCAAGCAGGGGACTTACTTAAAAATGCTGGATGTGGTTTTAATGGCATATTAAGTCAGTGTGTTTTCAATGCCACCTGAGATAAGTCTACTAGTAGTGTAACAAAGAGAATAACAAGGATTGTAGTAGACAAAAAGATGTGTACGAAATGAGTAGGCATCTACCCTGAATTCATATGAACAATGCCACAAGTAAGCAGAGTGAAAAGAAAGGAGAGACACTCAAGATAACAAGAACAAAGGAAGGACAACTAAAGGAAGAAAGAGAAAATCAATCAAAACTCTGATAGGAAAATTAAGCAATAAATGAAGGAAAATGTGTTCTACATCATGTTGTGAATCAATATTCAATCCTGCAGTTGATAATATATGGCTAGATTTGATTAATGAAACATGCAAAGGAAATCCTGGACCAAATAGGGAGAGAGCAAGAAACAGAGCTTAATGTTGATGAAATTGAGGGAACATATATGACATGGTCATTAAGAAAATCAGAATCAGCAATATCAACCCATACCCATACATACATATCTTATTTAATTTAGCTAAATGTAATATAGCTGTACCCTTGTTGGTGTACCCATGTGCCCTGTTTCAAAATGATTTCCTCGTAACCACACATGTATCCCACATTGCCAACTGGAGAATTAACAAGCATAGGAGATATTCAAATAGAAAGCAATGGGAAAAGACTCCTTTATGACAAGTTCAACCTGATTCCATATTCCAAAATTAAAAGGTAGTGGATTGATTGGGAGCAAATGAATGGATTAAACCTGACACAGATTTAGTCTGAATATATGTGTTAGTTTTATGATCAGATTTAATGCACAGAAAATTAATTCAAAATCAGACACAATAACACAGCAGATACCCTGGGAAAACCCTCCTCTTGAGGGAGAAAAACCCAGCAACAAATATAACTCTTATATATATGAGCAATGGCAACAAGTATCTTTACAATGAGGGCACACACAAGGCCAATAAACAGCACCAGCAATGGCTGTAGCACACACTAATAGTCTGCCCTTCAATCTGCACTTGAATAGACTCACAATCTGCTCCTATATGAATTCACACTACTCTTCTTGAAGAACTCGCACTTAATGGAGAAGGAGATCGAACTTTGCTTGATTCACAAATGAGAGAAAGTGACCTTCTATATATACATGTTGCTTAGAGGGGTCGCACCTTTTCAAGGACAAGGTCGGCCACCATAAAAATAATTACAAATAATAAATAATAATTACAAAGGAGGTCGGCCATCTTAGAGATATGTTGCCATTGAATAATCACAAATAATTAAGGAAGTATGAAGCCCGAAGCTGCAATAACATCAATACTCCCTCTCAACTAGGGAGGAATACTTCCTGCTACACAAGACACATTACCTCATCGTGATGCCAACCACAATGGCTACAACCATATGTGGAAAAGAAACGATATCACCTCATCGTGATATCAACCATAATGGTTACAACCATGTATGGTATGTACAAGTGTTCATCACTTGCGTGATGTTGTCACCTTAACATGACTTTCACCATGGCTCTCCCAGAGGGTGAAAACACAAGTACAAGAGGAATCATCACGGTCTCTCTCACATGATGCTGTCATGGAGTCACACACATGACATCCACCATGGCTCTCCCAGAGGGTGGAATCAAGGGATTTCACCTCGAACTTTTCTTATAGAGAAGAACTCATTAATCAAGGGATTTCACCTTGAACTTCTCTCACAAAGAACTCATTAATCAAGGGATTTCACCTCGAACTTCTCTCACAAAGAACTCATTAATCAAGGGATTTCACCTCGAACTTCTCTCACAGAGAAGAACTCATTAATGAGGATCACTAATACTGAGACTCCTTCTCAATTAAGGCTGTATTCTCCACCATACCAAGCTTATCTCGAAAGTACACAAACTTTATCCTAGATAGAGGCTTGGTGAGAATGTCTGTCGTTTGCTCATCAATGCTGATATACCTCAACTGTATAGCTTTCCTCAATACCATATCTCTGATATAGTAGTATTTGATCTCAACATGCTTGGTTCTGTCATGAAACACAGGATTGACAGAAAGCTTCACACAGCTCTGGTTATCACAATGAATGATAGTGGGCTCCATTGATTGTCCAAACAATCTTGCAAGGAGCTTACGAAGCCACACTGCTTCCCGAGCTACCACACAAGTTGCAATATACTCTGCCTCTGATGTACTCAATGCTACAAATGACTGCATCTTGCTACACCAGGAAATCATAGCAGATCCCAAACTGAAGCAACATCCAGAGGTGCATTTCCGATCAGTGACACTTCAAATCCACACACGAAGAATATCTCAGCTATATCCAACTGTGCCACGCAAGTGTCTCAGAATATGCTTTGCTACAACTAGATGTATTTGCCTTGGTTCACACATGAACTGACTAAGTGCACTCACTGCATGGCAAATATCTAGTCTAGTATTGACTAGATACAACAACGATTCAATCAACTGTGTATATAGAGGATCCACCAGATCTGAACTAGCTGTAGCCTCCTTAACCATCTTCTTCAGGTTCAGTAGGCTCCCTCTGAATCTTTAAGTACATGCATCAACTTTCTAATCTCATTGCAGATCACTCTATTCTGAATAGGTTTGCAGAGCTACCAATATCAAATCCAGATGAACGTCTTGTACAATTCTGATCTCAATAGCTGAAGAGGTCTCCAAGGATTTAACACTTGGCCTTGCAACACTGCAACCTTCACTTCTTCTCATTGAGTCACAGAACTCCCTCTTGATCCCTACTTCAAAGATTGCAAAGAAGTCTTCTGGAAGTGAACTCCCTCTAGCCACCAACTCAGTCCTATGGCAACAAGTTGTGACTTCACGCTTGATCATTTCTTTGGTTGGCATGACTTCCTCACAAGATGCCTCAAGTTTTTCATCACTAAGCAATCTCTCATCACCTTCTTGCCCCTAGAACTGTCCTGAAAGCATTTTAGAGAGAGATTACTAATAGTTTATCCAAAGAAATATCAATGCTAGAATCATGCAAGGTTTACTATCTCAGGTTATAGCATGAATACATAAGAATTTATGAACAATATTAAAACATGAATAAATAAATCAACCTAAAGAGAAATATATCAAAAGATCAGAATGAAGGGATAAAGAAATTTATCTTTATTTAATTTTGATATAACTTTTTCTTCCATCTTTTACTCCTCTCGAGAGTGCCAAACTCAGCACAACAAAAAAAACAATCTGCACAAATACAGATTTCTTGAATGCATTATGCAGTTAGCATGTAGAACCAACTCTCTCCAAGAGTTCAAGTCTCTATCACAATTCATGCATTAGAGAATGATATCGATGTGACCAACTAATCACCATCGAGATTGCAATTCTCTTTTTATTTCAGAGTCACACTCAAAAATCTTCACAACCAGCATGAAATAACTTGTAATAAATGAAATCTTCAAAGGATCTTATGCTAGTGAACACAATTCAAGAGAAACCACCATCTCTCTTTACTAATTACAAGATCCAACTAAATGATATAACTCAGCAAACAAAGAATACTTATCTCTTTAAATGTTATTATGGATGCAAATACTAGACACAGTAAGATATGCTACTCTTGCATACAAATCAACACACAACATTCACGGCTTGAACACAGGCCCATGGCTTAGAATAGAAATTCCCTAGAATCCTTCTAAGGAGAGATCTCGTCCACATCCGCAAATGAAGCATGTTGATTAAGCCTAGTGGGGCAATCCTTTGCATAGTGACCAAACATGTCACAACGAAAACATTGGACTTTGGAGAGGTCCCACTTCTTCTTGAATGCGGGAGCACCATCAGCTCCTTTATCTCTATTCCTCTTGAAATATCCTTTCTTTCCACCTTTCTCTTTCTTCTTCGAGGATTGAGCGGAAAGAACATGAATGTCTTCATTTGTAGAGCTTCAACCAATACCTCTCGCAGCCAACCTAGACTCTTCTTGAATACAATCTGCCCTCAAATGATGAAACTTGTGAAGTTTCGATCTTGCACTGATTTCTTGAATGTAAGACTCCCAAGATGAAGGAAGACCATTAAGGACAAGCATGGTCAAATCCTTGACATCAACAAAATGACCAATAGAAGAGAGTTGATCTCTCAATTCGGAAATCTTCATGAAGTAAGCGATGACAGATTCTCCTTCCACCATCTTCACATGATGAAGTTGTTGCATCAATGCAAGTGCACGGCTTGTGTTGTTGATCTCATACATCTCCTCCAAAGACTTAAACATCTCCCTTGCCGTCTTCATCTTAGAGATGATGGGAACAATATGATCCTTCACAGAATCAACTAACATCTTCTTTGCCTTAGTATCTTTCTTCTTCCATCGAATCTTCTCTTCCTTGTCAGCAAGTTCAGAAACTTTGCTCTCCACGAACTCAACCAATTCACTTTCTTCCAAGGTGAGCATAATTCTGAATCTCCAAGATGTGAAATTAGATGCTCCCTCAAGTTTGTCCTCGATCTTGAGACCATTCTCCATCTTGACGAAGAAATAGAAGTGAACAAAGATGAGAAGAAGAATAAAGAGTATCACTGTAAGACTAAATCTGATCAAGATCTTCTTCAAACCCGCTTTGATACCATGTTAGTTTTATGATCAGATTTAATGCACAGAAAATTAATTCAAAATCAGGCACAATAACACAGCAGATACCCTGGGAAAACCCTCCTCTTGAGGGAGAAAAACCCAGCAACAAATATAACTCATATATATGAGCAATGGCTACAAGTATCTTTACAATGAGGGCACACACAAGGCCAATAAACAGCACCAACAATGGCTGTAGCACACACTAATAGTCTGCCCTTCAATCTGCACTTGAATAGACTCGCAATCTACTCCTATATGAATTCGCACTACTCTTCTTGAAGAACTCGCACTTACTGGAGAAGGAGATCGAACTTTGCTTGATTCACAAATGAGAGAAAGTGACCTTCTATATATACATGTTGCTTAGAGGGTCGCACCTTTTCAAGGACAAGGTCGGCCACCATAAAAATAATTACAAATAATAAATAATAATTACAAAGGAGGTCGGCCATCTTAGAGATATGTTGCCATTAAATAATCACAAATAATTAAGGAAGTATGAAGCCCGAAGCTGTAATAACTAATAACATCAACAATATGGAAGGCAGAATTTATAAAGTCTCCTATATACTAAATATCCCACAATCCATTAGGGGGAACAAGTTATTTTGCTACTAACAATACTCAGGTAACATTACCACAAACATTTTAGTAGTTACAAAGCGCTTGCAATTTTGAATTATAATTATAAAATTTAATGTGGACCCAATAACACCACAATTATGCAGTTGCTAGAAAGGTAAATAGAGAGGCCAAATGGTTTCCACCCGATTGATTCTATGGATACTCAACATAGATAGGACCTCTAAAGGAAATCTTAAGATTGCTAGAGATTATGGAAGTCTATAGTGTTGTTATGTGGAGGTATAATGCTCCAAGCATTTTCCCAAGACATTAATGGACAAAAACAGGACAAACATTTTTTTTGCAATACAAATGCAATGCATTGCACTTTTGCACACACAAGGTGTCATGACACGACACAACAATACACCTAATGCACTTAGCATGATGATGCAATGAAAGACTTAATCAAACACAAATCAAGTCACTATGATGAACTCAACAAAACAAAAGCAATCCTACAAGTGCTTGAACATCAAAGTCCAACCTACATTTTTGCAACATGTCAAATGCAAACGAGACACAAAACCTTAAAGGCCTGAAATTTGGAATTTTGGACTTTGAAATTCAACTTCCATTTTGCAAGTGCAAAATGCAATTGACACTCTAAACTACAAGGGCTGGAGATTTTTACTTTGGAGTTTGAATTACATTTTGCAACTTGCAAAATGCAATCAAAATTCAAAACTTTGTACTCCAAGGGTTTGGACTTCAATTGCATTATGGAAGTCCAAGTGTTTCTATGTGGAGGTGCAATGCACCAAGCATTTGCCCATAACATTAATGGACAAAAACAAGACAAAAAAAAAATCATGATACAAATGCATCGCTAAACATGTTGCATACACTTCTACGCACAAGGTGTCGTGACACGACACAACATTGCACCTAGCATGCACTCAACATGACAACGCAATGAAAGACTTAATCAAACTTGATTCAAGTCACAATGACAACCTCAAGAAAATAGGAGCAATCGTAAAATTGCTTGAACTTTGGAGTGCAACCTATGTTTTTGCAACATGCAAAATGCAAACGAGACACCAAGCCATAAAGGCCTGAAATTTAGACTTTGGAATTTGACTTGCATTTTGCAAGTGCGAACTACAACAGAAACCCCGAACTCCAAGGGCCGAAAATTCAAACTTCAAAGTTCAAATTATATTTTGCAAGTTGCAAAATGCACTCAAAACTCTAAACTTCAAGGGTTGAAACCTCAATTGCAGCTGAACTTCTAATTCCAAATTTCACTTTTTCAGGGTTTGGTGCTTCACTTGCATTTTGTGTGTTGCAAAACAAAGGTTGGATTCCAAGTCTAGGATTGCTCATGTTTTCTTGAGATTGTCCCAATGAATTGACCCATGTACAGTTAAGTCTCCCACCTGTGTCACCATATTGAGTGCATTAGTGTGTATGCCAAGTATTTCATTGTGTCATTTCACGACATCTTGTGCATGTAGAAGTACAATGCAACATGTTTAATGCCACATTTATATCACAAAAATTGTGTTCATCTTATTTTTGTTCATTAATGTCTTGGGTGAAAGCTTTGGGCATTACAAGAGGGACTTATTGTGCAGTCCAATAATGTGGCATTATTTTAATGGGATCTAACTCAAAGATTCTTGCTGCCTATGCCTACAAGAAATAAGAAATGTGAACACCAACAATTGGAAGACTCGGAAATTTAGTTACTTAAATACAAGAACTTCTAATTTGTCTTAGAAATACAAGAACTTCTAATTTGTCTTAGAGACCTAGAGAAAACATCTATTGAGGATTGTAGAGCTTAGGTTGAAGCTATGGTACAAACTAAAAAGTATTGGTTGGAAGAAAGGCATGCACTGAGAAGATAATGGATAAGGTAAGCCATGTGAATGTAATGATGAGGGGAGGCCAACATGGGAAGGGGAAAAGCTTTTTTCTTTCTATAGCTGAGCTATAACTAAGGTCTCCTTTGTTGGATTTTTAGTTTAGGGTGGGGAGCTCATCTTATTTCTTTCCCACAAATTTCATTTTGTTTGTTTTTAATAACTTTTTAATTCACAAATACAAATCAAAGTAGGAAAAGCCAAAAAAGGGATGTAAATCCACCATAGTCTTTATCCTCTAAAAGAGATGTTAAGATTACGAGTGGTATATGCCTTCAATCTTTAATTCTTAATTGTTCTTCTATCTATATTTACTTTCTACTCCATTTCACTAAGTTGATTTTTGAGAATATTCTTTTGTATGATGAGGAGATGAATTCTGAGATGCATTTAGTGTGACCCCTGTCTATTTTAAGGAGATGGCAAAGTGGAATGCATGTAAATCCCCATAAAGTAACACAAGAGTATCTTTTAGCAGATTAGGTGAGAGAAAAAATAAAATCCAACAAAGAATGGTTGAAAGAGTTGAAACAACTGAGTTATGTGGTAAACAGGCTGCTACAGCAGCCAGTGACTTGTATACCAGCAAGATGGAGCAGAACCACATGGATCAAAATGGCATCCCAATGAGAATAAACAATGTTCTTTTTCCAAGGAAGTCATTATCAACAAAATCACCAAACATATATATAGTTGTGGGGAACAAATGTTATTTGGAAGGCATAACTAACACCTATAATATATTAACAATGGATGCTTAGATGGGTCTAAAGCATTGCTTGATGGGTGAGAAATCTTGAAATTTTGAGAGGTATTAGGACTAAACTTCATGAGGCCAAAAATTCCATCATTGAAAGAGTCAAGCATGAGATCTTAGACGTAGGTCTTTTCCTACAATCATCCATAATTGAGTTACATAGGCTAAGGTAAACAGATTTCTTCTAATATCACCCTTGTAATGCCCACTACTTGAAAGGCTATGAATAGGCCTTTGAATGCGGATCATGAGAAAAATTGAAAATAGATTGTGTGTCTAATGAAATAGTTTGGTGATAACAACTTTGAGTGAAAACCCATTCAAGTAGGGAAAACCCTCTTACCAAGTACACAAAGGTGAATGAATTGGGCTTTAACAGACCACTTTTTCTCATTTGTGATTGGAGATCTCACCAAGTTAGGTGACCACATCTATTCTTGGTGCGGAAAATGCAGTAGTAGCACGCACTAGCCATGTCTATCCATGGTGACAACTAAAGAAGCCTACCAAGTGATTCAATATTCAAACTCAAACGTACTAAAAAATGGGTGCAAGTGTTTGAACCCTAATTATTGCTAGCTCAAAACCTAAGATCTTTCACTATGGTAATCGCGAAAACTAAGATGTTGGAGGAATACAATGCTTTTTTCATTAGAACCTTGACAAAAGCTCATGAAAAAATGAAACTCGTATAAAGCTCAAATGGGATGTCATGGCTAGGAATACAAAATCTAGGCACTAGAAGCTTTCTGATGAGTGTGGAGAGGCATGGGAACAAACCAATTGATTTGTTGCCACTATGGGAGGACTTTTAAAGGTTGTCTACTTGTGGTGCATCGAACCATTGTCAAATCTTTTAAGACCCTTAGGTGGTTAGTTGATGATGTCCCCCATACATTGAACAAAGAGAATTTTAAAAAAAGGCTAGTTTATTGCGTGCTAACAGTTAGCCAAACAACTGCTAATGAATAATGATGATAATAATTGAAGTGATATGTTGGCCCCTTGCAGTAATTGAAGCCTGAAGATACTCCAAGAGAGATTTTTGAAAAGCAGTTCAGGAATTTAATTGCTTGTTGATCTTGGACATCATGCTGGTTGGAGCGCAGTTTAGGAGAAATTTTCCTTTTATTTTTTGCCTACGGTAGTGGAGGTGCTATTTTAGAATTTTCTTTTAAATTATTGTATTGTTAACAACAATATAGCTGTTAGGACTAACTGCAATTTGCAGAATTACAAAATACTTATACAGTACTTAACTTATGAAAAGACAGTAATTATTCTTACCATGACATAATTTTTTTAATAATAGAAGCAAAACCAAAGAAAAAACACAAAGTTAAGAGTAGCCCAGCCCTACGTCATGCTGGTTTAAACTAGCAGCACAGTTTTTTTGTGAAAGTGTTCTTTTTCTCAAAAGAAAAACACCCCAAATTGAAAAACCCACAAGTTATTAATAACTCACAAGCTATTGAATAACCTGCAACTTTTTCCCAGGTTATTGAAAAAAACCATCCACCGTTGCCTATTTAGCCTGTAATTTTCATTAACCATAGTTTATCAGTTTTTCACTTTCAGTCCAGAATCAAACTATTTCAGAATTCAGATGAACAAAGGAATCTGCCAATCGAAGTTTTCAAAGGATGGTCGTCATTAGCAAATCAGGGCATGCCTCAGTCATTCTTTTTCTCTTTCTTTTTTTATGTTAAATAATAAATTAGGGTAGTATTTAACGTCTTATGACATATTTTTGTTTCTCTTTCTATGATATTTGGCATGACTAATAATATAAAAAACAATCTATATTTTTAATATATTTCATCTTTTTAAATTTTCCATAGTTTTACATGTCTTTCCCATTTTAAACCAAAATAATCAAATTCCATTTACACTTTCAGTCTCCCGTAACACTAACATGTAAATGGAATGTCACTACAGTTTTAATATTCTTAATATTGTTCAATCCTATTTTCTCCATGGACTATCTAGGAGTTCCATTGACATGCTTGGGCAATTTACCACACTAAGGAACAAAGACCCTCTGCAATTGAGGGTATTGATTCTTCTTTCTAACATATCCTCTCAAGCCATACTTCTTTGCATGGAGCTCCTAATCAGAATCTAATACCATGTTATTTTTTATGGACAATCTAAGAATTGAACCTAGCAACCCCGTTAGTATGTAGAGGCACTCTGCCACTGGGCTACCAACCTCTTGGTGGTTCAGGGTATAGATTGTTCTTTCAAATATCACACCTCAAGGCATAATTATTTACTTGAAGCTCCTATTGTTGTTCTGATGCTATATTATTTTCCAAGGACCAACTAAAACTGAACCTAGGTTATCACGTTAGCATGTTAGGGTACTCAAGGGCTGAACTACCATCTTCTTTGGGATCGGGAGTTCAGAGTGCTCTTTCCCATAGAGAAAATATATGCCAATTTTTACTCTCTAAAAATAATAAAGAATTGAATAGTAACTTAATTTCATTATTTGTAACCTTCACAGAATAGCATCAATGCCATAATTATAGTGCAACTAGTTCAAATCAAGCCATAAGAAAAATTCAGCATGGTATGATTTGTTACCTGTATCGATTGAAGTCAGCAGTTATGGCTGCTATTGCTGCTTCTTTAAATTCAGTTGGAGTTGGAAAGTCCGGGAAACCTACAAAACAACAATATTATAATTTAAATTTCAGATAATAGTTTTAATTCAAAAACTCAAACACGAAGATGCTATTTAGTATTTACAATAAAATTGTGGCCAGCAACCATTGACAGTTTAAGGCCAAAGTTATAGGCTAAGAGAAACATACTCTAGTTATAATAAAATTGAAAGCGGCATATGTAGTTTCAGTGTTGTAAGGTTTCCAGAGTCCATAACAAAAGTGAAAACGTTTCTGGAAAGACCTACAAACAAAGAAAGTCTGAGATCTAGCTCTGTAATCTAACAAAAGTTCACACATGATGATCCAAAACCTAGATGGTTTCAAAATCTCCACAGCTAAGATGGACGTCCAATTTGATATCTGAGATCCATTAGCAGGCCGCAAGAGGATTCTTTCCCAATTACCTCAAATACTAATTAAATTTTCAAGCTCATGAGTAAAACTACCCTTGTCAATTGCATTAAAACATTGCTGGAAAGAAGTAATAAATACCTTCGGCGAGGCTAATGGCATTGCAACGCTGGGCAAGATGAGATAACTCCTGAATAGGCGAGGATTTTAACGTTAATGATCGCTTTGATAAATTCCTCTCCATTTTTCTCCTGCTTTTGGTTGTTATCTTCTGCTCTCTTCCACATACATTCTTCTGTAAATCTGCCCGTTGTATTTGGTTTTATCCCAATTTGAATATCTTAACCACTCTTCAAGTGCAAATGCACAAATAATAATTTGAAAAGCGGGAGGTTTTTGAAACAACATCATTTCATTTGAATTCTTTTTAAATTCATTAAACTAAAAGCCCTTGAAAATCATTTAGTACTAAATAAAAATAATAATAAACATAAATTTCAAGAAGATTCAATAACTCCAAGGGTAACTTTGTACAAGTAAACCAAAAAAAAATCACATGGGTGTGTTTATGTTAGGGTGTTAAAGTTATTTTTTTATTTTTCAAGTTTATATTTTTGGTGTAAATATGTGTAATTTTATGATTTGTTAAAATATTTATAGATTGTAAATAATGTATATCTTTAATAAAATAAAAATAATTTTCAAATCATTGAGGTGAATTGGATTCTTCATTAATTTAGAATGTAAAGATGAATTTTGATGGTGTATCTAGAATTAATATGGTTCTTATTAATTTTAGGATTATTTTTCTTTTGACAAGTGGCAATTTTATTAAGAGTACTTCATTATATATTGGTAGTCAATTGAACAATGAAGCAAAAGCTTTGGCAATCTTGAAAGGAATTGATTTGGTGGTTGTTTTTAGATTCAAACATCTAGAGGTTGAAGGTTACTCCTTAGTGATTATAAATGGTTTGAAGAAAAATGTTTTATGTGATTAAAAATTAAAAAATTATTGTTGAGGAAATTCTTCTTTTAAAAGGCCATTTTGAAAAAATTAAGCTTAGTCATTGCTTGAGGGAAGCCAATGTGATGACAAATTGGAATTTATGCATGTGGTTAGCGAGGGACTCATCCTTTGGTGGGGAAATTAGCATTCTAAATTTTAGAATCCCTCACAATTATTTGGGAGTGATTGCACGTCTAAATATGGTGCAAATTCTTAGAAAATTCAAGCAATGTTTAAGAGTGCTTTTGGATTCAATTGTGTATATTTTTTGCATCTAGAGTTTAAAGGTGACTCCTTGGTGATTATAAATCTAGGCAATATTAAATATTTTTACTAAGTTCTTGCATAACCTTTTATGAATGAAACTACTCTAAATAGGTTACTGAATCCATAGTGTTAAAGAATAGCAAGGATATTCCCATAAGATAACACCAAATTTATCTTGGGATACTCTTTTGCAAATAACCCAATAAAAAGACACCACACTAGTTGTTATATTATTAATGCAAACATGGTTAGAATATAGTGAGAATTTTATCTACATAAATATTCTTGGGTGGTAAGCAATTCATTGCACTCCTCGATGTAATCACTCTAACAATAAATAGGGATGCATAACAACAAAACCATGTAACCATGCATCCCACATCATACCTTCCTTTGGATCCCATCACAAAATGTAACTTTCTCAATAGAGATGATCCTCTAACATATTCCTATACCAAGTTGTCAATGTGCTTGCTTAAATATAGACCAGTCTTGCATAAAAGCACTAAGTGGTGTTAAATAAAAGCATAGGCCCACAAAACCATGTGGTTTTGAACTCATTTTATTATGATCCCTCTAATAATAATGAATTCCCTAGTGTGACTCCCACATTAAATAAATATATAGTTCCAAATAACATTACAAGTGTCCCCAAGATTGTATAATCCTAGTATAGAATCCACAATCTAAGATGTGCCACATTTAAATAATTACAATATATAATTTTTACAACACACCTTTCCCAACAATCTCCTAATTATTGTATACGTTACATAAATAATCAAAACAAACACAAACAACTAAGGATAATCCCACCCATAACAAACATGTACAAAGAATCTTCTTCACGTTCTTCTCCATAGAAAGAGCAAAACTTTCCATCATCAATAAAATATTCAGTAATCTAAACATTCATTTGTCTAACCCAATATTTATATATAACAACCATCTCATGTCAAAACACTCCAATTGCAATATTATTTAATATTGACAAGATCAACATGACAAAATGCTCCACATCCCCAATACCAAAAAACTATCTATCTCCAATCAACAAATCACAACCAAATATATTTTTGCACAAATCTATTACACAACATAGTCCATCTCCCCAAAACCCTGAAGATAAAATATATGAGACATATATTTTATAAAAAACACCTGCAAAGCTAGTTTAAAAGACTCCAAATTTTATTTATAACCACATTAATGTGTAGGCCTTATATAAATATGGATAGAGGTCAAAAAAATAAAAGGAAAACTATTTATGTATGGAAAATTTATGCCCTTTGACTATTAGACCTCCAACTCAAGTAATCCACTACAAAATAGAGTTAATATAATTCTTCTAGTTGATCTAAAAAAATTATGAATTGTATCCCTCATAATCTATGTATCTAAGATAAACTTAGTTGACTCCAAATCCTTCATATCAAATTATAATTAAATATTAGATTTAGGAGCTCCAAGCATTTTTATTATTATTGTTGATCAACAACTTGTCATCAACATATAAAATAATAATAATATGGTCACCTATTTTCTTAAAGTGAGCATGGTGATCTAACTTAGCTCTAATAATTCTTAATTTTAAAACATATGAATTAAAATTTTAATATCACATTCGAGGGGATTGTTTCATACAATAAAGATATTTCTTAGACCTATAAATTGTGTCCTCCTTACCCTTCACTACAAAGTGATCTAATTGTGACATATAAATCTTCTCTAAATTCTTATCCAAAAAATTTGTCTTAACATTCATATGTTTGAATCTTGATATCAACTAAAATAGTAAAAATTAACAAAATCCAATAAATGTTAGCTTCATCTAATGCCCCCATATTCCTTTCCTTGAGATGTTTAAATATTCATCATTATTTGTTGAGATGCTAGATGATTGTATTTTAATGCTTATATAATGTATGTGATAGTATGCCTTGTTGGGTGTGTATGCATTGCTTCATCTATTACATATTGAGAAAGTATGTTTGATGTGTGCTTTGAGAATGCAATTATAGGCTATTTCTCCACCTGAATTGGCCGGTCTAAATTATTCCCCAACGATGGTTATGTCAAAGATATCATATTGGGCCTTGTATATAATGTATTATCTATTGTGCTTGAGTTGAGTGCTAGGTATGTCATGTGTGACCCTACGTAAACCCAAATCCAAATCATATGTGATTCTAAAGTTCCTTCATGTTGTGGGTTTAACTCATAATTGCATATTTTAATTTAATAATGTATTTCCTGTTTGGTATTTTAATGAATTGATTGTTGCATTTTGGTTTCATTAAATGTTTTTGTGAGTTTGAAAAAGGGAAATATCATTAAGATAAGTGCTCGAAGAAATTGTATTTAAATTGATTGCAATTAGTATTTAAATTGAAATTATTTTTATTGGTATATGAAAGTATTGAATAAATTTATTTTATTTTATTTTTAAAATTTCATTACAAAATTACTTGATCATTTTAAATTATTACGAAATGTTTTGGGGAAAAGGGGGAATTAAATTGTAAAGTTAAAAGAAAAGTGAAAAAGTGAAAAACAAAAAATAGACATAAAGAAAGAGAAACAAACTTTTTATTTCATGGTTTGCATTTTTTTGGAAAATGACTCTCAAACCCTCTTCATTTGAAATTTGAAAATGGTGGATTGGGAATGTTTTGGATTGGATGGGCTTGGAGATTGCATGGGATTAGAATCTTCAAGGTGCTTGCATTGTGTGTGTGGCTCTATTTCATCAAATTGGTGAGAAATTCAAAAGAAAACCAAAATTTGTTCTGTGTGAAATTGAGGCATTTCTCTTCCATTATTTTGTCTCTTGATTGAATTTGAATTTTGAATTCTTTACTTACCATTAAGGTAGCATATGGCTCCCCTTTCTAGGTTAAATTTCAAGCAAAAAAGTAGATTTAATTTTTCTATTATTATTTTTTTAAATACTCAATTTGTACCCTTACTAATAAATAAATTTAAAAAAAAAAAAAAATTATCCAAATGTGATTTTATTTCATGGAATTGCTTTTGTTCATTCTAATATCAAAAGGATATATGCTTTACTTTTTGAAATTTTATAGTAACAAAAAAAATAAGCTCTTATTAATGGAGTTTGAAAGTAATTTTTTGGTTTTTGGAATAAAGATAAATTTGAAATTTTGATTTCTAAAAGTGAATTTAGATGAATTAGAACGTTGGATTTTGTGTCCCCTTAATTATTTTTCATTGTTATTGCATTGAAATCATGTTCATTATTTTATACATTTTTGTTAAAGTCAAGATTTCATCAATGAAGTTTTGAAGAATTTTATGGTTTTGTGATAAAATTAGAAAATTTGAATGTTTGGATTGAATTTAAATGAATTATAATGCAGTATTTTATGTCTTCAATTACATTAAATTTATTTTCAAATTTTATGCCCGTGTTTGTGCATCATTTCACTTGACATGGTCAAATTGGAGCATGAAGAGCCTATAATTAAAGCCTAAGGTTAGGGATGAGTGGATCTACACATTCTCCCCATTTTGAACATGAATTCATGGCTAAAAGGTTGTAGAGCTGTAATTAAAATAGAAATTGAGGATTTTGCATAATTGGTTAAGCTACTAAGATTTTGTTAATGATATAGCTTGAGTGTAACTTGCATAGGCTCAATATGACCAACCAAGGGCATGGCACACCCGGTGATGAGCCATCAAAATTTTATTTTAATTAGGGTTATTCCTTAATTTTTTTGATACTTTCATGATAGTTTACAAACATTTTCAAACATTGTATGATTAATTGCAAAGTATTATCTAAGTGATCATTGATATACCAATAGATATTTGTATATGTGTGTGATTTCTATTGAAATATGATGAATCATGTTGATTGTGATGAATAAGTGCCTTGTGTAGAATTTAATCTTATATGCAACAAGGAGGAAGTAGTAGACCAAAATAAATGACATGCAACCACATGAGTTGGTGACCCGCAACCAAAAGACCATGAACTCGCAGTAAAGGGATGGCACCTGAAGCTGAGTCAACCACATATCATTATACATTTAAGACTTTATAAGAGACATGGGGGACTTTGATAGAAGTTCACAAACTCTTTTGTTTGTTTCCAACACCTCTACCATTTTTCATGCATGCTTGAGAAAGTAGATTATTTATCTTTGAACAATGTTAGGACTTTACTTCTAAATATTTATTTTGTGTCTTTATTATAATAGTCATCTTCCTACTTTGAAGGAATGAGTTGACAAGTAGTGTTTAGAGTCCTATTCATTTAGAATTAAGTTTATTATATATTTCAGGACTCTGAAATGGAAGTAATTGTAATCTTTCTTTCAACAATTATATTTTCCCTTTTGAATGCCAGGTACAAAACCTTTTTATTTGAATCCTTGAATCAAGTGTGCATGAAGAAATTGAATAAATGATTATCTCATGAGTTAAAGAATGTTGATACCCAAGCAAGGGCCCACTTGAGGTATGATGTTACTTTATTGTGAAATTAGTGATTAGTTTATTTTATTGTTTGTATTAGATTGCTAATGGGTAAATGTTATCACCCATAACTATAGTTAAATAGTAATTGTTAATCCACAAAAAAATACTCACTTATTTCATTCAACCAATAAAAATAGTATGTTATTTAATAAATATACGCTTTGTAATATTTTTTAAATTATAGGTTTCCTTTCGGTGTCGAAAACTTTCTTACTATACTAAAATTTTGTAGGAACAACTAGAACTTTTTGACTTGTACATACAATACTAGCATTGAATCTCAAAAATGCATCCTTGGTTGACATCTAAATGTAAGCTCCTATTGCCAATGATTTCTCAACAAAGGATGATCCAATTCATTGGGTAGATGTGTATGACTTAGTTGATCCATATCATTGGGTAATAAGGCAAGAATACACCTAGTTGGGTGGTGGATGCCACTTGAGTATTCCCTTCACCTTGCAATAGGCATACATACTCACATCCACAAACCATCTCTTCATTCTTTGTAATGGCAAGTGATCCTTACAGGTCTCACTAGTTCCCTCATCCTTGTTATCATTGGGTGTTATATCTGATATCTACCTATCCTTATCCATATTTTATTTTGGTTGAGTAAATTTTATATGTTTTTCTTACTTATTTTGTGTGTAGTTGTCATTGGCATTTGTGTAAGTCATACCCATATTTTGGTGTGAGTGTGATTGTGGCCCTTGCAATAATCTCCTACCATGGTGGGGTGGACCTAAGGGTATTGCATGGTAGGATGGAATGGAACCACTATTGGGGATTAGAAGATCCGTTAGAGAGGTCCAAAACTAAGTTCAAGTTTAGAAAAAATATTCAATTTTAATTATTGTATTGTTATCTTTATTTTGCAAAAATGAATATAGTGTAGTATAGTTGAGTCCTCTTTTTAAATTATAATAAATCATTGGAACCTCTTAAGTGGAAGGATTGTAAATTGACTACCTATTTGGTATAGGTGCTATATTTTTTACCATGTATCAATATTAGTGTTAAGCACACATTTCATTCATCCTTTTTGTAATGTGAGTTAAAACGAACTATTGGAATAAACAAGGTGAAACTACTACAATGAAACTTAAACAAAGTGTTTTCAAATATTAAAGTAAATAACTTATTCAATATTGAATAATATTATAGTTATGTGATTGAACATTCAACCAAAGAAAGAAGAGCAATAAACACAAGTCACACAAGATTTACGTGCAAAAACCCTTGCGAGAAAAAAAAAATCCACACCTAAAGAGATTTGATGCTTGCTTTTAATCTTTGAAATGAGTACCATAAATACAAATTTATCTAATTTTTGGCAACACTTTGTTGCTTCTTCAACCTAAAAAATAACTTATCTTCTACTAACACAAGTCTCAAATTTATATAAGAGTTGGAGTGAGAATAACACTATGAGGTAAAAACCATATGCAAAAGCCATATGCCCCACCTCTTGGAAATCTTATAAACTTAGTAAGAAATAATATATTATCACATGGCTTCACATGGAAGCTCATAGCTAATAAGAAATTGGAAATAAGAGTGCTCAACAACTCTTACTTGATGACATGCACAATGTGCAAACCTTGGCATCCCACTCAAGACAACATGCAAAATACATGTACCAACATGCAAATCCAAGCAAACCCATCTCCAAAATAGATGCCTAGAAGGAATATATTGTCATTATGTTTTTTATCCACCACCAAAGACTGGATCCACATCTATGAATGCAATTACAATTTGTCATAGCTAAATAAATATTAAATATGTTTATGTATAAGAGTGAATTTGCACCCCAAATCCCGTTTTTGCCTTTATCCACCTTAGAAAACCAAGTTTAGAGCCTTAATTCCACCTAAGCCTATTGCTTGCATCCCACTTGGCACCTGTTTTGAGTGTCGACGGAGGCGTTTCTGTCAAGGACGCTCGCACCGTGCGCAAACGTCCACGCGACACGCTTACATCCCTGGCAGATTCCTGCAGCTGAACCTACAAAGGCATTACTCTTCTCATTGTAGGTGAAGTTGTAATAGACCCCTTCAGCCAACTAACCTGAATATGGTCATTTTTCTCCATTCCTCCTTCAAATTCATCCCTTCAACATGCATTCTAACTTCTTGATAATCTCAAGCACTCTTTCTATCACTCCACAAGATCACTTTCATTCACTCCAAGCATTCAAGCATTCCATTGTAGCCAAAGCAACGCTCCATCACTTTGGCAGAGCAAGTTTGGGACCACACCATTGCAACAAAGGCTCGAGTACTCTCATTTTCACCCCCAAGTAGCCTTGAGTGCTCTTGGTGGAGGTGGTAAGCTTCCCTCTCCTCTCCTCTATCACTTGGTTGAGTAGCATAACACTGTTTTGTAGTGCTTCTTTGTTCTTTACTACATTATTTCCTTTATCTCATTTCATTGGCTATCCGTGGAAGTGGAAACACCTAAACAGGGGTCTAACTGAGGCTGACCCCTATACAACCACCCAACATTCTCCTCTCTTTCTGTGTGTAGGAGCACGTGATTCGCGAAGGATCAACTGGCGAACAAATTCCTTGGTGAGATTCCCCTTATTCTCTTCACTCTTGTGTATTTTCTTTATAATATTAGAGAGTATTTCATTTGCTTAATCACGTTATTTTGTCCCTTTAGTTAATCAACTGGGCCATTAGCTAGTTTTATTGGTTTAACCTCATCTTCACTGTTGTCTGGTTGTATGAATGCCATCACACTTTTGAGATGCCAACGTTTTGTGTTGACATCTAGAGAACATGCTTTTTTCCTCAAACAAAGAGCTTCTTGAGGCGTAGTGTTAGACCTAAAAACTGGTTCGCCTAGCCCCTTCCTTTGTTTTGGATCTGTAGAGTAATTGAGAGGCCTCACAATCCTCGTTACTCTCGCCTTGTATTTCCTTACATTACACTTGGCTGAGGTAAGTTAGGGCAGCCTCTCACATCTTGACCCTCCATGACCTGGGGTCTTACACGTGGTGGTCCCCCTCTCTTACATTTTGGTGAACCCGATGTGAACCATTTTGGTTTCGTTCTTTTGATCCTGACAGTTCCTTTCCCTGTACTCTAGGAGTGTTTTAGGTGAGGGTGTTGTGAGGCTATCGCCTTAAAACCCAGCCTACAACCCCTAGTTGGCATAGTTGGAAGGTTCCAAAGGTATATTGCATGGAGAAACCTTAATTGGGTCACCATCTTATTCATTAACCTTTAGGGACTCTATGAAAGTGTTTTCTAGTGTGTGTAATGGCTTCCTTCTTGTACCAACCCATCCCCTCTGTGTAGCCTATGGATAGTGGTACTAGTATAACTTTCACTTCACAGGACCTACCAATGGGCTTTAACAAGGAACCATCTCCTCTTTACATTCCTGCATTGATCAATGGAAAGATCGTAGCTGGTGTTCTCATTGATCTGACATCACAAGTGAACATAATAAAAAAGGAGATTATGCTAATGAACTTCTTACACAAGGATGGGTATGATGCTCTTGTGAGTACCATCTAAACACATGACGGGCTTTTTGTACCCCCTTTGGGTAGTATTGTCTTGTCGGTCTTAGTTGGACCTAAGTCCGTGAAACTCTTGTTTGATATCATCCCTGGGTCTGAACTCTTTAGGGTGAAATTGGATATCCCTTGGTTAGTGGCGATGAACGTGGTACCCTCTGTCATGCATAAATGTTTGAAATTTTTCCATGGGGGCTTCATGCATGTAATCCATGACACCAGTTATAGATTGTTGGTTACACGTGGTAGCTACTCCTTGGACCAATCTCTGCCTGTGCCCATTGGTCCTCTTCCACCTAGAACAAACCTTTTGCATCAAACATATCAAAACTATAAGAAAGGGCGTCTAAGGCCGAAAGTGAGATACCCTCCCTTGCCTTATGTTGTTTCACATAGTGCTTGCTTAAAAGTTGACAACGATGCCACTAAGGCACGAATGAAGGAAGAAGAGAAGTAGCCTCATGATCTTCCTTCTTCCTCTCTTGTTGGTCATTCTAGTGCTTCTTCTCGCTTCACAAAGGTACCATTGGGTCCTACTCCTCATCTACAGGAGAACCCTATGGTGCTCACTTGTCAAAATCCTAAGCATCCTACTTTCGAACTTCCTATTTTGTCGACGAAACCTAGACCCATTCGGTACAACAAGAAGGTCTCCCAGGGAGAGTCCTCATTGTCTCAACCTCCGCGACCTCCTATTGCCCCTGCTCCTAAGGAAATGGGTAGAAAGAGGCCCATTTCCAAGGCTCTCAAGTTGATTTCTCCTATCATTCCTCAGCCTATTCCTCCTACTCCCATGAAAGAACTTGTCCCTCTGCCAGAAACAACCATGGTGGATGTTCCCATGGTTGATCAGGAACCTTCTGTCCCTTCACAAATCTTGGCCTCTAACTCCAAGTGTCATAGAAACTGCCTTGAGCATGAATGCAAGCGCCGGCGAAAGGCTCTCTTGGCTGAGTAGGCTGCCTTGCAAAGAAAGGAGGAAGAAATGATCGCCTCTGCTTTAGGTCCTCCTGCAGCATCTTCTTCCTCCCTTCCTTCTGCTTCTCTCCAGTCTGGTCCTATACTACTCTCGAATTTCGTTGCGAGTACGAATGCGCCTAACCCTAAATGGGTATAGGTGTTCATCGCTCCTTCAGTGGAGCCACCTTTGCTAATATCTATTCTGGATATCCAACCTTTCATGAAGCCCATGTATATGATTAATACTTCGATTGTATTCATTGTGGTTCTTTCTTCCTCTTCCTTTGCACCTCTTGCATCGTCTATGGGTAGTTCATATCATCCAATGAAACAAGAGGCGGAGGATGGTCCCTTCGGCAACGAAGGACACAGGAGGACCCCGCCTTCTCCACACAGCAGCCCCTCATTGACTTGTTCTATCTTGGTGATGAAACTATTCCCAGCTTCCAATGAGTTTGTCACCACTCCTGAGTCATTCGGCAAGATTAGCGGTGAACCTCAGGAACAACCTATCCCATTCACTAAAATTAGGCATAGTGCCCCTATGGGGTGCATGTTTAATTACGTGGATGAAGTCCCGACCCTTTCAGCTCGATCTTCACAAAATCGTTGACCTTAGCTCCACAAGAGCTCGGTGAAGAAGACCTTGCAGTGGCTTCTTCGTTAGCCCTTGTTGCGGGAGGGTTAGATGCTCTTCCTCTTAACATCCCGCCATTGTAGGCTCATCCTCCTTCCCTTTATGAGGATTTAGATTGGGAATCAAACGACCTCTTGGCTTATCAAGGTTAGGACGAGGCCCCTTTTCTTGATCTTGTGTGTGTGTGTGTGTGTGTTTTGTAATATGTTCCCTCATGCTCGTGTTATGTGTGCTTGGATGACCCTAGTCATCCTTGTTGGTGCTTGGATACAAGCATTTTTTTTGTGTCGTAAACCTTCTTCTATTTGTATCATCATTCTTCCATGTTTGTGCTTGATTTTCAATAAATTGGGGACAATGCAAAGCGTTGGGAGCATTTAGGCTTCCCTTCCATGTTGACCCAATTTTTTATTTTCACTTTGTCTTCTCGTGCATTCTTCACATGGCCTGATATAGTAGGGGGTTGATGATAGTTCATTTATATACTATTATTACACATACTTATATATATATATATTTATGAGCAGTTTTGACCCTGAAATATCAGGCTACCCCTATGTCCCTTATTTGTATTTTCTCTCTTTTTCTTTATCTTTATCTCTTCTTTGCTTGAGTTGTCCCTTTCATGTATGACAATGCCTTCTCTTTAACATTTCAATTTTTGGAAAATGCATTCGTTGTCAACAAATCTTTTCTCAAAAATCTGCACAAAATTTTCTTTGGAATCACATTATCAACTTGGAATCCTAAAATAATGTGTTTCCTTCATCACAGGTTCATAAAGAAAGGACTTGAAGACCTTCCTATGAAGCGGGAACAACTTTTACCTTCCCCATGCATGGGAGCATACCCTTCCTTTTCGAATTCCTTGATGAAGTGAACATCTTTCGAAAGGATTCCTTGATGATGGATGGCTCTGAGAAGAGAAGAATATCTACTTTTGAACTATGTGTCCCTTGAGTGGACCCTTTTTTCTTCACGGCGGGTTCCCAAGGGACCCTTCTTTGAAAATATTTACCTCAAATGGATTCCTTCACGTCTAGCTTGGGGGCAACCTGACTAGACTTATTCCATTGGACCCTTTTCATGTCTAGTTCGAGGGCAACTTGACTAGACTCGTTTCATATCTTTGTATCTAGCTTGGGGATAGCTTGACTAGAGCTTACCTTTCAAACAACACGTCCCTTGAGTGTATCCCTCTCCTTTTGAAGGGATCCCGAGGGACCCCTTTGAAAGACTTCTAAATCATCGATGGTTTACATGACTATCTGCCTACTTGCCTATTTGGCTGCTTCTTGACTCTGTAGAGTCCGCTTCCTTGGGTTTCCTTCATGCTAGAGTTTTTGGGGATACCTTCCTTGTAGGTTTGTGGGCCTGTAAGGTGCTCGCTTCACAGGGCTTCCTTCATGTGAGAGATCTTAGGGGTTGCCTCCTTACAGGTTCGCGAGCCTGTAAGATGCTTTATTTTTCCAACTTCATAGTTTCAAGTGGCTATGGAGCCCTTTGCTTTCCCTACACCTTCAAGTTCATTAGATCATGATCTGCTTCCTTGATGGTTTAGGTATACATTTCTAACCCTACTCTTTGTAGATCTACTTTACCAAGCACTCATCAGTATTCATGCTCGCTAAAGTGGGGGAAAAATGTATAAGAGTGAATTTGCACCCCATGTGCAAATCCCCTTTTTTCCTTTATCCACCTTAGAAAACCAAGTTTGGAGGCTTAATTCCACCTAAGCTTGATGTTTTCATCCCACTTGGCACCTGTTTTGAACGTCAGCGGAAGAATTTATGTCAAGGGTGCTCGCGCAACGTGCAGACATCTGCACGACACCCTGGAAAATTCCTATGGTTGAACCTGCAGAGGCATTACTCTTCTCATTGGTGGTGAAGTTGTAATGCCCCCTTTAGCTGACTGGCCTGAATATGGTGATTTTTATCCATTCCTCCTTCAAATTCATCCCTTCAACATGTATTCTAACTTCTTCACTTCATTCACAAGCTTCCTAACAATCTCAAGCACTCTTTCTATCACTCCTCAAGCTCACTTTCATTCACTCTAAGCATTCAATCATTCCATTGCAGCCAAAGCAACACTCCATCACTTCGGTAGAGCAAGTTTGGGACCACACCATTGCAGCAGAGGCTCGAATACTCTCATTTTCTCCCCCAAGCAGCCTTGAGTGCTCTTGGTGGAGGTGGTAAGCTTCCTCTCCTCTCCTCTATCACTTGGTTGAGTAGCATAACACTGCTTTGTAGTGCTTCTATGCTCTTTACTACATTATTTTCTTTATCTCATTTCCTTGGTTGTCCATGGAGGTGGAAACACCTAAACGGGGATCTAACTGAGGTAGACCCCTATATAACCACCCAACATTCTCCTCTCTTTCTATGTACAGGAGCACGTGCTTTGCAAAGGATCAACTGGTGAACAAATTCCTTGGTGAGATTCTCGTTATTCTCTTCACTCTTGTGTATTTGCTTTATAATATTAGAGAGTATTTTATTTGCTTAATCACATTACTCTAGCCCTTTAGTTAATCAGCTAGGCCATTAGCTAGTTTTATTGGTTTGACCTCGTCTTCACTATTGTCTAGCCATACAAATTCCAACGCACTTTTAAGATATTAGCATGTCGCATTGATGTCCAGAGACCGCACTTTTGTCCTCAGACAAAGAGCTTCTTAAGGCATAGTGTTAGACCTAAAAAATTGGCTCGCCTAGGCCCTTCTTGTGTTTCAGGTCTGCAGAGTAACTGAGAGGCCTCACGGTCTTCATTACTCTCCCCTCGCATTTCCTTACATTACACTTGGCTGAGGTAAGTTAGGGAAGCCTATTGTGTCTTGACCCTCCGTGACCTAGGGTCTTGCACGCGGTGGTCCCCCTCTCTTACAATTTATCTCTTGTGTTCTTAGACATCTAAGTACACCTTATGAGGATCATGGATACATATGAAAATGACTTAGGATTGCAAGGTTAATGTTATGTTATACTTACATGAGCTAGAGCACATTTAAATTTAGGTTTAAAATGAACACTTCGCTTAGAAACATGTATTTGGCATGAATAAGATGGGTAGGAATTCCTCCCCTTTGGTCCTAATGTTTTAGTCATCTCTCTAGCCCTTGAGAGTTATCTCCTTTGTTGAATAGTGTTTTGGAGATCGAGTGTTAGTGTTCACTTTGGTCTCCTAGTCATTTTTATTATTTTGGAGTTCAAATTATGTTGTGACTCTTTCCTTGTGTTTCCTAAGTGTTGTTCTTCGCATGATGGTATAGATAGGGCTTTTGATTAGATCACTAGAAATGAAGGTAGCATGAGGAAAATACACTAATGTGGGTAAGGAATGCAACACATTATTGGGACTTAAGTGTTGTGTTAGAACTCTAGGGCCAATCTCTAGGAATTTTACACAAATGTAGGACACTAGTGAACTCACACTAGTATCTCTCTGGCATGTTAGTTTCTTCCCAATATATTGTAGTCCTCTAGCATGTTGTAGCCCCCCATTTCATTAGATAATGAGCTATTTCATTCATTTTTTAGGAAAAATTACATACAAAAGTTATACCCCTTGTCCTAGTGAGTCTTTCCATGTTGTCACTTACGTCAACAAGTATTGTACCTTGAGAGTTATGACACATTTTCTTTGGGAAGTGTGTTGTCGCTTGAAATGATCCCTCATCACTTCAATTTGGTGGAAGGCTTGTGCATCCTAGGGTTGTCTTGTATGGGCCAAACCCTTGTGTTAGAGTCTCTTTGTTGGAATTTATCCCTCTTGGGAGTTGGTTTGTGTTTTTACTATTAGAAATGGTAGTCATGTTGTCTATTTGAGATATGGTATCTCCTAGTTCTACCACCATTTTGTATGTTTCCTTTGGTGTTGTGTGAGATGGCAAGTGCATGTTAGTGGAGATTTGACATTGATGTTTCCCTCAACCCATCCTTGTGTTATATTCATGAGAGAGTATGATCAATGATTAGTATCTTATCATCATCAGGGAGTCTCATTGCCCTCTCTTATAGGTCCATCATTGTGAATTTATCCCTAAGTTATAATTCTTATGTTGGTGCCACCTTGCTTGTAGCAATGTTGAGGTTTTTTAATTTTATATTCCTTATGTCATGGTGTTTGACATGACGCTTGTGTGTACATTGTTGTGAGGTGTACCATTTTGGTTGTCCTATCCTGATCATTATTATTGATATTTAAATTTTTTTTGGTAAGTTAATGTCCTAAGAATCAACAAGAGATAATATTTCACCAAAAATAAATTTCCTCTACCTAAGGCTAGACCTTATCCACTAACCTTGCTTGCAATTTTCTCAATATTCTTCGATGAACTAAAATTCTTCTAACCCATTTGTAGTTAACAATCTTATTATCCTTAGGAAGCTTCACCAATTTTTTTGTATTATTTTTCTTCTGGCATGATTATATTCTCATCCATGGCCTTCTTCTTTGAATTATTACCTCTCCATCATTAGTATACAAAGCATGTGTAAAATATAAAATAAATGGGCTATGTATTTATAATTTTTCCTCTATCAAGTGGACCTCCTCATAGGTGGGGTATGAGGTTGTTCTTCTTCTAAATCCTCTAGCTCACTCTTTGAATTGACCTCCTCATCATGTCATTTAATCTCTAATTTAGCTTTAAGTGTAGTATCCAGTCTATTAGGATCAAGGAGTCGTTTACCTTGCAATCCTATGTATATTTATGTATCTCTAGCACTCTTGGAAATAATCCTTGGATTAATAGAGTGGAATTAAAAATTAATTTATAATTTACACTCTCTCATAATCTTGATATTGGTTGATATATGCATTCATGAAGGAGGTGGAGTTGGCAGTAGTAGTTACAAAGCTCTATTGAGAAAATATCTCTACTTGAGCATGCCAATTGATTAATGGAGTGTCTTAAATGTTATGTGTAGGTCCCATATTATTTGGGCAATGAGTTTAGCTACCTAACTTAGGACATGGGAAATCATAGAGGAGTTAGAAGTCAAATATGTCATTTATTATTAGTATAAAGCTTGTTTTTTATTCACGACTCATTAGGAGTTATATTTACTATTCTCAAAAGGGACTCTTCATTTTGGATGTGTGAGTTTTTAACATTTTACCATGGTATAATTTACATTTTTTGGGGAAATAATTTCTGGTATTCCTCTCCCATTTCTTCATAAATTGGAGACATGAGATAGTTATTTTGTGATGAGATTATTTATAAGTACAAAGGTATTATTAAAGTGTTGTTAGAGCGAAGAGAGTGTAGTGTATGGATGTATCTCATATTTTAAGATTAATACATACTTGCTATCTTTTTCATTTTGAGTTTTTATCTAATGGTTTGCTTCACATAAATTATTTGTTGATATAGTTTTTTGACTTTTTTTTAGTTGATTTATGCAATCACATAATTTAATCGTATGGTAATCCTTGTTTAAGAAATAAATCTTATAGTTGTATACACTTGTAGGAGTTTCACCTTTTTTATCAATATTTGGTATCAAAGCTAATGGTTTTTTCTAGAGAGAAAGACACCTTTATATCAAGTGTTGATTTTTTTTTGCTACAATGGGAGCTTTTGCATTGTTTTGTTTAATGGATTCTAGGATTTGATTGTATATCATGAATTATAATTTCCACACAGATATTAAGAATTAAAATGGTATGAGATACAAGATTTGGAACTTGAAGATAGGATATATCCTTGAAGAAAGAGATCAATGGTTGCCTATTTCAAAATAAAATAAGCTACAAGATGACACAAGAAGATTCTCCCCTCTACCAATTACACATTCACAAAACAAAACTCACGACAAAAATTTAACGACTCCTCGATTACAAGCAAACATTGATTTCATTAATTCAAAAATAAAATTACAATAGATGACCTTTCTATGGTCTCCTCCTACCACAAATTTTGTACATAGTCTACCTTAGTATCAACAACTTCTAAATATGTTCCTCTTGACATCGATACCTCCCCTATTACCTTCTTGCAAATTCCTATACCTCTTCGCAACCTTCACTATACCTCACCTTGCAATCAATTCTTCCTCACGTGTTGCCTTCCTTCTTTTTAGGCTTGGCACATAATCTATTCCCCATGTATGAACCCAAACCCTCTACCTATACATCCAATTGGTGTAATTTGAAACTTATTTCTACCTCAATTATCAACTGCCTTTGTAGGTTCTCTTCCTCATGAATCAAGATACACTTTCAGTTAACCTACAAAATTCTCTGAGTAGAATTAATACTCTGTCAATTTTTTTTATATTGAATCAATGCAGAAAAAAATACAAATAAAAGGCAACCAGATGTTGCCGAGAATGTAATACAAACAATAGCCCACAAAACTAAGCCATCCGGCCTAACATCTAGAAAGGAAAACAACTAACAATACAAATTACAACAGTAATGGACATCAACAAGAAGACCCATCAAACTAAATTTTAACATTTTCTGAAGCTGCTTAGAACACATTACATCACTTTTATGTAGCTGTAAAATCTTCCATTTAATCTTGTCTAAATTCCTGGAGATATTCACATTGACTTTAGGCACTCTTTGCAATTGAGAACATAGAAAAACAATTTGCAAAATGATGTTAGAGTAAAACCGTAGAATTTTTGTTTCCAGATGAATATCATGATCAACAAAAACAACCATGCATCTACTTTTCCATAAATTAAACAAGATGATTTTCCTTATGGGCGGGTGCATGGAGATGGGTAGCCAATTTGTGGCCACTTTCAAAAAAAAGTTTTGAAAAGTCATAACACAAGCGCGTTATGGCTTGGTGGGCCAAGCCTGAGGCTTGACCACAATGAGCCCATAACGTGAGTGCGTTATGACATGTTAAAAGAAAAAGAAAAAAGTGAAACTCATTCATTCTTCATTTTGATTGTGTTTTTTGTTGTGCCCGCGGCCAAAACCCCCATTTTTCACGCTTGCATTCTAGGAGGAGGCATTGTGCAAAATTCTTCACCAATGGTTGCTATTTCTTCGCAAGGATGGCGCCAAGACGAGGAGGAGGTGTGAGTGGTAAGGATTGTTTGCTTTTTGTTTTGAATTTGTAAGTTTTATGTTGTATTTGATTTTTATTTTTTTGAATTTGTAGGAGATGCAAATCAACTTGCAAACCCTCAAAATCCTCAACAAGAAGAGCAACCAAATCCTCAAGAAAAAAATCCTCAACAACAAAATCAACCACAACAACAACCTCCTCCACCAATCACTCAACAACCTCCTAGCACTCAACAAAATTTAATGAGTGAAATTGAGAACAATAAAAAGAAAATTGAGGATTTAATCAGTAGGTTGAGTGATCCAAATGGTTCAACCACAAAAATAATGTCCCTAGCAAGTTCATTGAAAGATATGTTAAAAAATATAGATTCAATTAGCAAACAAATAGCTAGATGGCAAGATAAGAGGTAGGCGACTAGGGATTATTATGTGGATAAACTATCATATAAAGGTGTAAAGGATTTAAAAATTACAAAAGGTTATCTGTGCTCATTATTCACTGACCGACACACAAATCAAAATCTTACCCTCAATGTGAAGAGGTTTCCTATTCCTTTGTGTCACCATCAACATATTAGGAACTATTTTTATGATAGGTGGTACATGGTTTTTGATTACCCACTGTGCAACAATTGTGAAGTCCTGTAGTATTTTCTTAGGAAACTATACAGTGAGTTCATATTGAACAAACTCCCAAATTATTTTGATATGAGGGACTTCCAAGGGAGAGGTGGGGGGTCAGCTCAGGATAGAACTAGTGCACAATCAAATCCTATGCGGCAAGGGATACGAGCTCTCGCCAGGCCGCCTCGTGAGCACATTGTTATGCCTTTTGTCGCGAAGGAGAGTGTCGACGTAGAGACATTGCAGGTGATCAACACTTTGACCCAGAGTGTCATCCATCATACTAGCCCTATTCTATAGTGCCATGTAGGGTAGTCTTTGAGTGGTGGCCTTCGAACCCATGTGTGTCAATCTAGCAGGGTGACTTGTTCATATGACCCCACCAACACTCAAGAGGCTACTACGTAGGAACCGTATCCAACTATGGAGATGGAGAGGGCATCTAAAAAATTTCATGAGGTGTATGGCACTGATAATTAGGTAAAATTTAGCATGTTCATTGAATTTAATTTATTAAATTTCAATTTTGAAATGCAAGATTAACTAATTTAGTTTTATGATTTTAATAAAATTGCAGGGTCACAATGTTGAGACTAGATACACTGGCCCTACACCTACTTATTTTTGTAGTACACCTGTCGGTGGGGTATGTAACTAGTAAACAATTATAAATTTATTACATGTTAATAGCATTGTTTTACGAATGGTATTTTAATATGTGATTTTGGATGTTGAACAAACTAATATTGGAGGTTTTGATGGAACACCTCCCAGTGCCAGTGGATTTACTCAAACCTACATGCAAGTAATAGAATAACGAATTTAACTAATGAATTGTACTTAATAGATTTGTGTAGTTTATATTCATATCGTTTATTACGTTGCATTTCACATCATTCAAACTCAAAGCATTACCTCACATTCCATAACTAATCACTAGATGTTGATAGATGACAAAATTTCAACTACAATATAGTTGTCTAGAAGTCAACATAAGCAGTGATGTAATTACTTCACATAGCATAAGTAATAAGTCTAGGAGTAACTTCCAATTTCATTTTCTTGTCATGTCATTCCATGAGACCGCTTTTTACTGCTCAACATATTTTCAAACAGTTCACTACCTTGTCTGTGCTATGGATGCTTGGAAGGAATATATGAAAGAATAATAGCAAGCAATAGCATAGACAAGGCAATTAGTTTTGAAAAAATGCCTCAAATAAATGTGGTATCATGGTGATGTCCATCACCATGAGACCCAATTTCTTTGACACGCTTTTTCAAACAGCTCATTACCTTTTCTATGCTATCACATTTTCCATACATGTCTACAAAAGCATTTTATCAAACAGTTCATTTCCTCACTGCTATGGATAAAAGCTTAAAAAAGGTTCTTTCCAACAAACTAATGTAATGCAGGGAAGTCAAATAACTTAACTTCATCATTCAAATGGATTCAATCCACTTTGCAACTCAAAAAATTAATTCTTTCTTTGTATTCAAACTTTTGCCTAGTCTTCCTACTAGGTCAGCCAACCCACTTTTCCTGTCAAAACTTTCAATTTTCTCAAACAACCTTGTCAAAAAATCCCCAAATCAAGCACCCATCATGGCCTACTTTCACATATCAAAAAATCAATACCAACTCCTTTGGATCAGTGATATTTTATTAGTTTTCTCCTTCAATCTCTCCAACAAAAACTTACATCGATGGATCATATCATTTTTAAACATTTCCCAAACTTTCCAACTTCCTACAACGACTCAATAACCTCTACAACTACTTTGACCCTTGGCATTCCATGCCTTTACAACTTTTTTGCATTTTTACAATATTTGAAATTGACAACTTTGTCAATATTTTGCAATTTTACACTTTATGCCTAAATTAACTAAGATTATTACAACCTCCAAAATGGCTATTTAAGCCTTATTGCATCATCAAAACACCTTAACCAATTCAAACTCCTAAATTTTCCTCATGGAGGCATGTGATTGCAATGGTGCACCTACACAACAAACTATGGATGCTTGGAAAAAATCTATCAAAGCATAATAGTAAGCAATAGCATAAACAAGGCAATTAGTAGTTTGAAAAAATGCCTCAAAGAAATGTGGTCTCATGGTGATGGAATTTCATTCCATCACCATGAGACCACATTTCTTCAAGGCATTTCTTCAAACAACTCACCACCTTTTCTATGATACCACATTTTCTATACATGTGTACCAAAGCATTGTATCAAACTACTCACTTCCTTGTTGCAATGGCTAAAATCCTAAAATAGGTGATTTCCAACAAACTATGGATGCTTGGAAAAATATCTATCAAATCATAATAGTAAGCAATAATACCATAGAGAAGGAAATAAAATTTCTAAAAAAATGCCTGAAAGAAATTATGTCTTATGGTGATGGAATGCCATGACGTGCATTTGTTTGTAATGGCATTCCATCACCATGAGACCCCATTTCTTTGAGGCATTTTTCAAACAATTCACTGCCTTCTCTATGCCACCACAGTTATCGTACATGTCTACGAAAGCATTTGATCAAATGGTTCACTAGCTTGCTGCTATGGGTAAAAGCCTAAAAACACATCCTTTTGAACAAGATATGGATAGGGAAAATAGTAAGCATGATAATCAGAAATATATAGTTTAATAATTACTCCAAATTTTGTTCATTATCTCATACATTATAAGTCATGGCATAGAACGTTATTGCATTTTTTGTGATTGAATAATTTGTTGTTTTTTTTTTAGATGTTGCAAGTCGAAACACCTTTGAATGTGACAAGGGCAATGGAGATCGGTGTTTCATCTGCTATACAATCCTCGATGGCTCTGACAGGGGAGGTATGAGGTAAATTATTAAATTTCAATTTACATTTGTTGTTATAGATGTTAGTTAGTGAAAAATAAAACCATTATTGATTTGTAGTTTAATTTCTATTTGGATGGTTTATATAGGGCTTGAGCATGCCTCAACATGGGCGTGTGAATATTTCCCTCGTGGAGAGTGATCGTGAGATTGTAGTAAGTGATTATTTTGTTAAATATATCATTTTTTATAATGTAATTTCTATATATTAATGTCTTTACTTCTTATTGTAACAGTTAAAACTTCACCATGAACTAAACACTAGGAGGAGCAGCAGAAGCACTCCTTGAGCGCACCACAAACGAGTGACATACCTATTGCCATTCCATCAACAAGAAAAGGGAAATAATTTATTTCTAGAGCATGGAGAGCAATGACTTTTGATTCCAGAGGCCTTTGTTGTATGCCTACATGGCAGTTTTGTACATATTTTGTATTGGATATATTTGACATTGTATGCCTATATGGCATTCTAAGCCTATATGGCTAGTTTGTACCTATATTTCATACTTATATCGACATATATTGATGTATGCTACATGGCTATTTGGTTAATACAAATCTTTTTATTGATGGTGTCCATATTTTCATTCTAAATTGATGGTTCAATAGATATGAGTTACGTGTATTCAAGTGTATACTTTACAACTTACGTGTATACTTTGTGACTTACATGTGTTCCAATGTATACTTTGTGACTTACATGTTTTCATGCATATACCTTGTATTCGTGCATATACTTTGTATTAATTTGTGTATACTGTGTATTTGTGTGTATACTTCAAGGCTTACATGTTTTTTGCATACTTGTGCTTCCCTTATTCACATGTACATGCTTGACTTATTCACATGTATACTTATTAATTGGTTAGCCCTAGCATTGATCATTGTTGTCCTTCATGGTTTTTCTTGAATATTAATTGATTGATGCTAAAGAACTTTATCTAAAAGAAAAAAACATGTTTTCAATTGGTATTCCATGAAATGATTCATAAAAAGATTCCAACATGTTCTTGATGTGTCACCATATAAACACATCGAAAGATTTATATGTCAAATTTTTGCAATATTATTTCTTGTATACGAAATGGACTCGAGAGAAAGCAAGTTATAATTTATAATAGAAATAAGAAATGGACTCAACGCTGTCCTAGACCCCCAAATAGGTCTATTTAACAAAGTAAAATGCTTTCAATCACTCTTCCAATTGCAAAACACCATTGGGTAGCATTTACTAGTCTGTAAATCTACAAAATCCACAATTTTTAGGGCGTGATTGGCCCTCTAAACCCTCACTTTTCTCAAATTTCACTAGGATTTATTGAAAACCCCATATCCAGACGTCATACAACCTCAAAACCTCTTCCAACACTCTTCATTCTACTTGCACAAACTTAATTGACCACCAAATTATGTTGCCCCTTGACTTTACTCACTTTTACTCCCTCAAACCTCTCTTTTTCATTCAAAACCCCTATATTCCCAATTAGGGCATCATGCCATAACATACTTTTGACCTCCCTTGTCCTTTCAGACCATTTGAACACATCAAACTCCACAACCTCACCCTATTTCCAACCTATTCTAACTTATTCTCAAGCAATTTCTTCTTTTCACCTTGTCTAGCCTTGCTTTTAAGGCCTAAATTCTAAATTTTGAACATGGGAAATGTTAGTAATATATTTCAATGCCTTTACCAATGCTATTTTCTTATTTTTACTTACATAATTGACTCAAATAACCCCACACTAACTCAAAACTAAAAGCAAGATTACAAAATGGCCTATCATGGCCTTATTTAACATTATAATGACTAAAACCACTGAACTAGACCTGCTTCATCAAATGGAGGAACAAGGTACTCTGTACCAATGATCATACACTTTTTGTGTGGAATACTCAAACTTCTCAACCATCGTGTGTATGTTTGTCTTTTCCATTGTTTTGCATGCCATCATAAGGGGTCAAGCCAGTTGAACGTAGCTTAGAAAAATTCTGTGTGTTTGGGTATGAAAGAGGACCATGCCTAGCGTAAACCTATCTATCAGGACCCATTGGAGCAATTATTTTGGTCACACGAATTGCAAAACAAAAGTTGCACCACTTTGCAATTTTACACTACTTCCATTCAACACTTTTTCTATCAAGTGAAACTTGGACACCACAGGAAAAAGACTCTGAGATAACAAAAACTGAGAGAGGTTATTGTAGAGGGGCCCAAAGCGATCTTGTAGGCTCAAACAAAGAGTTTGTAAGCATCATGATTTCCAAGTAATAGCTTGTCAAAGTTTTCTTCCCTTTTGCACTTTGGACCCTTAAGGGATCGATCTGGTTGAACGTAGCTTAGAGAAATTTTGCGTGTTTGGGTGTGAAAGAGGACCATTCCTAGCATAAACATACCTATTCAAATGCGTTGGAACAATCCATTTGGTCACACGAGTTCCAAAATGAAAGTTGCACCACTTTGCAACTTTGCACTGCTTGCATTTGACACTTTTTCCATTAAGTGAAAACTCACCACCACAAGAAAACCACTATGAGATAACCAAAACCAAGAGAGGTTTTTGTAGAGGGGCCCAATGCGATCTTGAAGGATTAGATGAGAAGTTTCTAAGCATCACGGTATCCGAGTAATAGCATGTTGAAGTTTGTATCCATTTTGCACTTTGGACTTTGAAGGAATTGATACGATTGAGCGTAGCTTGAAGCGATTCTGCATGTTTTGGTGCGAAAGAGGTCATGCCTAGCGTAAAAATACATATTCAGACACATTGGAATAGTCAGTTTGGTCACATGAGCTGCAGAACGAAAGTTGCACCACTTTGCAACTTTGCACTGTTTGCATGACACTTTTTCCATCAAGTGAAAATCCATTGCCATGGGAAAACCATTCTGAGATAGCAAAAAATGAGAGAGGTTTTTGTAAAGGGGCCCAACATGATCCTGTAGGATCAAACAAGAATTTTCTAAGCATCATAGTATCTGAGTAACAACATGTTGAAGTTTGCAACTATTTTGCACTTTGGACCCTTAAGGGATCAATCTGGTTGAACGTAGCTCAGAGTGATTCCACATGTTTGGGTGTGAAAGAGGACTAGTCCTAGTGTAAACATACTTATTCAAATGCATTGGAATATTCCATTTGGTCACACAAGTTACAGAACAAAAGTTGCACCATTTTGTAACTTTGCACTACTTGCATTTGACACTTTTTCCATCAAGTGAAAATTTTCCACCACGGAAAAACCACTCTAAGATAGCCAAAACCGAGAGATATTTTGTAGATGGGCCCGATGTGATCCTATAGGATTAAACGAGAAGTTTCTAAGCGTCACAGTATCTGAGTAACAACATGTTGAAGTTTGTAGTCATTTTGCAGTTTGGACTCTTAAGGGATCGATCCGGTTGAACTTAGCTCAGAGCGATTCTGCATGTTTGGGTGTGAAAGAGGACCATTCCTAGTGTAAAAACACCTATTTGAACACGTTAGAATAGTCTATTTGGTCACACGAGTTGTAGAACAAAATTTGCACCACTTTACAACTTTGCACTGCTTGCATTTGAACTTTTTCTATCAAGTGAAAATCTGCCACCATGGGAAAACCACTCAAAGATAGTGAAAAATGAGATATTTTTTTGTAGAGGGGTCCAACATGATCCTGTAGGATCAGACGAGAAGTTTCTAAGCATCACGGTATCCAAGTAACAACATGTTGAAGTTTGCAGCCATTTTGCACTTTGGACTTTTAAGGGATCGATCTAGTGGAACGTAGCTCAGAGCGATTCCGCGTATTTAGGTGTGAAAAAGGATTATTCTTAGCGCAAAAATACCTATTTAAATGTGTTGGAATAGTCTGTTTGGTCACATGACTTGTAAAACGAAAGTTGTACCACTTTACAACTTTGCACTGCTTGCATTTAACACTTTTTCCATCAAGTGAAAATCTGCCGCCATGGGAAAACCACTACGAGATAGCCAAAACTAAGAGAATGTTTTGTAAAGGGGCTTAACGTGATCCTGTAGGATTAGACGAGAAGTTTCTAAGCATCACGGTATCCAAGTAACAACATGTTGAAGTTTGCAGCCATTTAGCACTTTGGACTCTTAAGGGATCGATCTAGTTGAACGTAATTCAAAGCGATTTCGCATGTTTGGGTTCAAAAGAGGACCATGCCCTAGCGTAAACATACCTATTCGAATGTGTTAGAATAGTTTGTTTGGTCACATGAGTTGTAGAATGAAAGCTACACCACTTTACAACTTTGCACTGCTTGCATTTGACTCTTTTTCCATCAAGTGAAAATCTGCCGCCACAGGAAAACCAGTTCTAAATAGCCAAAACTAAGGAATATTTTAGTAGAGAGGCCCAATGTGATCTTGTAGGATCAGAAAAGAAGTTTCTAAGCATCACGGTATCTGAAAAACAACATGCTGAAGTTTGTAGCCATTTTTCACTTTGGACTCTTAAAAGCGATCCGGTGGAACGTAGCTTGGAGTGATTCCATGTGTTTGGATGTGAAAGAGGACCATGCTTAGCGTAAAAATACCTATTCAGACGTGTTGGAATAGTCTGTTTGGTCACATGAGTTGCAGAATGAATGTTGTACCACTTTGCAACTTTGCACTGCTTGCATTTGACACTTTTTCCGTCAAGTGAAAATCCACCGCCATAGGAAAACCACTCTGAGATAGCGAAAACCAAGAGAGAATTTTGTAGAGGAGCCCAACACAATCTTGTAGGATTAGACAATAATTTTCTAAGTGTCACGATATCTGAGTAATAGCATGTTGAAGTTTGCAGCTATTTAGCACTTTGGACTCTTAAGAGATCAATCCAGTTGAATGTAGTTCGAAGCGATTCCGCATGTTTGGGTACGAAAGAGGACCATGCCTAGCATAAAAATACATATTCAGACACGTTGGAACAGTCTGTTTGGTCACACGAATTGCAGAATGAAAGTTGCATCACTTTGTAACTTTGCATTACTTGTATTCGACTCTTTTTCCATCAAGTGAAAACTAGACACCATGGGAAAACCACTCTGAGATAGCAAAAATCGAGAGAGGTTTTGTAGAGGGGTCCAATGTGATCTCATAGGATCAGAAAAATATTTCGTAAGCGCCATGGTTTCCAAGTAATACCTCATCAAATATTGTTGCCCTTTTGCATTTTTGACCCTTAAGGGATCGAGTCGGTTGAATGTAGCTTGAAGTGATTCAACATATTTGGGTGCGAAAGAAGACCATGCCTAGCGTAAATGTACCATGCCTAGCATAAATGTACCATACCTAGCATAAATGTACCATGTACTTAGAAGAAGATCAATAAAATTCATTGTTTCCTTTCATTTTTCTGTATTTTTACAAGAAATATGATGTTTCCTTGAACTCTATGGTTTCGTATAGGGTGATTGTGTTCTCTTTTTCAATATCTTTTTGAGTTTGTGTAGGTGATTTTAAGAAGGTTTGAGGTGGTGGCATGTTTTGGTAAGGTGTGGAACCATTCCTTTCAATAAACCCTCCTCATATTAGCATAAAATAAGGGTTTTGCAGTTTGGTATGGTGGATTGAGTTACTCCTAAGAAAAATTATGGATCTGAGGGTTTGGATACATGAGAATTGCTGCCCCAACAAGTTCAGGGGGTTGTTGAATGTTTAAAGGTATGTTCCTTTGTAAATTAGGCCTAGTTAGCCTAATGAGGACAACAAAGAAGGTCATTTTTTATGCACGTGTTCCAAGACAATCACTATTGATTTTGAAGTATGTGTTGTAACTCAATAATAACTATCTAGATCAGTCATTTGTTTGTGAAGTCATTTGAGAATTTTTTGAGAAAAGGTCTAAAATCAGTTCAAACTAATGATAAACTCAATGGATACCCTCCTAAATAGATTCAAATGAAATCTACTTCACTATTCTACCTTAAACAACAAGATTCATGGCCTTAAACTACTGTACAGGCCATACCAGTGAATGAACAATTGGAAAAACTCATAAAATCACTAAAACATGGACTTTATTGATTCTAAATCTTCAAGAATACAAAATATCTTTGTGTTGCTCGACCTTACATGCTTTATATCACTTCTCTAACCACCTAATGATCTCTTTAAGACGTTGAATACATTGCATATGACCTCCACATGACCTTTTTCACATTGTTTACATTTCAAAATTCAAATTTTGCAAATTTTCCTATTGAAGGCATTTAGAGAACAAGGTGCTACTGCACCAAACATGAACTCCAAAATTACAATATTTGAGTAAATATCATTACAAGTAAATATCAATACAATTCCTTAGGTTCTTCATTCTCACAAATCTTTTACAATGTCACTCAAACAATCAAGATTCTCTTTAAATGTCTACATCATAGGTGCTCATAACGAGGTTAACTTCAATATAGTAACTTGAGATTCCCTCACTAAGCTTCACAGGCTCTTTTATAATGGCTTCAAATTAGAATTGAGATTTGTCAAGATCATCAAAATAAGGATGTTGCATTGCTTTTTTGGCTGAGATTCTCTTTGATGGCTCATAAATCAACATTTTTTGCAACGAGAGACCAATCAATTTTTAGTAGTTTACTTAATAATACGCAAAGTAAAAGAGAAAAAGAAAGAGCATCCAAAATGGAAATGAAATGAAAGTAGATGGAAGGAACTTACATATAGGCATTCCAGTCTCACAACTTAGTCACTCCTAGTCATACATCTTCACTAAGAGTTCCAAGATACCTATTGCACACAACACCTCTCATGAATAGAGTAAGTTGAAATTTGAGAAGCTCTTATAATGTCTACATCATAGCTGCTCATGATAAGGTTAACTTAAAATTAATAACTTGAAATTCCCTCACCAAGCTTTGCACAAACTTTTGTAATGGCTTAAAATCATGATTGAGACTTCTCAAGATCATCAAAATAAGGATGTTGCATTGCTTTTCTGGCTAACATTCTCTTGGATGGCTCATAAATCTGCATTTTCTGCAAGGGGACACCAATCAATTTGTAGTAGGTTACTTACAAATAGGCAAAGTAAAAGAAGATGATAGCATTTCCATCAAACAAATTAATTTGCATACAAATATAAATTAATAAGAACCATTGCACATACTTACAAATTAATCCAACAAACCATCCAAGTCTGCTCTACTCTTTATTGTGTCAAGTATTGCTTCGTGGTCAGACTCACAGACCTTCCACAAGAACTTTTCAAAGGTCTACCCCCATATTTGGTCAAACGAACATTGGATGCCATGACAAGGTTTGAGTAATGAAGAATCTTACGATGCATGCTAAAGTCCTGAAACAACCAATGTTTAACATTTTTATGTGGATACCTTCTAAGCCACATTCCAGTAACAACAACCGAGCCTGTAGGGTATTCAAATTTTTCTCCATCTATAATTGGGGCCTCCAATTTCTTTTTGGCCTCAACACAACAATACAAGTAATAGTATGTTCCCTCTTTATTGTCTTCATTTGCAATAATTGCATAAAATTTCCTTGAATTGATATGTGCAACAAATCTCTTGAAATTAGTCAACATTATGAATACACTACAAAGTAATATAAAAATATGGAATTTCAAAAACTAAACAAGAAGATATATTACCTGGTTGAACTAGATTTGATACGTGGTCAAAGTCAATCGATGATTCCATCTGTGTTAGTTCCAATGTCCTCAGAGGGTGATACGTGTGAAGTGGGATGAGATAACTTGTCAACCATTTCTCAACCCACTCCCCTGACTCACAATCATTCCAGGCTTGCATTGTACATGAAGAACAAAAGCATGCCATCTTCTATGTACCGATACTCCATGAACCTGCATTTGAGCTAAGGAAATATTGTAGCTCACTCGATCTTGTTAGTGTACAACAATCCTCATATGGTGTAATGTTAGTATCATCCATCAACCAAAAATACCTACGAACTGAAGACGTACCTTCATTACCTAGACCCATAAAAGCATTACACCACTCGACCATTGATCTTGCATCTGTCAACTTTTCACTGTCTTTATACTTTAACTCTTCTCATGCTAATGCTCTTTTCACACATGCTCTTGCACCATCATGCTCCCCCTTTTCATGCTTGGCCTCACAAAAGTTCCACATATTTTTTACACCTATAATGAAATTCATCCTACTCAACTAGTAGAAAATGCGTGAGTTCTTAAACTGTGTTGCATAGTTATCCAACCATATTATATGTCGACCGTATGTTATGCCCCTTTGAGCCAAATCACTGTAGAAAATATGGAAGCAACCTTGCATGAACTCTGGAGTATGTGTGCGATCATCACTAATATAAAAGTGATAGTCACTCAATACCTTCCTTTGGTCCTTTGTAATATCAGCTACATGAATGAATGCTATTTGCAAAAATATCAAAACATGTGTGTAGTTGTAATACAGTGATTACACCTCAAGTTGTGGCTGTAGAGTATAGTTCTCTGCAAAGTCAACCATTGATATTATGTTTCCAACTGAAAAGGTGTCCTTGCATATCTTAAACCCTCAATCCTCTACCCTCAGCCTTAAACCCTCAACCCTTAAACCCTCAACCCACTACCCTCTACCCTATAAACCCTTAAATACTCAACCGTAAACCCTAAAACCTCAACCCTTAAAACCTCTACCCTCTACCCTCAATCCTAATCCCTCAACCCTTAAACCCTTAAACCCACTTAGTAAACTCTCTACCCTAATCCCTCAACCCTCTTGACCTTTAATCCCTCAACCCTTCAACCCTAATTCCTCAACCCCTGTACCCTCTACCCTATACATTGGACCCTCGAACCTAATCCCCCAACCCTATACCCTCAATCCTCTACCCTCAACCTTAAACCCTCAACCCACTTTCCTCTACCCTTTAAATCCTTAAACAATCAACCCTAAACCCTAAACCCTAAACCCTTAAACCCTCTACCCTCAGCCCTCAACCCTTGACCCTTAAACCATAAAACATTAAAACCTCTACCCTCTACCCTCTACCCTCAACCCTCAAACCTTA